>VUYV01000187.1:178090-196884 GCA_008711295.1 Anarhynchus alexandrinus | reverse complement strand
TTTTTTTGTCAGCAGGGGAAAAGGAATGCCGAAAAGCAGAAATTGGGAAAGGACAAAAAAAATGGAAATTGAATGCTGATGGATTTTTTTAAAAATCCCCACATATCACTAAAAACAGGACAATTTGAAAATTGCAAACAATGGGGTTTTTTTTTTAAATTTGTTTGAGGTAAAAAGTAGTTTTTATCTAAAAGAAAACTTTAAAAGAAAATATTGCAAATAGTTCTACTTAGGACTTTGGAAGCAAGACTAAACTTAATGCCAAGGAAGGCTCTGTAGAGAGTAAATGAGGCCCCAAAAGACTTTGTAAATGCCCCATTAGCCGTCTTTCAACTTTTACATCTATGACACAATCAACACAGGCACCGTAAGAGTCTGTGAGAAAGGGTTTTTCCTCCTTTGCAGGATGATGGTATCAACTAGCTATAGTACAAGCTATGCAATTTGCACTGAACTCTCCCAGCTCAGTTAATTTCTGCTGCAATGGGACCGACAGCAGCCTCAAAGGAATTTATCATTTCTTTCTTTCCATCCAGAAAAATACCGGAATGAAGGGCATAGAGGCACTGCCAAGGAGTTGCACGGTTGTCATTTAAACTGTAATTCACCCAGAGCCGATGGAAGAGCATCAGCCTTGTTGGGCCTGGAGTCGCAGGATTAATGGAGCTGAAGTGGAGCAGAAGCTTTTTACATGCAATTCAGGAAATGTCTAGACTTTGTGAGAAACCCGTTAAATTAGAGTGGCAGGATGTTGGGAACAGGGAAGCTCTTCTTGCTCTTGGCAAAGAGGATGGGTTGGTGGAGGGCGGGGGAAGCAGTAGGATTGATTGCTGGGGGGTGTCTGGTTGTTGCTGTTTGGAGAGTGATGGAGTAGTTGGCAAGGTGAAGCATTATCTGACTCAGGACTCTTGTCTCTAAATAAAGGTGGGGCATAGCTAGAAGGGAAATTATTTGGGGACATCTCATACAAAATTGTAGCCCTACGGCAAAGCTGTTGTTGACCCCAGCAACAGCTGAGGAGCAAGGAGGAAGGACTGGTAAGGTTGATCGGTCAGAGAAATCATTTTAGGGTCTCCTTTCATCCCGCTTTACCTTGATTTCTGTTCAAGCTTTGCCCAGCTGAGGCTTTCTAAAAAGCACAAGAAAAGCAAGTCATGCCAGTTAGACTAAGGTACCCGCAACCACGGTTGCCCCACGGAATCTGGTGGTGGTCTCTACAACTCTGTTGAAGACAGCACGTGTAGTTACCTTCCAGCTGGCCAAGAGTTGCCACTATTTCAGCCTCTGCTTGTTACTTGAAATCCCTTCCTGTTTTCTCTCATCCCTGCTTAGTTCCCAGACTTCTGTTATTATCTTGGTTCCTATGCTAGCTCCAAATCTTCAGTTTATCAGAACCAATTATATCAGACAATTACAGTTGTTTTCCCAAGACAGAGTAAAGAGTCTTATGAGCAGGAGAGAAGCAGCAGAAGTTCCATGCTGGCATTAGAAAGTCTCTGGTCAGTGTTTCATAGGAGTTTTCCTAAGCAAGATAAGGAAGCATGGTTAAGATGAATGTGAAAAAGTGGGTGATGCAGAGTGATGATGGGTGTCACGCTGTCAAAATGAACGCATGCATCTAGTAGGAACTTGCAGGAGCCTGCTCAGATACACCTGCAGGAGCATAGCTTACGAGATAAGTACTCATCTTTGCCCAAGGCCACCAATCCACTTTTTTCTGCCAGAGCAGGGTCTCTCACTCAGCCATGGTTCTGAGAATCACGCTTCAAAAAATGGGAAGTGTTGGTGAAAGCTGATTAGGGGAGAACAGGGAGAAGAGTGAAGCGCCAACAAGAGGGCTTCATGGTGTCTTGGCCATGCAATGCTTGGCACTTTAACAGTGTTTTCTGGGCGTGAAAACACCAGCGTTCCATACCCTCCATAAAGAGCTGAGCCCTGCTTTAAGAAGGAAGGTTTTATGTCAAAAAGAGATTAATCCAGACATTTTTGAGCCCTTCAAAGGTGGTTCTCCATCTGCAGCTCACAGGACATCACCAAGGGAAGGCCCTACAGAAATGTTTTTAGAACCAAGGAGATGCCGGAGATTTCTGGTCTCAGAAACTCTGCTCTTCAGGTTCGGTTCTGCACAGAAAAAAGGAGAGGCAAGATTAAGCCTAAGAAAGGCTATCTAAAATATATATATATATGTACATATATATATCTTGCAGTCCTATATTCTCAAACATATTTAACTGAATATTTAACCAGCACGCATTCTCCCCCAGGGCAACAGACCTGAAATTGCTGCAAGTAAAGAGGCCAACTAATTAAGTAGAAGCTTTCCAGGAAAAAAAAAAAAAGAAAGTGACAATTCCTCTGACACAGGGCACAAATTTCTGGGATGAAGCAGGGATGACCCTGTAGTTGCCACACCTCCTTTCTCTGGGGGATGGAAAATGAAGTGAGGTAGAAGATGGGGGTGAGAGTTTCTGTGGAGATTAAAACCAAGTGAAAGATGCCATTACACTCATATTGGCTGGTTTGCACAATTAGTGCTCTGGCTGGCGATGGGAGCCCAAGAAATGCAGAGATTCAGGCTGGCAATCATAGGGAGGGAAGAGTTTGAGGGCCTGAGAGACCCACATAGTCTGATCTACCAAAGCAAATCGGTCATTTCCTAAATCTTTTATATAAAACACTAGGGACTGAGTCTCTTCTTCACCACCTGCTCTCATTCTGTCACTGCTCTTTTAATTTTCTTTATCTATAACATTAATAATCCTAAAGGTATTTTTAGTGGGTTCCCTAGGAGATATATCTCTTCCAGCCTGTGTTTCCTTGAATACCAATAGTTGAATATCCTGATATCATGATTACCTGCTAAAAATGATTTAACCTTTTTTTATATAAAGAGTTTCCCACTAAAAATATCCAATAAAATTTGTTTTCCAAATTACCTCCATCCTGTGAAAGTGTCTGTGAGAGAAAATAGTTATTAAAATGTCATTTGTTGCTGCTAAATTTTTGAATTAACTGCAAGTTTAATGAGAATTACTGCTCCAGACAATCCCATATGAGATCTTCCAAACTTTTATCTGTTGATATTTGCCAGCTACGATCATCTTTCATAAATCAGAATGCAGAACTCTTCAGTATTTTAAGTGGGAAAGCTCATTTGCTTGTTTGTTTAAAAAAAAAAAGTAAAGAAAAGCCTCTTTTTATTGAATAGGCATTTATTCAGCAAAGTGTTCAAACCTCTGCTGTTCCTGATAGTTTTCTCATCATGACTAATTGAACAACATTGCATTAGGTACATATTTCATCATATTGCTGCTACCTACTTTATCCCAGAGCAGATACATCCATGGCACCTACCCCTCGTTAACACAGCGCTCACAACTGGGCACACTCATCTGACTTTGGTCCCTTAAGCACCTTTGAGCCCATGACGGCACTGCAGCACTTGGCCCATGGCCGCGCATTTTCTTAATAGCCTCGTGTATGACGCCGTCTCAAAGCTTTTTTTGCAGATCCAAATAACCCCCCCAGGACTTCATCTCACAGCCCTTTGCAATGGATTCTTGTTGATTATTGAGATATGATTTTCCCCTCCAGAGGACACTCCGCATTGCTTATTTTCTCTGTTGCACCGTGGCAACCAATTTTCCTTCGACGGAAATCACACCTTTCTGGGCAGCCTGTCCCAGGCTCATTTGCTACCTTTATAAAGCTCCACCTTGGTACCACAGGTGCGTGTTTCTATGCCAGAACAACTAAAATTAGTAATTCCAGGAGCAAACTGGAATATAGAAATATTCTTCCAGTACACTCTGCACAAAAAAAAAAAATAAAAAAAATGTATTGCATCACATTGCTATTATATTAATTCATTGCATTCAGACTGCGGTAGCATCCAGACACTATATCAACACGCTGCTAAAGGACAAACCCTTCCCCAAAGAGCTTAATACCATACCAGTTTTATCATATTGCTGAACATCAATTATGCTCCAGCTGCTCCCTCCACAAAGGTAATAACTATGTTCTTTCCAGACAGGGTCTTGGGCAACTTTCTCATATCAGAAATAAAAGGTTTATAGAAGACTGATGTGATCCCACATTATCACGGGACTGGGGAAGCACTGAACTCGCACTTTTAGAATTTGGCATAAAGAGGAGGGTGAAATAGCACCAAAACTTGTTCTCCAGGGAAAACCTCTCTTTGCTCTTCCCTCAACCTCAACCAGATTATCACAGGACTGGGGAAGCACTGACCTTGCACTTTTAGGATTTGGCATAAAGAGGAGGGTGAAATAGCACCAAAACTTGTTCTCCAGGGAAAACCTCTCTTTGCTCTTCCCTCAACCTCTTTCAAGAAAGCTTTTTTTCACCTGATCGTTCCTGGGCAGGCAAAGACTTTCAGGAGAAGAAAGAGGGGACAAGTAGAGCAGGAGAAGATAAGACAACAGCGATATAAAATGAAGCTACAAGGTGCTCCCAGCCCTGCATAATCAATGTCCTAAATCAGCCCAAACGTTCTGTCAGGGTTCAGGAAAAGCAGCACTTTCAGGAGGCGCTTTGTTTGCCTACTGCTCGGCCAGGGAGAAACTTGACAGTTCGGAGCAGTAGCTCAAACTAACAAGTGTCTGTGTCCTCACTCTGCAGGAGAGGCGGCGAGCAGGCAGCGAATTTGTGTGCTAGTGAAAATCACCTTATTATGTTCAGCAGTAAATTAAACTCAGCGCTCACACACCTTGGCTCACAAGCGTCAATGCACGCTTACATGTAGGAACGCACGCATACCAATACTGAAATGTTTTCATAAGAACACATGTAAGCCCCGAGAAATGCATGCACAAGGTCATGTACAGGTAAGGATAAATCCCTGGGTAAAGGTGCAAATCAGTAATGCAAAATCTCGGACAACCGCTATGGGGAAAGTTCTTTTTCTAACAGTAATGACCGAGCCAATGACTTCCTCAAAATAGGAGATTTGTTCAAACATGGGGATGTTTCTTTCAAGAAAGTTGTTATTTATTTATTCTAAAAACTGGTCAGACTCATTCCTTCACATGTCTATTAATTACAGACTTGCTAGCCTAGAAACAAGCCGATGCTCATCTATGGACAGTATCGGCTGAGATAACTCCTTCAACCCACATAATGAAAATAACTGTTTGGGTTTGGTTGTTTTTTCTTTAAGAAACATAAGGCTCAGATCTGTGGTCCTTTCAATATGTTCCCACCTGTCAGCTGGGCTGTGGTAACTATCAGTCTGTATGCTTTCCGCGTCCACTGCGGCTCAAGCTAAATCAAAGTAAATCCCAGCGGTACTGGGCTAAGAGCACACTCAAAAACAGTTACTGCAGCTGCGCTCGCAGGCTGACTGCTCCCCTGGGGCCTCAGGACCAGCCCTACTCAAGGGGACCTCGGCTATCTCTGTGGATACGTGCTCATATAGAGCTGCAAGAGATGGTGAAATGTGACTCAGTAAAGGAATCGGTAATTCCTAAGTGTACCGGGTCCATTATCTTCACCAGCACTCGATTCATTCGACGACACCAAAATAGCTAAAATGAGTTGGTAGCTGCAGAAGGACGTATTAGCATCAACACCCTGGCTTTAACTGCATTTTTGTGTTGTTTTGCACCAAAAAAAAGCTTGGCTACATATGGTAGAGATCATCCCAATGATTTATCTGTCTCATTGACTTCCCAGTTCCACAGCTGATGAAGATATGGGGAGGAAGTTCATGTAAGCATCAGAAAGAGGCAAATTGGGTTTTCATGGCCCCATGCTACTTTATCCAATTATGCATTCCCATGTGAGGGCATCCCACTGGGGTCTCACCCTTGGATTCACTCTTCTTAATGACATTCAATCATTTTGTGCTGAAGACAGTCATTTTCATAGCTGCTTGCATAATAAATTCAGAGAGTTACATGCTCACTGGTTCTCTAATTATACCCCATTCCTGCAAAACAAAATGATTAAACTGAGTTTCTACTAAAAAAAAAATAATAAATCGTGAGTCAGCAGTTTTATTTGACTGACAAAGTTTGAGTGTATTTGGTTTTGTTTGATATTTTCGTTTGCAAATTGGAAGCTCACTGTATTTAAAGGTCAAAACGTAGAAAATTATTGGGCCAGTGGATAATTGTGGGATATTTTGTATTCCATTCCTGGCTTAAAATTATCTCAGTGACCTTGGGAAAGTTAATCTGCATCAAGTTTGAACTTTGTGATACTGTGCTACGGAGGGGTAGCAGGACCCATTTGGACTAAATGAGTTCCAGACCTGGAGGCCACATAGCTCCAGCAGCAAAAAAAAAGAAAAAAATCATTCAGCAGACAACTGGTAGATGATGGAACATGAACCATTCATCTGTATTTAGGTTAGTCCAATCACACACCTCAGCATAATCTAAACCTGGTAAATTTTCATGTTTGGGAGATTACTAGAGAAGTAAATCTGGGAAGCTCCAGAGGAGGTGTTGGAAACCATCAGACCTATAATCACAGTGATGAGGGTTTCTATTCTTTTAGGTATCCTGTGCTGAGTATTGCAGCCGTCTGTTGGCTCAGAGGTTTTCTGAGCATCTTTGGTTGTCACACGTCATTGATATTGCACTTACTTCATTGTTTCTGCAGTGGGCGATACCAGTTGAGGATGTAATTTTGAGTGTAAAGGCACTGGAATCAGTCATTCCAGGTGCTGGTTGTGCCAACTAATTGCAAGACATAAGACAAACATGGTTCAGAGCTTAAATCCAGTTGAACACGGAAAAAAAAAAATCCAAGGGACAGGCATAATAAATAAAGCTTCATTAGCTGGGGTCTCCTAGCCATCCTAATACGTTCTCCAATGTCATACCACCCTTCTGTAAATGGCCCCAAAGCCCTCCAGCACTGCTGGCTACAGGAGCTTCAAGATCTAGGACAGCCTTGCTACATCCAGACCTAGTGCAATAGGAAGGGAGAAACATACCCCTATGGCCACGCTATGGTCACCCAACCAGCCCTTACCTTTGCCCATGTGCCACGCAGGGGAACATCTTCCGTTAATTATTTGTGCACGCAATCAAGAAACCAGGAACAAAGAAGATGGATACTTAACTTGTAGGTCTTCCCTGCATAAACGAGAGATAGTCCTTCCTTTCCAGCATGAAGATTCTGATTAAAAACACCTTTGCAATCAAAATTCGAGAATTTTCTAGACACAAGCTACACATGCTGACACAGCTTCTATTGCAGCTCAGGAAGACATTTCCAAAATATCTTTAAATTAACTCACTTGGGTACAGCCAGGAGTGATTCTCTGGTAACAAGGAGCTCAGTGTGGATTTGATCACCTAAGATCAATTACGTTTTCCCAGCCAGTGTCACTGCATCTATTGCAGTTGCCGTATCTGAGCAGGCCACTTTGGTACACCCCTCTGCAGAGGTAGCAGTGCAGACTTGTCCTGAGGTGGGATTCATCTCACTTGATGTATATAGATAGGTTTTGTCTGATCAAATAAAGATGGAGATGAGATGACTAATGTCCTAAGAACCCCTGGCTCTACTGACTCACTCTTCCTTGACCGTAAAGGGAGCCAGCAGTGACGGCCTCTGATATTGGCACTTCCAGTATAGACACCCATGCTTAGTCATGCAAATCCTGCCCTAAGCAAGCCCAACTCACTTAACCCATCTTCTTTTCACACCCACACAGAATATACCCGCCCTTACGCAACCATTTAGCTTCTCTCAACCTTGGCAAAGACATGCTTTCCCATGGTTATTATGGTAGACATTAAAGAGGGAAAAAAATCCATCTACCTCTCCTACTCCTGCTGTCAGGGTATTTCAAAACTTAGAAGGGTCCCCATGAGTTGAGGTCGTGCTCTTTAACCTTGTTGTGATGCATGGCAACTTAGACCACGTACTGGCTGGGAGAGTTTGGTTTGAACAATCTATATTCACATCCATGTTGTATGGACTCGAGTATAGACCGAGATCAATAATCCTGATCTAACCCAGGCAAAGAGAGCTGCATCTCACAGGTAAAGCGGTAGGACTTGGTCTTCTGGGAGGGCAGTGGATCTGTCTGCACAGCCTACAGTGCCAAATCACCTTCACCTCGGGCTGAAGTTACCAGTAATTGCAACGGCAAGATGGTTTTCATGTCCCCTCTGTGTCTCATGGCAGATCCCCCCTCTAAATGTCAGACTTGCAGCCCCTTCATTTTTAAAACCCTACTAGAAAGCTCTTTAGTCCTCATGGGGATGTCAATAAATGAACAAAGTTAATTGTGATCATTACTGTGTGGATAGAGGATCTACACCATCACTGTTTGTTTCCTACCGCTGGCTTCTGTCACCACCCATCCCTCATCTTTGTTGCCTTTTGACATTGTAAATTCCTCTCAGCACAAAACTTGCTCTCTAATTTGTCTGTTAAATGTCTAGTCTACAAATTAGTCCCAGCCATCCTCATTAACAATAGCTTGTACTTATTCCTTCATAAACTGATGGATGGAAAGCTCTATAAAAGTGCAAAAAAATATTATTTCCCCCAAGAGGAGGGTTTGCAATGTCATAGCTCAAAGCAAGCCAGCAGACTTTCCCATCTAACTGAAATCCACCACAGCACAACTCTGTCGCCAGAAGCATATCTTGTTTTCCTCTCTCTTTTTTTTTTTTAATTTTACTTTATCTTCAGATTGATTCGCTTATGAAATTAAAGGAGATTATGATTTTAACTCTTTGGTTTTAGAGCCACGAGCAACATAAGCTACTAGTACTGCCATCTGCAAATTGCAAGAGACATAAAACCGTGTAAAAGAAAGGAAAAATAAGCATTTTCCACTTAGCAGTATATTTCAGCAGAAGATTAATTTGCTGTCTGACACTTGATGCTTATTGTTTGCAAACTCCAGATCTGCGACTGCATATCAAGCTGAAAAGCATCATCATCAAAAGTCAAAGAGGGGATAATCTAAGAAGAAAGCACTCCCATATGTCTTCCTTTCAGGTTATCCATGTACATGCATGCTAAAATTGTCGCAAGAACAGAGGTCCACTAAACTGGGACACATCTGTGTCCATAACAGCCTCCTCAGAAAAACTGTGATTTGCTGACCTTATGTCAGTTGAGGCAAAGAAGTGCCAATGCCATTGGGTAAAGACTCGAGACAACACCCAGACCCTGAGTAGAGCTCTACCAACTCGTATTCCAGAAAGTGGCATTTAAGTGGGAATAGAAGAGAAAGTCTAAATGGGAGAGCAAGTGAAAAATAGAACCTTTAGGTCACAACATGCCTGATTCTTAACGTGTGATGGCTTAGGTGAGAAGATGACGTAGTGGTCCAGGAAATTCTTCTACCCCACCTTCACATATATGTAAGATGTTATTAAAAGGGTGAACCAGCAGTAACAGCCTTGAGTACACTGCCGAAAAGAGAGTACAATTTTAAAATCTAGACTTGTTTGAACTCTATTAAATCTCTGCTTCACTGGCTCTAAGCCTGTCCAAGCCAACCTGAATGATTATTGTTATTATTAACAGAGCGCAAAGTGAGAAAAGAGGGTTTTTTTTTATTTAAATAGGTTATTCTTCCCGCAGCCGGCTGTGCTGCAGAGGCCTGGCAATGGTTCATATTACGGGCATTAGCGATTCCTTAGAGCTTTTCATGGAAGAAGCTTACTTTGACTTTCTCATCAACTCTTCTCTCCCCTATTTATTGTCCAAAGATTGGATGATGTCCTCTCATAGCAGTAATTGCATTTTCAGAAGCTATCTATGCAGTTCTATCTTTGTGTTAGGACTTTTCTATGGCATTTCTGTTTCCTGCTGTTTACCAAATAAGTAATTTTTGTGGTTTCAATGGGACTTACCCCTCTTTCCTACCTAGTAGCAAAGAGTAAGCTGTGGCAGTATAAATCTGTAAGAATCCAGCATGAAAAACTTAAATAAAAGTACATTGAAATAAAAATACTGCGTCTGATCAAAAAAACCCACAATTTCAGCCCATTTGCTGACTGAGAGTGGTTATGGAGGAGTACAAACACAAGGTAGGGAGACACCGATACTGGCCAAGACCTTAATGACCATCAATGGATTTTTTTCCATGACTTTTTTTCATAGAAACAGCACTGTCCTGGGGCAAGGAGTGCCACAGCTCAACCACATACTGCTGGTGAAGAACTTACCCCATTCCCTGTCACTGTTTCCACATCATCATGGTTTCATCCTGACAAACGCCCTCCCCAAAATGTCTCTTTCTGAGACTGAAGTGTGAACATCTACTTAACCCTTTTCTGTTCCACTGCAGCTCTTCCTTACCACCCCCCTGTCATCTTCTCTAAGCCTTTTCCAGGGCTGCTAGAGCCTTTTGAGAGGGGAGGACAAGAACCACACACTCTATTCAAGACGAAGGTCCAAAACGCATTTGTTCAGTGGTATTACAGTGAGTTCTGTTTGGCTTTCTATTCCCTCCTTAATAATCCTTAACATTCAATTTCCTTTTTTGATTGCTATAGAGCAATGAGCTCATAATTTCATTCAACTGTCCATTATAAGCCCCAAATGTCATTCCTCAGTAGCAATAATCAGCTCAGAGCCCATCACTGTGCACGCAGAGTCAGAACTGTTGTTTTTCCTTGTGTGCAACGCTCGTATTTAATGCCACTGAATTTCACCTGATGTTTTATTGCCCAGCCATCCAGTACAGTAAGATAATGCCAAAACTCTTCACGGATGGTGTCAGGAAGCCGCAAGTGCGGGGATGATCCACAAGGGAAGGTGAGCCAAAACCCAAGGGCAAGAGTGAGGCGGAGAGGGACCTCACCAGCAAGGTGTAGTAATTTCCCTATATATGAGATTTGCTGTGTAAAATTCACTGCCCCTTCACTGCTCCCTTAGGGGGAGAGCTGGAGTTTGATCCTTTCTGGTCCAAACACACCACTCCTCCTTTTTTTTTTTCCATAGTGCAGCCTTATTTAAAGACAGGTGTTGGAACCTTGCAGTCTAATCGAGCAGTTTACAGCCTGGCCAGCTGACAGCGATAAAGCAATATTGCTATTTATTTAAAAGGGAAGTGTCTGATGTACTAGATCACCTCTTGTGTTTCTGCTAAAATATCTTAGAAGCTGTGTTTCCTCTCCGTGTCAGAGAGTGTTACAGGGAAAATCCGAATGTTTGCAACTCATTGCCCCAGACAATTATAAAATCCTTTCATGTAACCAGATTAAGAGTTTCTTACAAATCTAGTCCCTGCAAATCTAGTCCCTTAACATAGGTGATATTGGGGCTTTTACAGGCTGGACCCAAGGAATTCCTGAAGGAAGAACTGCGCATCATGTCTTCTGGTTGATGATGTCACCAGAAGTTTCGATAAAGGCCTCACATGATGGTGGACCTGTCTGCAAAGCTGGTAGGGGACATAAACGTGGACGCCAAAAGCAAGGTACAACCAGGCTTTCCCTCATGATTAGTGGCCAGGACAGCAACCCATGGGTCCCCAGGAGCTCACCCACAGAGATCTGTGTGGTTGGGTGAGAAAGTGCCACAATATGGGAGTCAGTTTGCACATAGGTGTGGGCACAGCTATTCCAGCGACGCACTGGCTGCATGACATTGAGGAGACAGCTCACTCCTGTCTGGGTGCTGCTGCTCATTTTAATGAACAGGAGCCTCTCCCCAGGTGACAGCCAGCGGATGCTGACAAGGCAGCATGAGCAGAACAGATGAACCTTTGGTTCCCCCGACCTGACAAATGCTTCTCCTCAGATGTTCTTAGTCAATGTCAAAAACTCAGAACATGACTGCATAAATGGGACAAGGTAGCCAAAGGGTGTTGCATTTACTACGCTTGCCCAATGTGAAGGCAAATTAATGGAGATCTAGTGGAAGTTGTCTCTGCCTATGGCAGGGGGGTTGGAACTCGATGATCTTCAAGATCCTTTCCAACCTAAACGATTCTATGATTCTATGAGATACGCATCAGTCCGCTCTTCCAGTCTTTGTGTTGATTGCTTTGCTGGGTAGAGGTGTTAACAGACCCCAGCTCCTCTTTTGTGGAGGGATTGCAGAATATCTCCCCACACAGCAGGTCAGTGAAAAGCTTTGGTTAACAGAGTGTGAGGCGCACATACGGCAAGAGAAATGGTCAGAGCATCCTCCTTGGGGAAAATGTGCCTGTGAGATCTGCTTCTATAAAAGACCATACTATCTTCATACTGTTCCCCCTTTAATAATAACGCAAGATTCGTCCCAGGGGATGCAGAAGAACATTGCCCCAGCACCGTTTAAAGGGATTTGGTAGGAGAGGTAGGAAAATTATTCTTATTATAAGAAAGTGCATACAGAGACGGGCATTTAGAAATGTGCTGAAAGCTGGGTTATTACAATGCTGTTACTAATGACTACAATACATCATTTCAACTTGTTGATTTTTCTTTCTTTAATTTCCAGATTATCCGGCTGTTGCTTATCCTCCGCCCATTCGGGGAGTAAACAGAGACATCATGCGCCTGAGCTGCAAAAAAAAGTTACTGTCAGCAGCAATTAACTTCTGGGGGTTTTTCTTTTTCTCAGAAAAGCCAATCTTTCAACTTTACCTTTTGGGTTTACATTTTCAATTTTTTTTTTGCAATTTTATCTTTGTAACACCTCAATGATTTACGAAGGTATTATTTCTATTCTAGAAATGGGGGAAATGGTGGCAAAGGGTAGTTGAATCTCTTGCATAAAGTCCCAGGGAAAGTCCCTAAGAGGGCTCAGAGGAGAAACCGCTTCTCTGGAGTCCAAGCTCAGTGCATTCAGCATGACCCAAAATGATGGGCTCAGACTAGATCCCAGCAAGAGGGGATCTTCCCCACGCTTTACTGAGATCCCAGGCATAGGAAGCTTCTGGCATTGCTGTGGGAAATCTGGCTTTTCTTGCCCTTCTCCTAGCTTCTTGGAATAGTCCTGCAATACACTGCCAACCCCAGCTTCAAAAACTGTATGCAGATGACAAAAAGAATACAGGAGAATCTCCCAGATGACCCCAGTAAGAGTGAAGGGGTCCTGGCAAGACTGCCCAGAGGCCTTCTGTAAAAATACAGAAGATATGGATCTATCTGCCACTTTTTCCTTCTTTACTTTGGAAGTCACCTCCTCTTGTCACGCTCTCAAAGGCTTTCACATTTTTGTCAGGGAGCAGCTCTGTTTTGAAAGGGCCGTGAATCACATCCATCAATCTTTGAGAGAAAAATAATCAACAGATGGTCATTAAGGATCACGTGGTCCCACTCAGATCAGGAGAGGCAGCAGAAAATGGGCTCTCTTTTCCTCTTGGTTATGCTTCTTTAACGCAGTTACACGTTCAGCTGCATCCAGCCTAAAAGGAAACACATGACAATGCCATTGCCTTGTGTATGGTACCAAAATCAGTACATAAAGCTCCAGCCTCAATCAGAGAAGAGCCTTTACCCCTACTGACCAGGAGGAGAAAGAGACCAAGTGTTCTCAGGCCACATAAAAGAAACACTAGGTTGCTGAGAACCAAATAGAGTTTGTTCTCCGTACTTGGTATGCAACCTGCAGCTGTCTCTCAACCTGCCATCTTCCATTCCCAACGACAACAAGAAGCCACATTCATTTTTAATGCCAACAGGTGTGAGGGAGAAGCCTCAAAATGCAAATTAGACATCTCTTAAGCAGATATTTTCATCTGAGCTTGCAGTGAGCCTTAGAGGTGTCGACTAACCAGTCATCACAGTAAGGGATTGACTCACACAACGAATGTGAATTCTGACTATTTTTTTCCCGGGCAACTTATTTTTTAAGCCCAGAAAATGACGAAGGATGGACTTTGCCTTTGAACCGCTATTACTCTCCTTTGATTTATGTCTATAATATGCTGGACCTAACCAAGGTAGGAACCCAGAGCACACCAGACCTTGATCCCTCATTGCCCCTGGAGTCTGCCTGAACTCAAGTTGCTAACGATCACTTTCTGTCCTGGAGAAAGATGTTTTAGGGGCATTTTTAAGTCAGAGTATACAAGTCTAGTGAAACTGCATCATTCTTCCTGCCAACTAGAAGCCATTTGATGCTCTTATGACAGCTAAAAATTGAACTGATCAGAAAGTGATGGCCTTTGACAGAAAAACCCTTAAGCAGGTGGAGAGGGATTTGAAGTAAGCATTTTTGTTTGGTTGGTGTTTGGTTGGTTTTTTTTTTTCTGGGAAAAAGTCACTGCAAATACTAAAATTTTCCCTCAGAAATGTTTCTTCAAAGATCTCTTTTTGGCCGATGTCTAAAGAAAGATGTTCATGGTCTGGGACCTACAGACAAGGTCCGGTAAAATCCTTTCATTGACAAAGTTCTTACTGTTGGGAGGGGGAACCAATAACATCCCTCACCCCCACCCTCCAAAAAAAAAAAAAAAAGAAAATATTAAGCAGGACAGAAGGAAAACTACAAAATTACTTCTTTAGGGGACATAATGCATATTCAGGGATTATTTTTGAGCATTTTATAGGGAATAATCATCTTTTAATTTCCAGCAGATCTTAAAAAATAATTTATGTCCTCCGTTTCCATCTACACAATCCTTCATTTACTCATTTTGCTGTTATCAGAGGAGGGGCATGCTATATTTCTGAGGCAGGGAGGTATGTTGAGAGTTTCCGGTTTTTGATTCATTTTTTTAATATATGCCTAAAGACTGGCACGCTTTTTATGCTCTGCCTCACACCTACACAAGCTACAAAGATACTGCCCAAAAGACAGATACCACACCATGAAGCAAAATGCAAAGGATGAGGAGCGCTTCCTGGATGCATCATTGTAGCTTGGACACTCGTTTCAGCCAGAGTTTTCCACCTGGTGCGGAAAACCTTCAAGTTGGAAGTATTTCACCCCAACCCGCAACCTGCCCTTCCCACAGCAGTGGGGTGAACACTCACATTGCAGAGTCCCTCAGGAACCACTGCAAAATCAAGTTCCCCAAGTAGTTTTCCCACCATTTTTGTCCTGCTCTTGAGAGTGATGCTTCTGTTTTCTTCGTGCTATATCTGCTCCCGGTGGCTCTCCATTTCAAAATGTATATTGGATCAGGGAAAAAATTCATTTCAGATAATCACTCCCAGTTCCCAAAGCCCACCTGAATCACCCCAACATCAGTGTCTGTCATGAGTAATGCATGGGATGGAACCACACACAGTCTGTTCAAGACACCGAAACCATGGAAACACTCCTGACGAGAGCTGCTACTTGGGATGATCACAGGAAAGAGTGGCTGAAGGAAGCTCGTCTTGTCCACCTCTGTTGCCCAAGGCCAGATCATTACACAACATGAACGATTTCAGGTGTCAGACTTCACCCCCATAAGATTGCTGACAGTGTCAGTTAACAGAAAAACTTAAACAAGATCAGAAATTGGCAATTGTGGAGTTTTCTCAATGAGATCTAAACACTCTGAGCTGGGAGCATGGATCTCAGGTGTGACTCCATGTGACCAAACCACCTTCCCAACCTTTGGCTGCCTTTGGAGGCCAAACCCAGGTGTGGAAGGACAGTTTGCTCCAACTTCCTCTTTCAGTGTGGACAGTGAGATGACCAGGTCTGAGGGCCATACAGTGCAGGTCTGTTGCTTCAGAGCTTAGACACAGTCTGGGTTTAAAAGGGCCTTTAAAGGGCTGAGGAAGAGGATAGAGTTTATAATGTCAGCTGCATCCCGTTTCTGTAATCACCCTCTTTAAGAAGGTATCCACAGCCCTCCAGAAGCAAGTTGGGCACTAGTTTCTTGTTTCTAGGAAATTCGGCTACCCTGCAATAAATCCTGTGAAGGTTTACAAGAGAAGCATTAGGGGTTATTGACTTGCTCCACCATCCTTCCCACCACCCCATCTTTGGAAAGACTGTCCAAGTCTGGGCACTCAAAATTGCCAGCTCTTTTACAAATGATGGCTGGATGGGCACAGGTCAGGGAAAGACTGTGATAATCTGTAGGCAATGTATACCACAAGGAGAAGGGTACGTGGAAGAGGGGAAGAGCTTGAAGAGCATCAAAAACTAGGTAGACTTTTAGCCTGTCTCCTGTGCCCTGTAGCCTCCCTGTTCACGCATTTTAGCGATGGGAGAAACTCAAATGGGTGGAGGAAAGACTTTTTCTTTTCACTTTGTTTTCCAGTCATGCTCATGATGGTTGGACCAGTAACAAAAATGGTTTAGATGTAATATCCCACTCTTCAATGTCTCACTCCACACAGTCTCGAAACCAGTTTATTTTTCCATTGTGCCTTCTCTGCCCCTCAGCATCAGCTTTTCCACACTGAGAACAGAATACCCACTCCCACGACACCTGAGACCTCTTCCATCTATTTGGAAGTGTTTCCTCAGACCCCCGCTACCTGTGGGGCACATTTAAATGATACAGAGCAGCCAAAGCATCTAAAATACACGTTCTTTGGCATGGAAGCAGCAGCTAAAATTAGGCTGTAGTCTGAAAGTGTAGAAGGGAGAGAATCTCAGGCTAGTTATCTAGTTATTTTACAGCTTCTTGAGTCACCAATGTGGAAGCAAGCAGCTGCTGGGCGACACAGAGTGATGCATACACTGCAGTGGAAAGACACCAGTGCTAACAATAGCTCATATGCATGGAGCGTCTTTCACGATCCAGCTTCAAAAAGTATCAAGAAGACGTACAGCACATACTTGGAGTGCTTCATCCACCCCCTGCGGCGATGCGGAAGAAAGGTCTGATGAACAGATTCCCAGAACATCTGCGGGCTTTGGAGAAGGCCATTCCTGCTCAACAACATTCAAAAAAAACCCACAGCAACACCAAAGCCTGAGTCAGCAAATTCTTGTGTAACTTTTCTCACCTGAATAGGTCCAGAAAAAGTCAACGAGATTGCCACACGCTTTAAATAAACATGCTTTTAAATTAGGGGTTTCCAAAACTTTCCTCATCTGTGCAGTGTGGTGACGTGTCTGAACATAGTTAGCACTAGACCCCAAATCTGGATGTGAACCAGAGCTTAGTCAAGATTCCTCAGTTATGTTTCATGTCTCGCCTCTTTCTTTGCCTTCTGTCACTGGTGTCCATAAACAACATAGACTCACTGCGGCTCTCAGTTTCACTCCAGCAAAGAAATTATGTCAATTTTCAGGGGGTGAAACTTGTTTCAGAGGAGATGAAGCGAAGCAAGACACAACGCTACCAAATAACGGACATGGCTAGAAATTATCTAAAGTTTTTGTTCCCAGGTAGTTAGTTTCGCCCCCCGAAATTCATCATTCTTCATTCAGGAGAGGCAGCCAAACTATGCTGCAAACTATTCCAACACAAAGATGTTTGCTTGGTAATTACTGCTATTTAAATTATTTTGCATATACCATACAGCACAAATGGCAGATATTAAAATGCAGAGATGACTTAATAAGTTATAGTTATCCAGATGTGTCATTCTTCTAATAAGATAAAAAAAAACAGTGTTGTTATATTTCAGATTTACCATGTGTACAGTAAATAAGATTAGTATATTCTATTTCAAAATGCCTGTAAGCAATATTGTCCCTGTTAGAATTAAGATAAATGATACCAATAAAATAAGCAGGTTTGGATATATTATTTTTTAGGTGTTGAATCAAAAGTATATTAAACTTGTTGATATGCATATTAAAATCAATGTGAATGGGAAAAAAAAATCCCATTAAAATGAATGATTAAAGAGGCAACATCCCAGTGAAGGAGAATTGGACAGCTCTTCGAGGAAGAGGCAAAGAATTTCTCGTACCTGAGTTGAGGCTGCATTTGCACAAGAGGGAATTTAGCTGCTACTCAGATACACCTGAACTGATCCGCTGATAGACCCCAAGCACTACAAACAATACACCAGGGTTGTAACGGCATTATAAGACTCTATCTTACCGCTACTGCTAAGCAGTTATCTTTCTTGATCAGTCATGAACGCAAGGAAAATACGGGATTGCTTCAGCTCCTGGCAGCTGAGACCGAAGCTGGTGAATAACCAGGCGAGCTGGGTTTATCCCAGTACGATGTGTTTCAATTCGTCTCAACGCAAGGTCGGGTTTTAACAAAGACTGGAAAATACAGACAGGGAAGGGGATTGCTCCTTACGAAACACGTTCAGCCAGGCACGCAGAGGCCTCTTGAATAGCAGCAAGCTAAAATAGGAGGTACAGTCTGGGATGTCTAACAGGGAAACAGTGTGTGGGGATAGAGTGATTAATGCAACCAGCTCTGAGATACCGCGTCTGATCCCAGCTGTAAAAGGGGATAATAAACGGGAATGGGTTCGCAGCGGGCTGAGAAGAGTGAGGCAGGACCTGAAAAGCTGCAGGGATCAAGGAGCTTGAAAGCGAAGGGGAATCCGATCATCCATGCTTGTGTGTTGCAAGCAAAGCATCCTGCACTCCTCTTCTGGATGAGGCAAAGAAACTGCTCTCTTTCGGCAGCTCATTGTCAAACGTTTTGTCTTACTTTGCCACACTTGCAAGTTAGACCTATTGCCAGGGCTGTAGATGCCCATCTCCATTTGGGATGGTTTGGTAGAGGCATGGCAGGAGTCAGGGGAGTGTCTCCCATTCAACGCGTGCACGGACATAAAAAGTGAGTTTTCTTCCCCCTCCTCTGTGTATTTGGTACAGTCACGGATGTCAGGGCTGTGAATTTTTCATAGTTTCTTTTGGAAAGCTGGACTCTATCACGTTATGAGAAAGAGTGGGATTTCACAGCCTTTCATGTAGGGGATAAAAACATCGATTCCCTTTAATGTGCACATGTTTAAAAATTTAAAAAAAAAAAAAAAAAAAAT
>VUYV01000187.1:152818-173180 GCA_008711295.1 Anarhynchus alexandrinus | reverse complement strand
AGTGACAGAGAGGAACTGCTGTAGACATTTATGCCACCTCTGGAATGGAGGACAACTTGAGGGACATGGTTTAGCAGTTTAGTAGTAACTTGGCAGTGTTAGGTTAATGGTTGGACTTGATGACCTTAAAGGTCTCTGGAATGGAGGACAACTTGAGCGACATGGTTTAGCAGTTTAGTAGTAACATGGCAGTGTTAGGTTAATGGTTGATGACCTTAAAGGTCTCTTCCAACCATAACAATTCTATGATTCTATGATTCTATGGTTCTATGACAGAGCCAAGCAGCTCGTAAACATGTTTTCATGATGTCCAGATAGAGGAAGGCCAAGTGAATCTCGAACTTCATTCTGGGCAGGTATCCCCAGGCAAGTCTTTCGCCATATATCCCCCTTTGCCTTGCAGTCATGCCAAAAAGCCAAGGCAAGGCAGAAGAATCAGCAGAGACACATCATGGAAAGGGGACTGCGGCAGCCCTGGCCACCAGCATAAGCTGAAGGAACTGAGTAGAGCAAACAATCTGCTCATCTGGTGAACAATTCTCAGAAAACACCCCAACCAACCCCAGAAAAAAATACGTAAGCAGCAGGGAAAAGAGCTTTCTCCAACCAGAGGTTTCTGCCTGAGAAAGAATGAATTTCCAGTAACCAGAAACTTTTACTGACTGCTCCTTACAAGCTGTATTAAAATTCTTGCCGACTGCACTGGTGGGCTGAGAGATAATCTGATAAATAAACAAGTTGGCATCTAGTTTCCAATTTTCTTTTCACTTAGTTTTAGTGTATAAAGCACTGACCCTGGGATATTAGTTACATAAAGTACGCAGATTTCCCGGCTGATGCCAGCGGTCTCCAAGTCATTTCTTGCTGATTGCAGTCACGAACAGGGCTGACATTTATGTCTTGTACAGCCAGAGGAGATATCTGGGAGATGTTCATCTCCGTGGTAAGACAGAGATGTGAAGGTCTTGCTCATACCTTCTTCTTCCAGCAGCTGCGAGCTGAATGGACAACAGCGTGAGCCAAAAGCTGCCTGAGGTGTTGCTCAGTGGTGGCATCTGCGTAGGTCTTGCAGTAGTCATAAGTGCATGACAGAGAGCAGCTCGCCTGAGCCCTGCACCACAAATATTTTTGCCCCCAGGTCATCCACAGCACAGGGGAATCCAAAGATGTTTACGACAGTGCAGAGTGAAGAAAGAACAGCTTTTGCCTTTCGGCTTTGCTGGTGCAACCAGCATGCAGCACAGGGTTGAATTCCACCTCTGCTCAGCTGGAGAGCTTGGAAGAGCCCAGTCCTGCTCCTCTGTGGCTGAATCCATCCACACATCCATCCGTGCTGCTTCCCACGCTGTGTTGCCCTGAGCAACCTCTGCCACCACCTCTGTGGCAGAGCCTTCTCCTCTCTAATCACCCACAACAGCTCCTCGTGGGTGACAATGAAATCTTTGCCTGGCCAAGGTCAGCTCAGCTAACTCACGCTGAAACCCCAGAAGCCAGGACAGGGAAACCATACGCGGTGCTCCTGCCAGCTGCGATTAAAGAAACAAGGATGAAATGATTCACGCCGCTCCCCCAGTTTCTATCCTGAAAATCCCAGCAAAGCCTGAAAACTTCTTGAACCCTGCTGCAGGGAAGAGAAATGAAGACCTCTCTATAGCAATAGAAAGCTAAAATAGCTGTGTGTTTCACGGACCTCGCTGAAATGACACTGCCAGTCCCAATCCACAGTCTAGTAAATGACTGTGTAATTAATTCAAGACACTCAAAGTGTTTCCACCCAAATTACCAAGACTACAGGACAGGTTTAAGACTACATTACAAACTCGTAGGTCTGGGAGAGATCTCAAGAGGTTGCAGAGTTTATTTTCCTGTCCCAAAGCAAGATACAGTATTTCTAGGTCACTGTTGACAGATCTGTGCTTAAAATGTTTTTTCAAGGCCTCTCATGATGGAGATGTTGCAGGCAATTCATTCCAGTGTTTTGCAGACCTGACCATTGGAAAATCTCTCCCAAAATCTCTCCCGATAGCACAAATACAGGCTGGGTGGAGAATGGATTGAGAGCAGCCCTGAGGAGAAGGACTTGGGGTGTTGGGAGATGAGAATCTCAACATGGGCCGGCAATGTGCGCTCACAGCCCAGAAAGCCAACAGCATTCCAGGCTGCATCCCCAGCAGCGTGGGCAGCAGGGCGAGCAAGGGGTTTCTGCCCCTCTGCTGTGCGCTGGGGAGACCCCACTGGCAGTACTGCATCCAGCTCTGGGTTCCTCAGCACAAGAAGGACATGGACCTGTTGGAGCAAGGCCAGAGGAGGCCACAAAGATGATCCGAGGGCTGGAGCACCTCTGCTGTGAGAACATGCTGAGAGAGTTGGGGGTGTTCAGCCTGGAGAAGAGAAGGGTCCAGGAGACCTTATAGCAGCTTTCCAGTATCTGAAGGGCACCTACAGGAAAGCTGGGGAAGGACTTTTTACAAGGGCATGTAGGTATAGGACAAGGGGGAATGGCTTTAAACTAGAAGTGGGGAGATTTAGAACAAATACAAGGAAGAAATTTTTCACTGTGAGGGTGGTGATGCACTGGAACAAATTTCCCAGGGAAGCTGTGGCTGCCCCATCCCTGGAGGTGTTCAAGGCCAGGTTGGACGGAGCTTTGAGCAACCTGGTCTGGTGGGAGGTGTCCCTGCCCATGGCAGGGGGATTGGAACTCGATGATCTTTATGGTCCCTTCCAACCCAAACAATTCTATGATTCTATGAATATCAAACAACCATCTCCCCCATAGAAGTTTAAACCCATTGTGTCTTTTCTTATCCACTGTGAACACGAGGAACGGATTTCATCTCCTCTGATAAAACAGTCATTCACGGATTTGAACGGTGCTACCATATTCTGCTCAGTCCCCTTTCCTTTGAAGGAGATAATGATTTCACTATTTCCCACTGGTAGTTTTTCCCTGTTGGCTGCTCTTGAGGTTCCCTCTAGATATTCCCGAAGTAGGACAAATCTTTCTGGAAATGGAGTGCCCCACTTTATATACTCTCCTCTGACTGAGACTTTCCCAGGGGTGAGCAGAGCATCGCTGGCAGGTTACACAGCGTAGTATAGCCTTCATCTCTTTCACAACAGCACGATGTGTTGATTTTGGGCAGGTTGTGATTCATTACAGCCTCCAGATGTGGTTTGGGTTTTTTTTGTTGGTTTTTTTTTTCCTAGAACCGATGTTTGATCAGTCATTCCCAGCCCTGGATCTGCATTAGTGAAATTAATTAGGAAATCACTGATGTTAAACTTCCTTAAAGTACTCTGGCTAAGGCCACGCTGGAAGGAACCCAGCATGTAGAGTGAGTGTGGGAACATTTAATTCTTTGCTATAAATTTGTCATCATGGTCAGGACCTGAATCTACCTTACCCAGTTTCAGATTGGCTGATAACAGGGCCTTTAGGGGAAAGTTTAAAAAAGAGACTATAAAGCGAATCTTACCTGTTTTGCTCTCCTAGGCTCCAGCACTCGTTGGTTTTGCAAGATTATTCTGGATTAGGTATTTAGTTGCTAGCCTTGAGCCTCTCCTCTACTGATTTTTCTAAACTCTTTAGGAAAAAAAAGTTGTATTTTTAACTCCTACAACAAGTTCCATGATTTGTGTGCAGGAACTTCTTTATGTTTCTTTGAAACCTGCTATCTGATCATTTCATCAGTGCCCCTGGGTTCTCATGGTATGAGAAATAATGAATAGCCGTTGCTTACTCACCTTTGCCGTACTCATGATCACTTTGTAAATGTCTACTGGTACGCAGAATGGCTCTCTGCTGCAATGAGAAGTCCTGCTTAGCCATTCCTCATATTAAAACTATTCCACATCTCTGATCATCCTTCTTTTTACGTTTTATAAGTCTACTACATCCTTTTTTTATATGTCGTGAGTGGAAGTACACACAGTGTCTCAGCTTTAGGTGCACTAGGGATTTATATACACAGTTTTAAAGTGAAACTCTGTTTTCTATCTATTCCCTAGTAAGTTCTAGGATTTTGCTCACACTTTTTTGCTTGTACTGAGCACTTGCATGGCATATGAAAGCACTATCTGTGATGACTCCAAGGTCTCTTTCCTGGGGGGTCAGTGCTAATTTAGAGTGGATCATTGTGTATGCAGTTATCAGCTTTTCATTTCCCTCCTGGCTGTTGCTTGACCTTAGCTCGGGCTCAGAGGGTTCATATATGATGTTCTGACTCACCAAACGTCCTGAATCCTCACCCCAAAAGATCTCATGCCCTAACTAGAGCTTCCTAGTTTATTATTTGGGCTCAGACTTTCACTCAGTTGAAAGTGTAGATATATGCTTGGGTACTTATGCGCACTGTTTTTCTGCCATTAATTGAATCTAAAACCCAGGGATGAAAGAAGAAGAATCTTTCCACAGTTTATGCCACTTCAAGCCTGGTTAAAATCTGATCAATTGGGTGAATTTCACTGAGATGTGGAACTTCTATTACTACCTTCTGTGTTATGAAAGAGATGGGAGAAATACCACCATCTACTATGTCTTCTCGACCAAAGGCCATTTCATACGACTGGGCAACGTGGCAGGAATAAGTACAGCAAAGATTTCCATGACTCTGAATCACGCATGTGCTGGAGATCTGCTGTTCCTACTTCAAATAAAAAGAGGAAAAAACC
Source organism: Anarhynchus alexandrinus (assembly GCA_008711295.1). Taxonomy (NCBI): domain Eukaryota; kingdom Metazoa; phylum Chordata; class Aves; order Charadriiformes; family Charadriidae; genus Anarhynchus; species Anarhynchus alexandrinus. The sequence goes on along the minus strand of VUYV01000187.1, from coordinate 168,506 downwards.
TCAAGATGTATTCACTCAGTTCACTACAGTGTCAGTCATAGCCTGCAGAGGTGAGAAACTGGCTGTTAGATAATATTATGTCACCTCTGAAAAGTTAGGAGGAAAGGGGAGCAAAGGAAATGTCACATTTACCCAGCAGCCACAGTCTAACAACTAGAATCACTAAGTCCCAGGCAATTCCATAACTGCTCTTTTTCCTCCAGATTTTCCCCCTCCCACAAGGAATTTGAAACCAGACGGATACTTCTTTGGTCAGCATTCAAAGGGGACCAGCCTTGGAAACTTCACTGTGAGTTTCTTCCAAGCTCACAAGCCAAAATCCTGCAGCACAAGGGCTGCTCATCCCTGGAAGTTCTTTGATGAGCTGCATAGGAAGGAGCCCAATTAGTCCCACTCATGGGGATGATTGCTCTTACAGGCACCTTGTCACTAATGTTGAGACATTAACACCAACATAGCCTGGCCACGTTGTGAAGTTATACCAAGGAGTAGGCAAGGGCTACACTGGGATGGACATACAGGACCTCAACCTACCCATGGAACCATAAACCCCAAGTTTGTTCTGGATGCATTAAGGTGAGATGACTGCTAAATAGTACTTCTCAACCAAGTTCTAGTTTTACAGCCTCACTCTACTGCAACTTACTGCCTAAAAGCCAGTTCAGCCTGCATTATTACTTTCCCAGCTTAGCTCCTGCCAGCAATGGCAGGAATTCTTCTCTTCATCCATCTCTGATTGCTATTCTGGACCTCCTTGGAGTGGAGAAGAGGAGCTGAACTCTGTCCAGGGTCGTTCTCTGTAATTCTGGGCACTTTTGCATATCCAGCATTGGGAAAACACACAGGAGAGCGTCTGACATTTCCTTTCTTAGCTGTTGAGAATCCCACTGTAAGGACAAATCTCTGACCTAGCACATGGGGCCATGATGTCATTGCTTTTTCACAGCCCTTTCTATACTTTTGCAACCAGCCCTTGGCTTCTGACTTGAAACAGATGAGTCCGGACACAGCCAAGGTCTGTCTCGTTCAACGGCATCCACGGTTTTTGAGCGTACTGTGCCCACTTATGAGCATGCTGTCCAGGCATGAGTTTCGAAATGCCAACACACAATGCACTGCAGCTAAGAGGATGCTGAACATCTTTCGATGCCCTGGCTTTTTGCATATTGAGAATCTCAGCTGGGACATTAATGACCTCATTTGCTTTTAGAAAGTGGGCCTTTCTAGCCAGGATCCATGCTACTAGGCAGAGATGTGGAGAGGAGTTCTAGGGAAATAGCTATATTGCTTAGGAGCAGAAAGTCATATGGCTCCAGCAAGAAGCCTAACAGGTGGCCTGGGGCCAAAACAAAACCGGGGTCCAGAGCACAAGTCTTATGAGGAGCAGCTGAGGGAACTGGGGGTGTTCAACCTGGAGTAGAGGAGGCTGAGGGGAGACCTTATCGCTCTCTACAACTACCTGAAAGGAGTTTGTAGTGAGGTGGGGGTCGGTCTCTTCTCCCAAGTAACAAGTGACAGGACAAGAGGAAATGGCCTCAAGTTGCACCAGGGGAGGTTTAGATTGCATATTAGGAAAAATTTCTTCACCAAAAGTGTTATCAAACATTGGAAGAGGCTGCCCAGGGAAGTGGTTGAGTCACCATCCCTGGAGGCATTTAAAAGACGTATAGACGTAGTGCTGAGGGACATGGTTTCGGGGTGGTTTTGGCAGTGTTAGGTTGATGGTTGGACTCGATGATCTTAAAGGTCCCTTCCAACCTAGACAATTCTATGATTCCATGATTGTAACCTATAGACCTCCCTGGCTGGAAAAGCGTGCCGAGATATTGCAGGATTATATTCTGGGAGCAGATCAGAGCTCAGCAGAGAGGGTGGCAGGAGTGTCCCAGAGAGACAGGAGGGGATAAAATATGCAGAAGTACCGTTGAGTACTTGAGACAGGAAACTGCTTATCGGGAGATTTAGCATCTCTTCCTAAATCTGTCATGGCAGGAGCTAGTGAGCATTAATCAGTCAGGGCATTCATCCCTCCTGTGCCTCTGCTCCCTCTGCCTGGCAAAGAGGGATGGCGCCAGGTTCACAGGGACCTTGACTTGCTCACATTCCCCTCCGATGACATGGTCTGTCAACAGGCTCAACGTTATTCCGAGTGCCAATACTTCTCTCCCCGCGCTGGATCCACTACCTTTAAGTCTGTGGTATGCCTATTTGCTGCTACCCTGTTCCAGTTGATGTGGGGAGTGAGGACCATGTGATTTTTTTTTCTTTTTCTTTTTTTTTTCTTTTTTTTTCTTTAAAGGATAAGCATAAAATCTACCCATATTGAAACATCATCGTGATATAAAGCAGCAGCACAGAAAATTATCTTAATTTCCAGGCTGAATCCAAAGAAAGAAACAGTTACAGGTGTGCAGATCTGAAGATGAGCTCCAGCCTGTTAAAAGACATAGGTTTCTAGGGGGGGAAACTCCCCTGTAAGTGTGGCTGCAGTGCAGAGCTTGCAAACACATTTCTTTTTCTCACCTCTGCTCTGTCAACAAACACGTAGAAACCTACATCCAGATCTCTCAAAAAGTCAGTTTTCCAGGGCTCCATGTTACAGAAACCCAAGTGCACACGCATGTGGGTGTACGGATGTAGGTGGTAATTTAAGGGTCTCGCCATAATCAACTCTTCTGGGAAAATTTAAAATACCATCCTCCTGTGGGTGGGGATTTGAGGACCTTCTCCCAGCAAATTAGAAGCTTTTTTTTTTTTTTTCAGTGCACGCGTGGGTGGTGAAACTGGGCTCACCTTTGGCAACTTCAATGTAAAAATAAAACTTGTAAGACATTTAAATCTTCAGAGAGGATTTCAGACCTTCCTGCAGACAAATTAGCAGTGAATATCTTACGCATATGTGGAATACACAGAGCGGTAGAGATACAGAGCTGGTTATTATTAGCACAATATTAATATCTCTGGAGGTTCAAACTCAGACAGAGGTGTTGGTGTGCAGGACACTGCAGACACCGTAAGTGGGGCTAAACAATTTTTCTTTTAATTTATTACATTTTTAGTTTTTTACTCACCGTTTGACTTTTTGCTTATTCTTTATTCCCTCTACACATTACCCATTGCATTTTTGGTCACACGGAAAAGCTTTATGAATCTTGGTCAAAGTTCCAGGTTAATTTCAAATAAAATAAGTAAATTAGAAGATAATGAATCTGTCAGTCTTCTGCACAGCAGCTCACTGTTAGGGGGAGGTCCTCAGTGTCTGGTCATGGGGACATTTAACTCACCAGTACAGATGCAGAACATCTTTAGCTCTTGTGCTGGTTGTAGACGTGGTCCAGCAAGAAGCATAAAGCCCATATGATGGTTGCGTGGTGGTCAGATAGAAAGAAAATAGAGCAAATATTGAATCTATAAGCTGCAACTGATTTTAAATATTACTCAAATCTGGTCATTGCTTCACCACTTACACACCGTGACAACTAAGGCTACTCAAGATTCGTGGTCCCATATAACAGTGTTATTGGAATTTATTTATCCATGAAAAAAATCCAAATTATTTGTATTTGAGTCAATGTGTAACAGGTGAATCACTTTTGCCTGGCTCTGGTACAGCTTCTTACTGACTAATTTTGGTATATACTGGTTTAGACTGAAAACTTTGAAATATATCAGTGTTAATAAAGACAGTGATAAAAGTCATGGCTAAAAGTCATGGAAATGCTAAGAAAAAAGCAGTGTTAATTAATGTTGATTTCACAGAATCACAGAATGGTCAGGGTTGGAAGGGACCCCTGGAGATCATCCAGTCCAACCCCCCTGTCAGAGCAGGGTCACCTACAGCCGGTTGCACAGGATGGCATCCAGGCAGGTAAATACTAGAAGGTTGGTGAAAATATTTTAGAACCCAGAAGTGAATTATAGAAAATTATTCTTAAAAAGGTTCAAATCACGACTTCAAATCCACCCCCCTTTCTCCTTTTGTGGGATTTTGAATGCTGGATTTAAACTGCACATTGAAAACCCATTTGCAAAACCAGAAACAAACACTCCTCAGTTACTGTTCAAAATTAAGTATGGCTGTAGATCGGTTCCTAAGTGGGCAATGTCTTCTCCAGGACCCTGGCTGAGACTTCCATGCAGTTTTCTTATGCAGCAAACCCTGTGAGAGCTAAAAGCAATGTGATGCTGAAAACAAAATCCAAATCATATCTCCCTCTTAAGGGTACTCCCTTTGCCCAGAAAAGTGCAGAAACTGTTTTGCAGGAGAAAAGACTTACCTCAGTAGATTGCTACCAAGGGATGGATGTGTGTGCAAAGAGGGGGCTGGAGGTGGAGGAATGGGGAACCAAAGACCCTGGGTTGTGGTTTTGGAAAGACTTAGCAACATCCTTGTATTTGGTGGTGTATTACCTTTCCAAATCAGCAATATCATGAGGTTAATACACGCAGAAATGGAAATCTGTCAGTGACACAAGGCCCAGCAGCACAATCACCACCATTTTCCATCCACCAGAGATGAGTTGAGATGTTTGAACTGCACTCTAATTCTTGAGATAATCCTGTTGAACCCAGATGAGATTCACCCTTGCAGGGAAAGCTTTCAGCGCTTATGTCTTATTTCGGGTCAGCCTTCACTGGGATTTTTCTAAGCTGCTTTGTGTCTTTAACCAGAGACTCTTTTTTATTTTATTTTTTTTAAGTTAAAGGAAAGAGAGATGTTTTCCAGTGGGATTTACAGTTTCTGGTGAGTAGAAATGGACAGCTGATGAGACCATCATTTACTCTGCTCAGCTCCCTCCTGGAACAGAAATGTCCTGTAGCCATACGACAATGCTGAACGCCTGAGTCCGAGTACCCAAGGTGACTCCCACCTTCATGAGGTTAAGATCATTTCAAAGCAAAGGACTTGCCTAACGTTCCTGTGAACTCAAAAGTTTGAAGCCAGAGACGAAAGGGGAAGGCATTTACTTGAATTTCAACGGGCGCACTGCTAGCTCAAGAGTTTCTCCCGGAGGATTGTCAAGATTCACTGTGTCTTTGAGGCTCAGAAGAATGCCAGAGCATCACCTTTGTCCCCATACCGTAGCTTCCAGTAAAATCAGTTTGAAATTCAGGCGTGCATGGCATAATAAGGCCTATTTCACACAGTTTATTTTTCTTCCAGATACATTTCTGGCAAATAGAATAAAATAAATCAGCTTCTCCTAACAAAGAGAAGTATCATTAATGAAGGCAGTTATGACAACTGTAGAAAAAAATGGGATTTCAGAGGCTTTTATTTCATTGTTATGAAAACAAACAAAACAAACCAGAAAACACTGACAGAAATAACGTGTCAGCATTTGGGAAGGGGAAGGTGGGTGGAAGGAGGAAGCAGAAGATGACATTGACTCCAGGGGACAATAACACATCTTGGAGAAGGAAAAGAGGGAGACTATGAAATTTACTGCCAATGGCTTGGAAATTATAATTTTTATTATTAAGATTGCTTAACTTCAGCCCTGTAAGCAACACTTAACTACTCTAATCATTGCCAAGTCACTGCTACCTTGTTCTCCTGGGCTGCTTGGCCCAGCTCTCTACAATCTGTCCTCCTGCATCTAGATGACAAACTCCTGAAGACCAGGACCACCCTTCAGTTTTCTAAGCACGTCACTGCTTGTTCGTGGGTTCCCTTATATACCTGGTTGCTAGAAAAATGTCTGGAAAATATTAAGCCGTTAAAAAAAAAAGAAAAGATGCTCAGGGGCTGTTACTTTCCATGAGCTGTTACAGACACCTCAGCATCCAGCAAAACAGTTGCGTTTGTACCCTGCAAAAGGCATATATTCATATCTACTAAGATTAGCCAAGACTGGAAAAGATTGATCTAATGAGAAGAATTGGAAGTATATTACGAAGAAGCTAAATCACTTTTGAGGTCCCACCTTCTGAGAACGGCATTAATTTAGGATACTTCACGAGTCACCTAAAAAAGGAGGTGTTCCAAAGAACTAAGCATTTCTTAAAAGGCTGAAAATCATTCGCACAACCCAGTATAAGTCACAGTTACAGCCAGGAGAGATATCAGGGAGTTTGCTCAAGACAAGACATCCACTATAGACAAAAGAAATGGGAAGCACGGTTGTACATTTCATTAATGCTTCCTAGGAGTCAGCAGTGTCTTAAGAAGTTGATCTATAACAAAAATATTTTAATTTATTATTTGGCCAGCTTTCTTGGTTAGAAATTGTTACTTGTCAAGTGTCTGTCCTGTCAGCACAGCAATCACGCCATGGGGTTGGCAAATCCTTTGTCCACAGACTTAGATAAATAATGACCTTCAATGAATAACGAAGCTGCTCAGTTCAGCGGCAGAGGCTCATCCAAGTTTACTGCCTGTAAGGAACGGCCCCAATAGCTCGTGAGTTAGTGGACAAGGTGCTAAAATGCACGGCAAGACACAGAGACAACAGCAGCCACCTGTAGGATTTTACAGGATTGCTCATCGTGCACCATCCGCTTATCCTCATTAGCACGTTTGCGTGTAGACAGCCCGTCTACCGGTCACAGCTTCTACAGAGCCCATTTTGATTAATGATTTCAACAAAGCTTTTCTGTAATTACATCTACTAATCAATGCTTCAGGGTAAGCATACAGAATAAAGGACAATACTGTATTACAAGAGGTATTTTAGGGAAATACTGTTTCTCTTAATATATCAAGTCTTTTTCTCTGAAGTGAACCTTATATTGCCCTCAAATATACCCCTGAATACCACGAGCTTCACGGTTCTAAGTACAAAAGGTCTCTGCCTAAGATAGTTCATAAAACATTCATTTTAAAATCTATTGGAACATTATTTTTACAGATATGAGGGATTTAACCCTAATAGAATCAGTATTTGTCAGCTTCTGGACCTTGTTTGTTTACACAAAGAAAATATTATTTTCATAGCTGTCTTGAAAATAAAAATGGATATAACAAATTCCACAAGATTTAAAAAAAAAAAGAAAAAAAATGGGATTTGAAGAAAAAGTGTTTGATCATTTCTGAATGCATGATTCTTGAGGCATGTAAACACGCTCTGCTTAATCTATCGCTTCATCCTATTCTCCTGCTGATCCCACTAATTTCATAAGGTTTATGACATCCTGAAAAAGTTAACTTTTTTTTAGAACATAGATAAATTAGATTAAGAAAACTGCATTCCATGAAAACAAACGTCAGATATTTCAGAAGTAGTTTATATTGCTGAATATTTTTTTTCCTGCTTTTTTATCACATACTTTCTAGGTAAGAGATAAATTTATCACCAATTTTTTCATAATTTATTATAATTTGTCTTTCAGTTACTATGTTATGCCTAAACTTTGGTGAAATATGATCAGGTTATTCTAAGCTTTAACATTAAATCATAAAAACCAGCTAGACGTTTGGCACATTTCAAAAGACACATGAACACTCAGCAATTGTAAGCGACTCTGTCCTCCTCAGTTTTGTCTTCTTCAAAGAACTTAGAAATCCAATTTGAGCAATTGTGCCCTAACATGTAAAAGAAGAAGTTTATGGCAGGAAAACATGTTAAAATGTATTGTAATCACAGAATCATAAAATCATTGTGGTTGGAAGGGACCTTCTAGATCATCAAGTCCAACCATTAACCTAACACTACCAAGTCCACCACTAAACCATGTCCCTCAGCACCACGTCTACACAACTTCTAAATATCTCCAGGGATGGCAACTCAACCGCTTCCCTGGGCAGCCTCTTCCAATGATTGACAACCCTTTCAGGGAAGAAATTTTTCCTAAGATCCAATCTAAACCTCCCCTGGTGCAACTTGAGGCCATTTCATCTTGTCCTATTGCTTGTTACTTGTGAGAAGAGACCGACCACCACCTCGCTACAAACTCCTTTCAGGTGGTTGTAGAGAGCGATAAGGTCTCCCCTCAGCCTCCTTTTCTCCAGGCTGAACAACCCCAGTTTCCTCAGCTTCTCCTTATGAGACTTGTGCTCCCGACCCCTCACCAGCGTCATTGCCCTTCTCTGGACACGCTTCAGCACCTCAATGTCTTTCTTGTAGTGAGGGGCCCAAAACTGAACACAGTATTTGAGGTGGGGCCTCACCAGTGCCAAGTACAGGGGGATGATCACCTCCTTAGTCCTGTTGGCCACACTGTTCCTGATAGAAGGCATAAAGAAAGACACCTTTTGTGGATTTGCCTGAACATTTTCCTGGTTTCATGAACTGCATGATGAAATATCCCCCTGTAAATTTTAAACTCCTTTTGGAGGATTAAGAGAGATCATTAAAATTATTGTACAACATTCAAGGCCTGGCTGATGCAACTGTGAGGCCCCTGCTTATCATCTTTGAAAAATAAAAGTGGTCAGGGAAGATCCCTGATGACTGGGAAAAGGCTGATCTTAAAAAAAATTAAAAAAGCATATCTTAAAAAAAACCCAAACCAACCAAAACCCAACTGAAAAAAACCCAACAAAACACCTAAACCCAGGTATAACATGCTGCCCAGAGAGGTGGGGGAGTATCCCACTCTGGAGACACTCCAAACCCACCTGGATGCCATCCTGTGCAACTGCTGTAGGTGCCCCTGCTCTGGCAGGGGGTTGGACTGGATGATCTCCAGAGGTCCCTTCCAACCCTGGCCATTCTGTGATTCTGGGAAGTATTAGTCACTCTGTGTCACCCCCATCTCTGGAAAAATCATGGAGTCCAACAGCATGTGCCAATGGTGATTAAGGGCCCTAATTGCCTTCTGTGAGAAAATGGGTGGCTGGATGTGTGAGAGAAGATCAGTAGATGCCATATTTCTCATGCTTAATACAACTTGAGGCATTATTTCCCACTGCATTCTCATCTGGAGGCTGAAGCAGTGGCTGTCAAGAAGGTTGAAAGTTGGCTGGACTACCTTGCTCAAAGGACAGCAATCAATGACTGAGTGTCTGGCTGGCTTCTCATAACAAGAAGAATGGCTGGGGTTGATATTGTCCTCCATCTTCCTCAGTGACCTGGATGATGACACAGTGCACCCTCATCAAATTTAAGGATGGCTCTAAACTAAGAGGAAGGATTGACACGCTGAGATGTGGCAGAGTCTTGACCCAAAGGGAATTAAAAAAACATTGCAGACTGAACCAACATCATGAGGTTCAGCAAGGAGGAGTACGAAGTTCTGCATCGAGGAAGAAAATATCCCACACCTCAGTAGAGGAAGGGACCTGACTGGCTGGGTACAGCCCTGCTGAAAAGGACTGGGGACTTATGATGGACACTAGGTTGAACATCAGCTAACTGTGCACTCCAATTGCAAGTAGTCAAACCATGACCTGCACTAAATTGAAAGGAATCTGACCGGCAGGATGAAAGGGAGTTCTTATCCCCCTCTACCTGGTATTGGTAAGACTGCACCCGGAATACTGCATCCACTTTTGTGTTCTCCATTCAAAAGCATGTGGAGCAACTGAAGAGGGTCCAGCAGACAGCTCCTATGATAGTCAGGGGCCTACAGCACAGATTCTACGAAGAAAGATTGAGAACTGTTTTTTTTTTTTCAGCCTGATGAAGAATTGGCTAAAGGGTGACCTTGTAGTTGTCCATAACTGTATGAACTACAGTTATACGGACAGTCAGGCCAAACTCCTCTTGGCAGTGCTAAATGATATAACGGAAGACAATGTCCACAAACTGCAGCTTGGAGGGTTCATTTGGACATCTGAAAAAAAAACAAAACCAAACCCAAGCCCAGACCCTGAAAACAACCCCCTCACCAGAAAAGTAGTGCAACCCCAGAACAGTTCAATAAAGAGGTCACAGAAGTCTCAAGACTTGACTAGGAGAAGTCATTGCTGCCTGGATCTAGTGTTGACAACAGTCCTGCTTCAGGCAGGAAGCTGCACTAGATTCCTTCCACAAGTGTTCTCCAAGCAACGTTCTCTGCCAATCCAAGCCTGAAATGCAGGCAAGAGCCTTGGAAGCCAGAACTCTCTCAAAAGAGTATCTGATAAATTTAATACATGTAGTAGATAATGATGTTGAATATTCAGTAGTCGTATCATACTATTTGTTGTCCATAGCTTTAAAAGATTCACTCATTGGGAATTTTCCAGATCTCAGCCTTCCGTATTTTGCATGAATAACTAACAACCTCTCTCTGTGTCCACTTTATCACTTCTCCTGCTTCCCACATGCCTCTGGCTCCACAGACATTTGCAAGATGTTCTTTCATATTCTTCAACTGATTAACGTAAGTGAGCTTAACTTTGAATAATGATTCCCCACTTCTATTTAGCTTGGAAGGTCACTCATCCTACTCTATATTTGAAGATGACCTGGTGTTCCCAAAAGCTCATGGGGTTTTTGTTTCTTTTTTTTTGCAGTTATGTCAGGTTGTCTAAGAAAAGATGTTATATCTCACTATAAACTTTGCTTACTTCATATTTTCAGGTGACCACGGACCAACGACGTTACTCGGTACCATGAAAGTCAGTATTAGCGTTGTCATCTGCAAATCACGACACATTGTGAAGTCAATTGACTTTAATACACTTCTTGCATTCCCAAGCATTTCTAATGAATTTTTACTGTTGTACTGAAAATAATTAAGCAGACAATAGATCACTTCTCTTTCAACTGTATAGGAATGAACATCTGCCAGAAACATTTTAACATTTCCATGGTTTAAAGCACCAGTGGCCACAGAGAAAAATACAGCCCTTTCAACCAAACCTTTAATGATTCTTTTGATTGAAAATGGAGCTAGCGTATTACCAGAAATATGTAAAGCTTTTATTCTACCAAGATATATTATTTAACAATGGGTGAATTTTGCAGAACAACTCTATTTAATTTGTTCTTTCAATCTAATGACCCATATGAATGATTGTAGATACTATTGTGGCACATAAGTTGCTTCTGTCAAAGCCAGGATGTGTAATTTTCTTCACGTCTTCATCAGGGAAAACATTTCAAATGGTTAGACACTGTTCAAAAATTGCTTTACAAGTTACTTTGTTTGCATGCTGCCTTACAGCTGATGGTCAGATATGAACAATTAAGAAAAAGTCTTCTGCATCAGTTACAGTACTCACAGCAATAATCACTACTGCTGATGATCCATGCAAACTTGTATCTCCAGTGAGTGTTAAGTCTCTTCTTTATAGACGCTAAATCTTGTTTTGTTGGAGGATTGTTACCATCTAAAGCACTGTCAAGTCATGATCCGTGTAATTCATCGAAATCCACACGTAAGTAATAATTAAACGTAGCTGTTGACAAGGGTCACACTGCCAGCCTTGGACCAACTGTTGTGGAGGCCCTGCATACACCAATAGACCTTAACACCCCTGACCAGCTTTGCCCGGTGCCTCCACCCACACATCTTCTTGCTGTTGCCCCAAGAGCTGCGTTTAAATTCTGACTTCTTTAAGATATATTGTGAGTAGGTCTGTGTTCAGCTGGGCACCTCGCTGGTCCTGAATGATTCTCCTTGGACCTGCCTCATGACTATAGTCCTACCTGGTGATCTGGGCTCTCAGCTGAACCTGGTCACCAGTAGCTTTGTTTGCCTTGGGTCCTGTGGTCCTGGGCCCCCTGTTGAAGAGGTCTCTACCTGTCCTGCTGTCACCCCCAGCCTCCAATTTGCCTTTCTTTGTGGAGCAGCCCTAGTCTTGCTGCTACTCTGACAACTCTGGCCCTCTTGAGTCCTGAGCCAAGCATGTTGGAGCTTGGCCCTCAAGCTGTGCAGGATCTTATGGCCTAAGACAACCCTCTTAGCCTCATACTGGCCTTCACATCCTGCAGAAGATTATGGTCAGCATACAAAGGCAGATCACACCTCTGCAATCTTCTCTTACTCCGATGGACTTTCCACTCCATTGTGCAGTCTGAGTAAGGAGGCTTTTCTCAGTCCTGCCTTTCTCAAATTGTCCATCTCCAAGCTCCTATCCAGACCTCCTCCCACATTTGAATCAAGACCACTTCTTTTTGTAGTTCAGACATGTTTCTGCTGATCCATTCTGCATTCAGACACGTTCTGCATTGTATTCACACTATACACAAGAGTGAAGACCCAGCAGCTAGTGGGCTTGGAAGAATGTTTCCAAAGACTTGTGATAAGGCTCCTACCCACAACTGTTTAGGACCTATCATAAAGATCTCACTTGCCACCACCTCTTGAGGCTTTAATCAACAAATAACCTCATTTCATCTTTGCAATGAGACATTCTGGTCTGCATCTCTGGTGAGCATCTGCTGCCTACCGAGCTGTTAATGGGCCTTTCACAGATCTGCTTCCTTCCTTGCAATTCATTTACTTGAGTAAGAAGTGCAACAGCAAATTTATGGGGTAATATCATGTTTGGACAGGCAAACTCCATTACTTTTATTTCAAGAGTGTAATTCAGTACTGCTGAGGACAACATGAACGAACTTTTCTTAAAATAATTCGGAGAGGCTTGGGCTTACATTTGTTAAAAGGTTTCTCAAGGCAGATTTTACACTGAAAAGTGTCATAAACATCCACTCTGCTTAGTTTTGTTCTGCAAAAGTTTGGTTAATGATTAAGCTGATTTTCTATTTACCTAGAGGAAAGAAAATAAATAAATAAAGCTATTATTTAAAGCAAGTGAGAGCTTGCCATCTTTAAGGAGGTCTTCCAGAAATAAGTCATAACCCTTTAAAAACAGGATGATTACTCAAGTTAATGTCTTTCTTCATGTTCCCCCAACTAAAAATTCCCTAAGTCTATAATAACGTCTTTTATTTTCAAATATAACTTTCTCCAAGTCCTCCAAGACAGGTTATATTTCATAGAATCATAGAATCATAGAATGGTTTAGGTTGGAAAGGACCTTGAAGATCATCGAGTTCCAACCCCCCTGCTATAGGCAGGGACACCTCCCACCAGACCAGGTTGCTCAAAGCCCCATCCAGCCTGGCCTTGAACACCTCCTGGGATGGGGCAGCCACAACTTTTCTGGGCAATCTGTGCCACTTCCTCACCGCCCTCATAGAGAAAAATTTCTTCCTAATATCTAACCTGAATCTCCCCTCTTCCAGTTTGAAGCTATTCCCTCTCGTCCTATCCCTACAGTCCCTTGTAAAAAGTCCTTCCCCAGCTTTTCTGTAGGTCCCCTTTAGGTACTGGAAGGCCGCAATAAGGTCTCCCTGAAGCCTTCTCTTCTCCAGGCTGAACAACCCCCAACTCTCTCAGCCTGTCCTCATAGCAGAGGTACTCCAGTCCTCTGATCATCTTCATGGCCCTCCTCTGGCCACTCAATAGGTTCATGTCCTTCTTATGTTGAGGACTCAAAACTGGATGCAGTACTGCTGGTGGGGTCTCCCCAGAGCACAGCAGAGGGGCAGAATCCCCTCCCTCGCCCTGCTGCCCACGCTGCTGTGAATGCAGCCCGGAATGCTGTTGGCTTTCTGGGCTGTAAGCACACATTGCTGGGTCATGTTGAGCCTCTCATCCCCCAACACTCCCAAGTCCTTCTCCTCAGGGCTGCTCTCAATCCATTCTCCATCCAGCCTGTATCTGTGCATGGGATTGCCCCAACCCATGTGCAGGACCCTGCAGTTGACCTTGTTGAATTTCATGAGGTTTGCACAGGCCCACATCTCAGTAAGAAACTAATTCACAGATGCAGCCCTGGTTGTGTCTATCTCCAGAGTCCCTGTTACATTTGGGAGTCCCTGGCACCACTGGCAGTGGAGTGGGTCCATCTGCATGTACATTGCCATATGCCACAGCACCTTACAGACCACCTACAGGCGTTGCCGAGTTCCCGCTGTGATTGAACTTTAGAGGAAGGTGTGGAGGAAGATTAGAATAACCTGAAGCATTTGTGACTTTCATCCAACAGGTTTAAAACCCCATGATCAAAAAATCAACAAAGATAAACGTTCTTCTCCAACTTCTGTTTTTCAGCTTTTAGATGAATTCAGGTCCCACTTTCAAGCCTTTTCCCCCCAAAAATGAAAATTATAATATTTGCTCTTATTTTATTCAATAAAGGTTGAGATTTGTATGTAATAATTTGTTTTCAAACCTCACAAGCGGCAGGATTTTATCATGACACTTGACAATGTTTTGATTAAAAGCCCCTATACTCAGGGGGAATCTTTAGAGTGTTTTGGATCAGACCCACAAATAGGATTGGAATGTGAAATCTTGAATTACAGGATATCTAAACTTTTAATATAGCAATGGTATAACTGGCTCAAATGAACTAAGAAACAGCAGTTTGGTCCTTGTTTTTCAAATCAGTGTTGAAACATATTTTTGAAAAAAGGATAAAACCTGAATGGCTTCTTCATATTGGCACTAATTAATATTGTAGGTGGAGTGGTTTGGCTTGGCTTCATGTATTTTTTTCCTCCCTCTGTCAACAAACCAGCTCATATACCAACTATGATTCCTTTAACAAACTAAAATAGATGCAAATACACTGTTATCATACGCTATTCTTGTTCTGAACATGTATAATACAGCCTTTCATCGGTGGGTTTTTAATGTCTCTCATGTATAGAAGATCATTTTAACTGTGTATTAAAAAAAACATACGGATGCATACATTTATATTTTAGCTTATCTGTTGGAGGTACAGAACATACACAGTTCTCCTTAACAATATAGCTACAAGTGTTCAAAACCGCAGATAATTGTGTTCAGGTAGCAATGAGTATTAAAAAAAAGAAAGCATGTAAACCAGGATATGTTGGCCACAGTTCTTATTTATAGCGTGAAAGAGGAAGGTCTGAGTTCTTGTGGATCAGGATTGAATGCCCCATTCTGTGTCTTTCTGGATCTCAAATTAGGGTGAAAATTCCTCACTTTGGAAAGGAAAAAAAAAAAAAGAGATCTCTCTAGCAGATTGATGTTGTGGTGGTATCCACCTGGATTTGGGCAGATCTTTCCTGGGTCAGGATTTCCACAGCTGAGTGAAGTGACTGGGAGGGAGTGTCAGCAAGGCAATGGAAGGTTTCACCTGTAAGACATCGAGTCTGGTATAAATGTGTAATCACACCCCAGACAAAGTTGATACCATTGTAACAAATAATTATGATGAAAACTAAAAAGGTTGTCAGGTGCTGAAAAAGCTATACTAGTACCAGACAGAATCGATTATAAAATTGAAGGCAATCAAACACTGGACAAGCATAGTGATGCTGTTAGGTATAAAAATGAAAATACGTGTTCCACAAAGTTGTTTTTTGCCTAACCGGCATCATCTTGCCACTGAGTATGTCATCACCTACCTGCGTTCTCTAGAATGAAAATTTTCTAAAGAAAGCTGTAAGAGATTAACCTTTTCTAAAAAAGTATGGGAAAAGGGAATTTAGAGCATAAGTTCAATTTCCCTTGGATTTCCAGTCAACTAGTTAGTTCATGTGGAAAATGACAACCTGGACAGGAGGGTCAGAAGTGACTGAATGGTGTGATAACACTTATTAACATGAGCCAAGGCCAGTAGCACAATGGGATAACCTTATACTAAAAAGACCTTGCTTTTTATTAAGCTTGACCAATGCAACTTTCATATTCTTTTTATCACAGAATCAGAGAAAGGTCAAGGTTGGAAGGGACCTCTGGAGATCACCCAGTCCAACCCCCCTGCCAGAGCAGGGGCACCTACAGCAGTTGCACAGGACGGCGTCCAGGCGGGTTTGGAATGTCTCCAGAG
>VUYV01000187.1:120637-152757 GCA_008711295.1 Anarhynchus alexandrinus | reverse complement strand
CTTTCCTCATAAGAGAGATGTTTTAATCCCCTAATCATCTTTGTAGCCCTTTGCTGGACCCTCTCCAGCAGTTCCCTGTCCTTCCTGAACCGGGGAGCCCAGAACTGGAAACAATACTCCAGATGTGGCCTCACCAGGGCAGAATAGAGGGGGAGGATAACCTCCCTCGGCCTGCTGGCCTTCTTGGCTACCAGGGCACATTGCTGGCTCTTGGTTGTCCTGTTCTCCACCAGGACTCCCAGGTCCCTTTGCACAGAGCTGCTCTCCAGGAGGTCAGCCCCCAATCTGTACTGGTGCATGTGGTTATTCCTACCCAGATGCAGTACCCTACATTTGCCCTTGTTGAAATTCATAAGGTTCCTCTCCGCCCAACTCTCCAGCCTGTCCAGGTCATGCTGAATGGTGGCACAGCCTTCCGGCGTGTCAGCCACCCCTCCCAGTTTTGTGTCATCAGCAAACTTGCTGATGGTACACTCTCACCCTTCATCCAGGTCATTGATAAATATATTGAAAAAATATATTTTTCCTGATGTGAGTTTGCCTGAGCAGTTTAAATATGAAATAAGTGACCGGCCTTTTCTTCTGTGACCTCAGACAACAGGGGGACTGTTAAAAAAAGCCCACCAAATGAGGAGGATGGTGATTTACTTGTCAGGCAATGACGTGCTGGAATGAAATCCTTTTCTCTTTGATGGAGTTGTGAAGGACCATGAGATTGGGACAGCATTTTTGGATGCCTGTGTACCAGTACACTGGGAATGTCCTTGGGCACCAAAACATGACCCATGTATATGAGCATAAGGTTGGAGAGGTCCTTGGCGTGCCTTTGGTATGTGCCAACAAGGATCTCCAAACAACTCCCAGGCATAGCTCAGGCATGAGTTTGTTGCAGAGTTCATGTCCACTTGGCATTTCGCATAGAGCCACCCTGCATCTAAACAGGTTCCTAGCACAGAGGTAGCTGGTAATGCGCCAGTTGCCCCTACTGCCCAGAAAATTTTCCAACTACATTTAATTTTTGAGTGCAGAGAGTGTCTCCCAGGAAAAAAAAAAGCATACTGCATCCAAGGCTTCTATCTCCGCAGGCTGATGGGAACTTCTGCTCTCGCTTTACTGGTTGCAAAGGGGAAGTGGTGGAGTCGCCATCCCTGGAGGTATTTAAAAGATGGGGAAATGTGGTGCTGAGGGACATGGTTTAGTGTAACTTGGTAGTGCTGGGTTAATGGTTGGACTCGATGATCTTAAAGGTCTCTTCCAACCAATTTTATTACTTTATGATAAAAGTCTGCAGGGGGCCCTAATTCAGAAAAGCATGTGTTTATGTGCATTGCTAAATCATAGCCCATAGCCCGTAGAGATAAAAGCCTTTAGGCCTTATCTAACTTTCCATCACATATTAATGGCAACTTGAATTATTTTTCCCCCTACAAAAGCTAGACTGCAAAAATCTGTGGTTTCAGAAGGCAGGCTGAGGATGATGGGCACAAGGGGCACTTGCAGCCATACCTCTATTTTACTTTCTCCGGTGCGTGACAATTATAAAGGGTCAAATCCCGACACTAGACCAAGGTTGAGTGGGACTTTAATTATTTCAATGAGACTGCTAGGGATAAAAAGTGCTGTTCGATGGATTGCTGTATGTAGTAAAAATGAAGAGTAGGTATTTCTGTCCCAGAACAGAGATCATAGAATCATANATAGACTGGTTTAGGTTGGAAGGGACCTTAAAGATCATCTAGTTTCAACCCCCTTGCCGTAGGCAGGGACACCTCCCACTAGACCAGGTTGCTCAAAGCTCCATCCAAGCTGGCCTTGAACACTTTCAGGCACGGGGCCTTTCTTCTTGAAAAGTTTCAAACAGCCAAGCTGCCCATCATCAGATTGGAGATAAAAGTCAAAGCAGCACTGAGTCAGCTGGTGCAAGTTCATTTATTACCAGATAATGCCTCCAAAACAACTCTGCAGCCATCAGAGCCATCTCATCCCTGGACAGTGCCCAGGAATCACTTGTAAATTAAATGCAACCGAATTTATTGCTTGTGTAAACCTTGGCTTGGTCACTTCTTGGATGGTCCCTTGGATGCTGCAATGGAGAGGAGGAAACCTCCTCCTGTTCATGACAGCCAGGACAGTCCTGCAATTTTCATAGAATCATAGAATGGTTTGGGTTGGAAGGGACCATAAAGATCATCTAGTTCCAGCCTCCCTGCCATGGGCAGGGACACCTCCCACTAGACCAGGTTGCTCAAAGCTCCGTCCAACCTGGCCTTGAACACCTCCAGGGATGGGGCCTCCACAATTTCCCTGGGCAAAGGGATGCAGAAGACTTCTTCAGAAGTAGGCACTATGAGAGTCCTGTAGTTTTCATCCCGGCACAGCCCAGCAGTGACAGCTGTGACTCACACACACAATAGGTTACAAGACCTTCTCTGAAAATAGCAGCTGAAGTATAACAGACTGCAGTAGTAACCCGCTCAAGTTAATGAGGGAGATTTGTTCGGCGTGTGTAACATTCCTCGTTCTATGATTAAAGGAATGATTTGGCAGTAAATGTGCTATGAATGAGCTGACAAGACTCTATGCACCAACCAGCAAATGACTGCAATATGCCGTTTTTATTAGAGCATGCGTCAGCAATGAATATTTATTTAGAAGTGGATTTCCAAGCAATGCAATGGACCTAAAGGTCATCGACTCCCAAAGCTTTTGGACTTTTTAATATTGAGCTATCTTTCTTTTCTAGAATAGATGAGTAACCCCTCTGCATCACTCTTCCTCCCAAATTCCCTTGAAAAGTATTTTGTTCTCATCTTGCTGTCTGCGTTGGTTCAAAGAAAAGAGTGTGTGTGTGTGTGTGTGTATGTGTGGAGGTTGTTGGGGTTTTTTTCCTACAGCTTTTGGGGATGGAATCAGCAAAGAACAAGGGCAGAGGGAGACACTAAGGCTGAAAGTAATTTTCTGGGGCTTCTCACCTTCTCAGGTACATTCTTTGTCCCCCACTTTGCGAGCCTCCGTCCTAGTCCTTTCCTCTGCACCGAGGCAGAATCAAGGATACCTACACCATTCCGGAGCGTGTTTGCCTCAGGTCTTCTAATAAACATCCAAGGAGTTTTCATAGCCTCTCTAGACAACACTCACTCTACATTTTCTTTTATGGCATTTAATTTCTCTTTTTTGCTGGAAGTTGAACAGATTTCTTGTTGTTCTAGTCACCAAGGGCACAGAACTATCGATCGCCATGCTCTCCCTCCGCTTTGTTGGAAGAATATGTACCTGGCTTCCTTTAGGTTTCCCTTTTCTAGGCTAAACAAATCCAACGGCTTCACTTTTTCTTCACATGTTGTTGTCACATCCTCTTCTCATTTTCACTCTTATTCTCCAGGGGTTTTTCAGTCTGTGTGGACTCTATATTTCTACCACACCTTTTCTCAGGGAGCTGCCGCTGCTGAAATTCATCAGATTTCTGAAGTCTGTGGCTCTCCATTATTCAGTGAGAAAAGGAAAAAATGGGTACTGACCTCCAGACAATTCTGGAGCTTAACTCCCAGAAATCACCCCTGAGGAAAGAGAAAATAATTTAATCTCACTGGCCTAACTGCTCCTTTATCTGTTTCCTCAGACTGCTGAAAAGCCTGAAAAATGATCAAAGGCGGACTTCATGGTAGGGACATTGGACTCAAACACGGGAAACGAACCCCCAAACTCACTAGAAATCAACTTGTCCCATCCCCTTAGGTCAATAGTCTTGGGGAAACTTTTTGTCCCTCTCCAATGAGGAATCTGAGCAAAACTGGGAGGTAGAAAGACTTCCTCAACCCAGGGATGGGTAGTACGCAGCGCCTACCACAATGGTCTTGCTCGCCCAGTGCCCTCTGTGCTCAGTGAGTGGCATGGCAGTGCTGACCCTCCTCATGCTCACGTCCTTTAAGGCCTTTATGTGGAGACTTTTTGGCACATAGAAAGGTCATCTTTACTAAGGGAGCTGCTGGATTTAGAAAGTCGATGACCTGTGGTCTTAGGCTGCCCAGAGATGGGTCTTATGTGAAATGGAACAGTCATCAGGTCAATTAATACAAGGAATTATTCTGCATTTCTGTTCAAGCATTGGAACAGGCTGCCCAGTGAAGTGGTGGAGTCACCATCCCTGGAGGTATTTAAAAGACGGGGAGATGTGGTACTGAGGGACATGGTTTAGTGGTAACTTGGCAGTGCTGGGTTAATGGTTGGACTCAATGATCTTAAGGCCTCTTCCAACCAAAACGATTTTATGATTCTATGATTTTGATGGTCAGGTTTGCAGCTGCACTGAGACCTGGATATCAGTCTTCATAGCACCTGACCGAAGCTTCAAGTTCCCGACTTGGCAGCAGCAAATGTCGGGTGGAAGGTAGAGTTACTTGGCACTCCAGCCCAGATCCATTGCTGCTGCTAGACTGAGGCGGCAGCCTACAACCCATGGGAGAAAAAGTTGTTGCCTTGCCCATTTGAAGTACTTTAAAGGGGAAAAACCAAACGCAACATCCTGCCACTGCCAACACCAGAAACCCTGTATTCCTTGCCACTGTACTAGTGAAAGGGTCGTCTCACAGTTGGTTCAGGCAAGCTGCATTATAGGGAAATAAAGGTTCTTCTTTGCAATCCAGGTTGAGAAGAAATACTTAGAGGAGCAGAAAAAAATTTTGAAGACAAAAATAGAAGACAAGTTTTTTCAAGATGGGTATCTTTTATGCGCATCCTGTTCAGTGCTGCCTTTGAGATGTAACAGAGGAGGACATGATCGTTCAGCGGATGGCCAAAGCCCTGAAGGCCTTTTGCAGGTTGCTGGCTCAAGCCTACCCCTTGTTCTCATTGTCTTTTGGGAGTCATAATGCTTTATACAAGAGGATGCTAGCTTGAGAAGAGAGATTTTTCAAATGTGATCCCTACCCTTAGGAAAAAAAAAAAAAGAAAAAAGAAAAAACTACAAACAGCTTCACAGAAAAATCTGTCCATGAATGGCATGAAGCTTTTCTTCAGCCATCTAAAAAAAAAAATAATCAGGTGTCGCAGGTGTTTTAAGGTATCAATCTGGTACGATGCTATTTCAAGCAATGAAGATGCTCTCCTAAAACTTTTCACGGATGCTGAGATGCTGACACTGAGGGACATTAAGGAAATTCCTTCCCCAGGTAATTTTTTTTCTGTTTTCCATCAACCTGACATAATATTTCTTATTATTAAGTCCCTTAGAGGTGCGTATTGTAAGCCAGGTAAAGCCAGTCAGCCTACAGGTATATAGAGCAGAAACAGCTGTTCTGTGAAGCTGTCTGTACAAGCAGCAAACAACAATGGTGACGTAGTGTGCCAAAGTCTGAGACATTATTATTCTTTTAATTAAATTTGAGTATGCTTTGCAGATACTATTTACTTTCTCTGATTATTGTATGCAGACTTGTGTCAAAGGCATTAGGAAGTACTAAGTGGGGATGGTTACCAGCGCAGCTATCTAAGCCAATAGGGAACATCTGGATCATGAAAGTTTTAGGGAGATAAAGATCATGAGAAGTGACAGAGTTGGAAGATAAGTCTACATCCCGAACAGCAACTCCTGGTTCACTGCAGAGGACTGCAAGGCTGTGATTTGGGAAGACACAGGGAGCTAATTTAACCCTTTAGAGGATGCGAGTAAGTCAGAATTGTGAATTAACCAGTTTTTTTTTCCCCTAATTTTCCAAAGGTTAGACGGTACAACATCCCTTTAGGCTATATAAGTGTAAAATCTAATTATCATAATTGTGCTTAAGGACTGGTACACAAAGCAGGGACTGTGAAAAACGATGCACAGTTTCTGGTGGAGGGAGCTCATAGAAGGGGAGTAGGTCACAATGGTAACAAAGCAAAACCAGAAGCGAGGCATGCAGAGATCCCGGGACACGGTGGAGAGAAAGGGTGACGTGAATATTAAAAAAAATCTACCAGGGATCACAAGACCTGATCCCAGCCTTTTCCTGGCGATTGACTTCCCAGCTCCTGGGACCTGCCTCATCCCCATAAACTTGCCTGGTGATCTGGACTCCTGGTTGAACCTGGCCATGATCTGTGCTGCTTACTTTGCTCCAGGCTGGGGCTGGTGAAGCCCCTGCCTGGTCAGCCATGTTATGGAGCCCAGCTGCCATCTCCCCATGCCTTAGGGAGCAGCTGACCCCTGCTGCTCCCTGACACCCCCGTTGAGTGAGTTGCTGGGGGATGGCAAGAAGGAAGCCATGGATGCAACGGGAAATTTCATTTAATCACCCACTAAGAGACAGTTAAGAAATTAAGCCAAGACACATGGCAGAGCTTGCACTTTCCCCAGAAGAAATACAGCTGTGTCATTTAGCAGGTCTTCTGCATCTTGGTGATGGATGCCCAGAGAAAGATAGGAGAAGCTGCTTCTTTACAGGAAGACCCATCACCCATGGCCTTGTGCACAGAGGAGCTTTTACAGCCCTCTCCTTCTCCTGCCCCCAGGGTAGGACCTCCTTCACTGGTTACTGTTTGCAGCTTTCCCAGAGGACGGTGAAGGATCAGCAGGAAGTTGAGGTCAGCCCATTTTATCTTGGGCTCCTGCCGTGCTGGGACAGCTGAAGGGAGGAGATGCTCGCAAGACAGATGATCAACTTCAGGAAGGTCTGGGGAGACTCTGCAAAGGACTTGGAGCAGCCCCCAGGGGCTTGTGAGAGGCAGGAGCTTCTTTCCATACCCAGTTTGGCATGGGGTAAGGACATCTATGGGCAGCAAGAAGGGCAGGGGAGGTGGGTTCAGGGCAGCCCCCTCTAGCAGCATGGCTATGGAGAAGACCCAATGACAGTGATTCTGAGCCACCAGAGCTAAAAAAATAGGGAAGGTGTGAAAGTGCTCCTCCACTTCATAGGGTGCAATGGAAAAGCCAGTCATCTTGCCATCTCCTACCTCCTCTGTCACCCAAGGAGTGAAGTACATGACCAAGAGCTTGTGTGGTGTCATGTCTGAGGCCACCATGACACAGAAGCTCCACTACTGTCTGAGGAAGCAAAGGCTTCTGGGAAACTCTGGAATCAGCCATTTGACTTGTATAGGATGATTGCACAAATGGTTCTTTCTTTTGGAGAGCTTGGCTCTTGTCTTTTGGACAGGGCTTTGAGCAACCTGGTCTAGTGGAAGGTGTCCCCACCTATAGCAGGGGGGTTGGAACCAGATGATCTTTAAGGTCCGTTCCAACCCAAACCATTCTATGATTCCATATCCTGGCTCAGGATGTCCCTAAATCACAGACTGCCAGAGGACAGAGGATATTCATTTTATACCTGTCCCATACTTAAACTTTTTTTTCTGTGCATCCATCTGCCACATCTTTCTTTTGTCCTTGATTGTAGGGAGCAAAGGTGGAGCCAAGCTTTGCCAAATTCTGCCCTTCTTGACTTCTTGGGACTCCGTGCATCTTGAAGAGAATCTTAGTAGCCACGTGGTCTCCAAATGAAGGACTACTGATGAAGCCACCCTTCCACAGTGCATGCAGCGACTATGTTGATAAGTTATCATGTGTTAGACAAGAGTGAGTTATGAAGTACATCATAGAGCTCATTGGAACATACCAGTAGTGAAGCTCAACCCCCAATGACACACACTATCTGCACCCCTGTTCCTACTTCTTACTCTCTTTATTTCCTTATTTCCTTAGAATCATAGAATTGTCTAGGTTGGAAGAGACCCTTGGGATCATCAAGTCCAACCATCTACCCTACTCTACAAAGTTCTCCCCTACACCATATCCCCCAACACCACATCTAAATGGCTCTTAAACACATCCAGGGATGGTGACTCAACCACCTCCCTGGGCAGCCTATTCCAATGCCCGACCACTCTTTCTGTGAAAAATTCTTTCCTAATGTTCAGTCTAAATCTACCCTGTTGGAGCTTGAAGCCATTCCCTCTTGTTCTGTCATTAATTACCTGTGAGAAGAGACCAGCACCAACCTCTCTACAGTGTCCTTATTTTGTTCTCTCACTGGTATCTTCAATCCAGCATGCTAGGACTTTGAGTAGCGCTAAAAGTTATACCCTTCTCTCCTCACACCACACATGAGAGACAGTGGAGCTATCCAAGTTTACAGGTTATGGAGTCACTACAGGTGGGGGAAAATAAAAGAGAAAAAAAGAGAAAAAAAACACCCCACACTTCTAGGAGTAATCAAAAAGACATCTTGCTAATAAACCAGAGTGTATTTGCATCTGGTGTAAAATTATTGTTTCTTCATTAACTCTTAATAAGAAGCAAAGCTTATGTGATGTACACCAGTCACAATCTGACTGTTGAGCTCTCAAATGCTTCCCCAGATTTTTATGGCATTTCCCACAAAATCCCTTCCCTGAAACAAGAGCTATATTTCAAGTTAAGGAGGTCAGTTTCTTTTTGGAGAACTTAGACTGAGTGGTGAAATTTTAATGGGAATCTAGAAACAACCTAAAAGTGGAGTCAAAAAGATTGCTGTTCTGGGAACGCTTCCTACTGACCTTATAATTACCAAAAACAAGAAAAGCACAATTGAAGTCAAGCACTTCTGCCCCCTTACGGAGCACGGAGGACACCGTTATTATAACTAAAGACTAAGTCTTAAGCTTTCCAACAAACATATAATAAATCAATGTCCTTTCCCTTGTTGTAATTTCACACACAAGATTTATGAACCTGTATATTTAGACTGTTTATTTAGAGCTCTGGCATGCAGGCTACTCTTGGCACAATAAGAGAACTTTCTCTGAATGTATGCTCAGACGCTGTTTTGATTTGGCTTTATTTTAATGATTTAAATTAAAGAATCCATCACTGCCTTCCAAAGATCAGCTCAGACTTAGCAAGGTCAAAGGCACGTTTTGTATTAGTCTCAATTCCACTGCGGCATCATGTTTGAACTACACCCGATTCCACGAATGGCAAAATCTCTCCTTTCTTTGTAACAGCCCTTTGGTTCCTTCATTAAATCTCAGACCTCTGTTGGTCTTCTGCATCCCCCCCTCCTGTGCTCTTATTTCTTCTTTTCTGCGTGGAATTCTTGGCTTGTAACCAGGTGCCACCTTGGAGCTGAACCAGGGGAGAACACAGTTGTGCTCTTCAAGTCCTCCCACCAAAGAGCATCCTTCTGCTTGACTCACCAAAATGAGAATAAATATAGACGTGAGTACAGTTTTTGAATTCTTTTTGAATTGCCAGCTTTCCCTTTAAACTACTAAACCTCTCTGATAGCAGCTCTCAGCCTTTTGCAAATCAAGAATATCCCTTGCTTACACACACCATGGATACCACAAGGACTGTCCTCTCTTGTCACTATGGGAATACAAGGGAGTTATGACGGTTTTCTCCTCCCCTTACATTTTGCTCCAAACAAGGACTGACGTTCTGCGATTTTTTCACTCTGACTGTTCAGTGGATCATTTCTTTTCATATGACATGGCCCGAGTACTGGTAGAATTTAATGTCGCTGACTGTCACTTGAATGTGGGTTTCTGAAAAACATGAATCAGATGTAAATATTAAGTTCCACTTAGGATTTTTGCTTTTAGTATTTTCCTTTTCGCAACCAACATTAAAAACGTATCCAGCTTTTTTGACTGCTCTGTGAACCCTGCTGAAATCTTCCCAGGATGACTGTGTTGTCACTCCCCCACTTGACTCCCCCATTGACTGTGACTGTTGGGTCACAGTGACCTGGTGGCACCCAGCTTGCAGCAACCACAAGAGAGATAATTTCCCTCAAGATGCCTCTGGAAACACCACAGAGTGTTCGTCAAAAGGGTTCCAAAAATGACATTTTGATCTCTGTCACAGAGGAAAGTGTTTGTCCTTGCTTTTTCACAGTTGATGCCACATGAGGAGTACTCCTTGTGTGGGATGAACTGTCAAGAGCAAGGACAAATACCTTAGCTAACCTGTGGAGTACATATTTGATGTGGATAAGACACTGCAGTGTAAGGACATCTAAGTTTAGCTTGTGTAGAGGAAAGAAATATATTTATTTTATAAACTTGTCTATTCTTGTAATTATTTGACTGTTGAGTACACTGTCAGTGCCTAAAAGAAATGTATTTTCCCCTAATTAGTGTAGGGGGTTTTGGTAATTTCAGGAGGGCGATGGGAAGGTTATACATGGTTCTAGGTGAGATATTTAACCTTATATTGTATTTCAGTCACTCAGTAAACTGAGAAAGGGGTTGAGTAAATTACCCGTTACAACAAGAAGAGTGCAATGTCACTGCTGAGTAAGGTCTCCTGACTGGTTCTCAACATTTCCTTTGCATACATCGTGTGAGTGAGCATGTAAATCGTTTTGTGCAAGTACAGCAGGTTAGCCTTGTACTGAAAAACTTCTTGTTCTGCTGAAATGTTTAGTCAGAGAAACTGGAAAAGGAAAGGACAGCTCAACAAGGACATGATGTCCTCCCCTCGTGATTGACACATGTCCTTCGATGCCAAATGCGGTTGCCTGTAAATGCTTAGGCTCATCCAGCAGGTAGAAATACAAACACAAACAAAAGATTTTTCTCCTCACTTACGTAGACCTAGCCTGGGCATTAATGGTTTGGCTTAAATTCATCGTTGCTCATTTTTGATCTGATGGCAGTGTTTCAACTAAAGCTGGAATCACCCTGGGGTCCCAAGAGCCTCCATGGAGAAAAAGAGTTGCCTTCAGTGCATGGCTCAGCTCATTCAACCTCACAGTCATCTCCTCCACCTAAAGATCAGTAGAACCAACAGTAGACCTCAAAGTCTCACTCGTGACTCAGCTGGTTTGTACCACGCAACAGAGAAAAATGCAAAGTTGCCATGATATCAGAGAGCCAGATCAGTAAAGGCAGCATCATGCAGACATCACAGTTCAGGCCTGAAGGTGAGGCAGCTGAGCTCAGTGTACCAGAATCTTTTTGGGCAATTAAAACTCATTCTGTACTATGGCTGGTGCCATATCCAGTGATATCTTTCAGTTTCTTAATAAATCTACTGGAAAGGAAGGTCTTTTGTTCCCATTATTTGGATTAGGAGACTGTCACAGATCCTTCCATCTTAATCCCTAAGACTTTACAGACTAAATTCATCTATGTCCAATGTATACCAATTTATTCTTGCATCAGTGTTCTCCCTCTCCTTAAAAAGTCCTTCTCTTTTCCTTGAGTTCACTTATATTTAAAGAATAATCATATTTCCCCTCAGCTTTCCTTTATCCTAGGCTGTATAAAACACAAACACTTCTAGACTTTTCCTATCTTGTAACCTATCCATGCCACTGATGGCTCCGGATGAACTTCATGGCACCAGCTTGAAGTCATATTTCTTGTTTGTGGGAGCCAAGGATTTTGTCCACTGTTCTGTAAGAGGCCTCGTTTCAGTCTCATCAAAGACCTCTCCTGAGAACACCTCAGCTGAGGCATCCCTGGGATGTCTGCTTTTTAAGGGCTGTACGATTCTGTGATCAACAGACACAACCTGCCCTTTTTACTCCCTCATTTTCCACTGACAAGCTCCAGCTTTACAGCTGATTCTCTTGTTATTAATCCCCACACACACAACCTTAATCTTTGTACTATTACATTTTTCAGTTCTCCATCCAATTCACTTCACTAGTACACCAACCCTCTTCTGAATAGCCTACGCCCCCCAGCTTTGTGCTCTCTACAGATTCCATGGGTAAATATTTTTTAGGCCAGGGGCACCAATGGAAATATTAAATAAGATTAGTCCAACAACAGAGCGTTGTGAAACTCCACTAAAAACTGCCCTGCAACTACAAGCTCTCTTCTATACAGAACCCCAGGTCATTTCTCTTTTGTAGTTACTGACCACATTAGCAGTTTGGAAATGATCCACATTTTCTCCAGTTAATAATATCCCATGTGGCACAATATTGATATTGCTTCATTGAAGTCTAAGTGGATTACGTCTAAAGCATTTTTCCCATCCATAAGAACTGGTTATCGTTTTTAAGGAAAGATATCAGACACAAACAGCCTTTGATAAATCTGTATTTCCTGCCATCTTGATTTATTTTCACCTCCTTGTGGTCGTTTCTTTTCTTTAATTATTCATTCATTTTTGTTTTTGTGAAGATTTATTCTAAAGCTTGCACATTTGTGGGGCTGGGTGGTTGCTTTTCTCCACTCAAATATGGACACTATATTTATTATTTGACATACAGATGGAACCACCCCCAACTTCATACATTTATTAAAGAGCTTTGAGATGGAGCACTGATTTCCTGAGCCAGCTCTTTCAAATATCAAGAATGCTGATTACCCAGCTCCATATCTCCTCCCTTCTCCCCAGCTAAATGAAACTAGTTTAGAGAGTTTTGTTTCCACTTTGGTAATAGAAATTTCCATGTCCACGGTCCTCTTCCCATTAATCATCTTGTCTTTCCTTAGCAGGTTCTACATCAGAGTTCTTACAGAAAACTGAGCTGAAGTAGACCTTTAACTGCAGGGTCATACTTCCATTATCTTTAATGTCTGCTCTATATTTCTTATTCCACATTTTCTTTCTGTTTTCGTGTTTATATACCGAAGAAATCCTTGCTCCCTATTTTAATTTTCTTTCCCAGGATTAATTTGAATTTACTTTTAGCAATGCCCATGCTACCCCTTCATTTTTTTGAGCTCTAAAATGCAGTTCCCTCCACTGATATTTTTGCTCTTTGTAAGGTCTCTGCTGACTCCCACTTTTCTATTAAGGTGATTGCAGTTGGGGCAGCCCCCCTTCTGAGAAGCCTAATGAACTTCATCTTTGTGAAACACAGGTTGCTCACCTATGGTTGGTTTTTTTTTTCACCTGCCAGAAGACAAAGATTTACTGACCCTTGTAATTGTTGGCCTAAAATGGGACACAACTCCTCCATCCTCTCTTGTTATACTACCTCCTAAATTTCACAGAAGTCTAATACAAATGTTTAAAATAAATGTGTTATTTCAGTAGCAGGTATGAGCTAGAAGACAAAAAGAAAGCAATCGCTGTTCATACTTACGAACATGTCACTTTTTATTGCTCCTGAAATAAATGACCACTGCACCATGTAAGATCTTCTAATTATTGAAGTTCCCATAATCACACGGGGCTATGGTGCCATTCAGAGCAAATTGCCAGTGTTAGGGTACAGATTCATAGAATCATAGAATTGTCCAGGTTGGAATGGACCTTTAAGATCATTAAGTCCAACCATTAACCTAACATTGCCAAAACCACCACTGAACCATGTCCTTCAGCACCACGTCCACATGTCTTTTAAATACCTCCAGGGATGGCGACTCCACCACTTCCCTGGGTAGCCTCTTCCAATGCTTGACAACCCTTTTGGTGAAGAAATTTTTCCTAAGATCCAATCTAAACCTCCCCTGGTGCAACTTGAGGCCATTTCCTCTTGTCCTATTGCTTGTTACTAGCGAGAAGAGACCGACCACCCCTCGCTACAAACTCCTTTCAGGTGGTTGTAGAGAGCGATAAGGTCTCCCCTCAGCCTCCTTTTCTCCAGGCTGAACACCCCCAGTTCCTTCAGACACTCCTCATAAGACTTGTCCTCCAGACCCTTCACCAGCTTTGTTGCTCTTCTCTGGACATGCTCCAACACCTCAATGTCTGTCTTGTAGTGAGGGGCCCAGAACTGAACACAGTATTCGAGGTGGGGTCTCACCAGTGCCGAGTACAGGGGGACGATCACTTCCCTAGTCCTGCTGGCCACACTATTCCTGATACAAGCCAGGATGCTGTTGGCCTTCTTGGACACCTGGACACACTGCTGGCTCATATTCAGATGGCTGTCGACCAACACCCCCAGGTCTTTCTCCGCCAGGCAGCTTTCCAGCCACCCTTCCCCAAACCTGTAGCCCTGCATGGGGTTGTTGTGACCCAAGTGCAGGACCCGGCACTTGGCCTTGTTGAACCTCACACCACTGGTCTTGGCCCATCAGTCCAGCCTGTCCGGATCGCTCTGTAGAGCCATCCTACCCTCAAGCAGATCAACACTCCTGCCTAACTTAGTGTCATCTGTAAACCTACTGAGGGTGCACTTGATCCCCTCGTCCAGGTCATTGATAAAGACATTAAATAGAACCGGCCCCAGTACTGAGCCCTGGGGGAACACCGCTTGTGACCAGCCACCAACTGGATTTATCTCCATTCACCACCACTCTCTGGACACAGCCATCCAGCCAGTTTCTTGCCCAGCGAAGAGTACACCCATCCAAGCCATGAGCAGCCAGTTTCTCCAGGAGAATGCTGTGGGAAACGATGTCAAAACAGTGTCATGCTGTGCCTAATTTGGTCCAGCTCCAGGCTGCTGCTAAAGAGGTGATCCCAGTTCTTTCTACTACCCCCGCTTACACAACTGCTCAGTCAAATGCACAGGAAGGAAGAGGAATATCCAGCCAGCATCCACTGCAAAGTGAAAGGATCGGGACCACCTCTTCTGGTGGCAGCCCACGCTGAGATAAGATTGTAGCACAGATCTGCATGCTTAATCAGGGGCATTTAAAATACTTTAACTAAATGGATCAGTTGGCCTACGTTTGCTTCTGTTGGTTTTGAAATGATATCATTTTAAGGTCAAGAGATCTGGCTCATTCAAGCAGCGGTTCGTTAATATCTTAAGCTAGTGGACTATGAAAAACATTTTACAAAGTTAATCATTCTTCCCTTTTGTATATATCATCCTGATGAATGCACATATCTCTACTACTGTTTCTCTTCCCATACCCAGCCCAAGTACTGCATTATCGCAATGGCCTGCAGGTGTGTAGATTTGTATCTCATTTTATCAAATCTGCCTGAAAAAAATAAAATGGATACACTAACTCATTAAAATGGGGGAGCCAGCTTCGCTCTGATCTCATATTCTTTAATCAGGCTGATCAATAGACTTCAGCCCCAATCTCCAAACAGATAAATAAGTAAAACAATTTCCCCAAAAAAGTTTTATTCCTATGATATGCAAGTAAATGAAAACACTAATTTCAATTTATATAAAGACTTCAGCATAAATTATTCAAAAGCACTTTGTGAACTGACATAGGAAATTGATACAAAGCTTATTGACTCGGCAGAAGTCCTTCCATTGACTTCATGTTAACTTCGGACCAGGACTGAAATGCAGCTGATCCACTGCTGAAGTACAGCCACTTCTGATCAATGGTGGAGGAGATATTCAACAGCACATCAACACCAATCATCATGTAAAACCTGGGGACACGTTATCTTAATGAGCTACATCATTGATTTGAATTCTTGATGAAATTTAAGCAGGCAGAATATAACCCTTCAGCTTGTTACTTGGCCTATGCCTAAGCCTAAGACGCCCTTTCTTAACCATCCTCATCTGTCCTTCTTCACTGCAGATGATGAGTTTTAACTAATCAAGGATGGAGGGATATTCCATAATGTAGTATCCTCCCGGCCACAAACTGGAACATCTGTTCAGTTCTGAAGCAGAGGAAAGTTAACCTTGTGGGTACCTTATTGCAGCGTCCAACCTCTTCCTTGAAGGTCTGCCAGCAATGCTAGTTTTGAAACGACTGAATAAGTAGTACATTTTAAGGAAGTAAATTTCGTAAAGGTGGGAATGAGGTACAAAAGATGCCCAGAGGCTACAGCACAAATCCAGGTCTAATGTACTAGGGTTGTGAGGACTAGTCTCAGTGCTACTGCGTGTCCTCTTCAGTTCAACCCACTGGATACACCTGTACTCATCTCTCCCACTCACACACAAAAAAGTACAAAGCTGTCCTAATGAGAAGCAGGGTCTATCTGCATTTTGCATTTATTTCACTTATTAAAAAGGATGTTCAGTCTGAAAAGAATCAGTGACAAAACCTCTCCTACAAAACACACAGCTGTAGCTCACTACAATAGTTAGTAAAAACTCATTTTTTAAGAGGAAAAGCAAAGTCTAGGCAACCTATTCAAGAGCAAGGATGAGGCACAGCAACATTACAAAGGGCATCCACCGAGGGAGGTAACCTTTATTATTTGGTGGGACACACCCTCTAGGAAAAAAGCTCTTCCAAATGAGGATTAGGGAAATTCAAGCAAATTCCACCCATTGCCTCCCTCTATTTTATCACTTCAAACACAAGTGTTTTGTTTTAATGTTGAAGGTCCTCCATATTACATCCTTACATCCTTTCCACCCTCTTCCCCGAAAGGTTTCTTAGGATCCCCTCTTTAATGAGCTACAATGTCATGTTTCTTTTTGGCTGTTCCTTCATTTGCTTTATGAAGCTTGAAGGCCTTTTTTTTTTTTTAATGCACAAAGACACAGCTTTGCCTAGCAGGACAGAAAGCAGCTTGAACCCAGCTGCATGATTAGCACATTTTTCTAGGACATGGGAATGGTAGATTGGAAACCTCCCAACCTGAGAGACTTGAGCCCAAGCCACCCACTTCCTAAGCAAGCAAGCTAATCCCTATTATATTACAAAAAGGGCAGATTTTGCATTACTAGACAGTCAGGACAGTGTCATTGGTGATCATTACATGCACCCAGAAGATGCTTTTGAGATGAGCTTCACAGGGCGTTTGAGAAAAGAGTGCCAATGTAATGAATCTCACAAAGTGCTGGGAAGGAACTGCTTAGCTCTGCTGAGACAGCGGCACCTCTGGACATCCACAGGAGAAAATTGTAGATATCGACTGTTCAATAGCAAAAGCATTGGCATTTAAGGACACAGGTCCCTAAAAAAACCCTAAGAAATCTTTTTGCGGATAGTTTTGTAGAGTAACCATCCCAACTTTCCTCATGAAACAGGACCTAATTGCCAAAATTTCTTAATGTGGATCGCATCTCCAGTGCCAGAAGCGACAAGAGATCCAATCGGTATTGGCAACCTGTACTACGAGCACCTTGCTAGCCAAAGTGCCTCATGTGGGTCTATGTGATATCTTGTCTTATTTCTTGCTCCCACTATCGCTATATGCAGTCATGACACTGAGAAATTTTAGAAGAGATTTAGTAACATAAATAAGGGCAAAGGAAAGCACATTTCCACGATCACAGACTCTCTGCCAGCCATTCAGATGGGAGGGGAGGAGCTGATTCAAGCTGCTAAATTTAATTAAAGCATATGCTCTTGGGCTTTGCAGATGAATATCCTTAAATCTCCCTCACTTTGTCTCCTTTCCAGGTCA
This sequence comes from Anarhynchus alexandrinus, assembly GCA_008711295.1. Lineage (NCBI taxonomy): Eukaryota > Metazoa > Chordata > Aves > Charadriiformes > Charadriidae > Anarhynchus > Anarhynchus alexandrinus. Next base: position 135,599 of record VUYV01000187.1, on the reverse strand, counting down.
TCACAAAGTTTAAATCACATTGGAAGGTTCTTGTTTCATTATCATGTGATATTTTTTTCTAAAATGTGTTTATTTGCCCCCTCTCCACCTCCTCCAGAGAAATCATATAGAAAACCTCATCAATAAGGTATATAAGACCATTTTCAAGAGGACAGCAAAATTAAGACACTTGGAGGATCAATCAGGAAAGAAGTTATCACCTAGTAAAGGTGTTAAAAAATATAAGACAATACCATTCGTTGTTACAACATGCAAAGGTAGTTGGAAGATTAGAAGAAGCAAGTGACGAGTCATCTGTGGTCATGGCCCAAATGGGTATCAATGACACAAGCAAGGGAGGTCCTGTCTGTGGAGGCAAAATTTAGGCTCCTGGAAAAGAAACCACAGTGAAGGACCTCTACGGTAATGTCCTCTGAAATGCTCCCTTCTCTCTTGCAGGTCCAGGGAGAGTGGTGGAGATGCAGAGCTTGAATCTGAGACGGTTTCAGGCTCTTCTGACACATGTAGAGTGTTGAAAGCTGGTACAGGAGAGACAGAGTTCATCTGAGGCATTGTCACTTAAGATCAAGGAGCGTGAGCGAGCTTTTAAAGTGAGGAGTAAGGGAAGCCAACTGCTGCACAAGAGCATATGGTTTGGGATGACATTTCTAAAGATGAAGACACAAACATAGGTACCCCTCGATGAAGAATAGGTCACAGGAAGTAAACAATCAAACAGAAAATGGAAAACAAATGGATTGACATTTGAAAAGGTTGTCAAGACAGGAACGAAAGTGGCAGTACATGCGTTACTACGCAAATGCTGGAAACCTCAGAAACAAAGACGGTGGGACTGGCCTTTTTGAGCCTAAATGAAGAGATGGATATACATGTATCAAAAACGTGGTGGAAGGAAAACAATCATAATGGACACTATATCAGATGAGCCATATGCTGGAAAGAGATAGCAAAACACGTCATCAAGAAGCTCTATGAATTGAAACTCCAGGCCAAGAAGGAACAATACGGTCTTGGGTCAATAGACCTTACCGCTCACCAGCTCAGCAGCACTGATGCTAACAGAAAAATAAAAGAGTTAGGAGAGGCAGGAAATACAAGTGTATCGGGAGACTTCAGTTACCTCCATGGAGAACGAGCAAAGGTCGCATCTGAGTCTGAAGCAGCAGCTGCTGGTTACTGATCCCAGAAAAAGATACGTAACCCCTGGGTTGATATAAAAATCTAGTTCAAAATCTCCTCATGAAGTCAACATGTTGCAGCAGATTCCAAGACGTACCTGGCGTCAACATCCCTATGGGAGCAACAGGGGCTGAGCAGTCCATCAAAGCTTTGTCCAAATTCAGCAGTGGAACCGTGTAAACATAAGCTCTTAAAAAAAGTTAAAAGGGGAAGTCAGAGGAATTAAATCCTTACAGGTGTTGACAGTCCCGAAGGGCGTTGAGTAGTAAACATGCCACTGGTGCACTGCTGTTTTTCTCTTAGAAAAGCCTGAAGAAAAAAATAAGCCAGCACGGTTGAACAGAAGGGTAAAGGCTGCTATTAGAAATAAGAAGGCATTCTTCAAAAAGCTAAAGCTGTATCCAAAAAAAGCAAACAGAATCAGGAACTCTGTCAGATTAAAAGTAAAAATATAACGAAGAAGGCCAAAGGAGACTGAGGAGCAGCCAATGAAGGGAAACAACACTAATATTAAATTTTTCTTTCAACATATCTGGAGTGAAAAGCCTGCCTGTAAGACCAATTGATAACAACTATATACAAGAATCACTTGCAAAGAAAAAAGTCAGTGCAGAGTACCCAAGTGAATTCTTTGCACTGGTGTTTACTACAAAAGAAACAAAGGTGATAAATATCCTGGACCCTTTTTGAGGGGAGGATTCAGCGAAGAACCTCCCTGAAATTGAACTAAAAGTACAGATCAAAAAGACAGAATAAACACAGACAAAATAGCAGGGCTAAATATATTTATCCAAGAGTTTTACAAAAAGAAAAACATTAAATATCTGAATTATTAACACCAATGTGAAATGTTTCCCTTAAAACTTCCCTGGTATATGAAGACTGGAGAGGATCCAGGAGAGATCCAGGGAACTACAAACTTATAAACCTGACATCTGAACCAGACAAATTGCTGAATCTTTGATGAAGGAAGGTAAAAAGATTTCACTTCTGGTTAATTACACCTTACAGATCTCTTGACTTTTTTAATGGGTTAACAGGCTCGTGGGTATCAAAACCCCAGTAAATAAAATGTTCCAAAAAAGTGTTAACAAAAGGTGTCTAAAGGAAATAAGTAGCCATGGGATAAGATTATCCTCTTTATATTGGTCTTGACCAATATAAATAATTTTTCAAAGACAGAAAGCAAAGGGTAGGAGTAACAACTCAGTTTCTTCTACTGCAAAGACTAATGACTTCAAATGAAGCTAATGTGATTCAAAATAAAATGAAGAAGTTGGTCCTTCATGCAGCAGGTAGTAGACATGAAAAATACGAATGTACATTTTTATGGGCTTACATCTGGGTGGATAGCTGGAGGAAGGAATCATAGAATCATAGAATAGTTTAGGTTGGAAAAGACCTTAAAGATCACCTAGTTCTAACCCCCCTGCCATGGGCAGGGACACTTCCCACCAGACCACGTTGCTCAAAGCCCCATCCAGCCTGGCCTTGAACACCTCCAGGGATGAGACATCCACAACTTCTCTGGGCAATTTAATCAGCAAGGACCACAACAGGGTCAGGAAGTCCCTGAGATGAGAATAGTTGAAGACTGATAGAGGATTCATAAACATCTTCCCTATGCTTACTTTTTTGGCATCCATTTAAGGGTGCTAGTAGAAGGAGATGGGCTATATGCACCTGGGTCTGATACAACACTGAGGTTTGGGTTTTGTTTTTTTTAATTCTTAAATTATAACATGATGGTTTTGAATTTCTCACAGGCTTAATCATTATGGCCCTCCTCCCCAACATTGTCGAAATCACAGAATATATAGGACTTGAAGAAGTTTCAGGAGATCATTTAGTTCATGCCCCAAATCATCTGAATCATTGTGTAAACTGCTTCCACAGATGATTTGTGATTCAATCTGGTTTTGAAAACTTCCAGCAGCAGAAAGTCCAGGTCCTCCCTGGTAGTTTGTTCAAGTGCTTTTATATGCTTAATACTGGATAGTACTTTTTCATATCTAAATTAAATCTTCTCCTAGCAATCCAAGCCAGTCTAAGCCAATGGCTTCTTGACCTATCCCTGGCGGGCACCAAGAATAGTTTTTTCTGCTTCTTTTTGCAGCAAGGTTTCATATAGCTGAGCAGTTACTCCAATTTCCCCAGATCATCTATTTTCTAGATTCAACACGCTCACCTCTTTCAGTCTTTGTTGGTAACTACATTGTCTAGATTTTGGATCTTTCTTGCTGTTGTTTTGTGGACTTTCTCTCGCTGACTCATAGTGTGGATGGAAACCTTGACAGAAGTTCAGCTGAGTCCTTATAAACACTAGCAAAAGTAAATTTGCTTTTGTCAGTGAATCCCCAAAACCTACATCTTCGGTCACTTTTTAAATTTTCTTTCTGAAATTGAAGGTTTTATTACATTTCTCAGCACAGCTTTATTATTTAAAAATGATTGGGCAGTGGCACTTGCAGACTGAACAGAGTGGGGATCAGTTGTGAGAGATGTAGCACAAATGTTTAGAAAGCAGTAATTCTTTTCCTTGTAAAATGTGCAATCCGTGATAAAACCTATTAGCTGGCTGAGACCACAGGCGAAAAGGACAATTCTTGACTAATCAGCGATAGTAACTGCAGCTCTAATAACAGTAACTAAATAGGACTTGATTCTGGTAGTGGGAATTTAGCCTTAAAACCAGGCAATGAAACAAACATTTATGTTTGTAGAATTGCACCAGAAATACCCATTTTAAACCCAGACCGTTTTCTTCTTTTCTAGGTACCTACGTACCTACTTGTATTTCAGGGTTCCTTGTTTTGCATGACGTGCTCACTTGTTTCACAAGTGCATCGTAAAAAAGGAGGTTTTCTGTTATGCTTCGGATACTTTGATGCCTTTAGATGTCGTAGGGAAGAACTACGTAGTAAGACTTCGAGAGCTGAAATCTCCCTCAGTTCACTCTCTGCGGTGCTCTCCTTGCATCCTTCATACCTGTAACTCCTGTACCACAGCTCTTCTGCATCGGCAAATTTTTCCTCCTGATTATACAGGTGCAGCAGCAACTGCATTACTGAACCGAGCAAATTATCAGCGGTGTTTTGCCACTGAGTTAAGTGGGATGAGGGATTTGTTCCAACGTCCATTAGTTACCTCCCAAGTTTTCCTCCCCGCCAGCTCAGTTTAGCCTTGCTCCCTCTCTGTTTTGTTACGTCTGTCGCACTCAGCGTGTGCTTCTTTAGCTCTGTCAACATTAGTTTCAATTGCCACTTGTCATCCTTGCTCAGTGCCGTAAGGAAGGAGCTCAATATAATATCTCTAGCTTTCATGAACAAAGCTGATCACTAGGATTACCGAGAGTATCGGACACGCTTTATTGATGAGGTGATTGACTTATCACTGCCTCGGATACAAAGTTTTTTATATTGGCTTGGTGCGTTTATTTTCCTAATTCAGACACAATACTACATTTCTAGAAAAGGATGGGTCATGTCTAGTGATGCTAAATAAATCCAGATGTAATGCCACCAAAATCCACAACTATTGCAGATATACCTGGTGTAACTGATGCAGGAATGTAGTACAAAGTCTTGAAAATCAGCTCTTCACAGCTCGTGATTCCTCCTTGTGACGTACCGGACCTGCCAGATAGTCATCAGCTTGGGACATGATGAAAACATCTTTTTTATGTCAGAATCTGCTAGGTCCTGGAATTCGAATCTCTCTTGGACTTTAAATAGACTGAAATAAGGTTGTTCGGGGATTAGCTGGCATCCTCCAGCCTCCTTTTATTGTTGCTATAATATCTTTTTTATTAAATTGCTCACAGGTAACAACATACAGATATGCTGCGATAAGCTCTCCAAGCTGTACTGTTTTCAGGGAATCTTAGGTCACCGTCATGGATCTCTGGAAATAAGAAATAAGAATCAGCCTTGTTTTTGTGAAGCATTCAGACCAACTTCTATTTGTTCCTGTGCGCCTTGCAGTTGACTGGTTTGCTATATAAGGCATTTGACTGGAAAACAGCACTTTTATCAAAGAAAAAAGCACCCTTCCAGCTGTGCAATTGTCCAATTAATTCGGGATTGAAAAGTTAAGCACTGCTAAAAAAATCAGCTATATTTTGTCTAGTAGTCTTCAGAAGAGCTATAACCCTGGCTCAAGTACTGAAAGTAGCAGGAAAAAATGGCAAAAGGCAGTCGTAACTGGGGGGCGGGAGAGGGGGGAATAATTTCTCATTGAGATCTGAAAAGAAAATGGAGCAAATGGAGAAAGAAAATTCTGAAAAGCAGCTTTTTTTTGCTTCTCCTTAAGCACAGGAGAAGAGGAAAAAATAGTCCAAATAAATAGTTTCTAGACTATTTTAAAATCTGGAGAAATTTATTTGTACATACTCCAGAGAAGTATTCAGGCTTTCTTCTTCATGTTATTGCAATAAGTTGCTCTTTATTCTTCCTTTACTGCTGTATTAGAAAAGCTTTGCTGCCATGTGTACACGGCTTTTGGGAGTGACATAGCAACTGTGTGTTAATGGGCTAAATTAAGCAGTCATTGACGCTTTCTTGTGATATGCTATTTAATTACCTCTCTTTTCCTGAACCTGTCAACACTTCCAGTCAATCCAAAACAGGAGAGAAATTAATAATAGTTTCGATTTTATAAGAAGTGATGTTAAGATCACAAAACAAATTGTAACCTGAGAAATCCACATGACGATCCGTTACTATTCATGAAATTTACGTTTTGTTTTCTTCTGCTTTGTGGAAAAGTCCTGCAGTATTTAATAGGAATGAAACCCCACTGGGTTATAGGTAAGTATGTATAGGATGCAACATAGATTTGTAGAACCATACAATCATTCAGGCTGGAAAAGAACTCCAGCCGTTATGTTTGGGGTTTTTTTCTTAAACTGAAATACAACGGGAGAGAGATTGTGCTTTTAATATTCTCTAAGATATTCGACCATCCTAGTTTATCATTTTCTATAAAATCCTTGATAACATTTTCATAAGAGCATGACTTGCTTTGTCACGTCAAACAAAGAAACTCATTAGACAACATAAAGAAATGGCAGTGGCAATAGAGGTCGATGAAAAGCCAGAAGGTATCATTATAGTGAAACCAAATAAAGACAGCTTAGGAAAAAGTAACTGAGAGGACAACAGGATAACCTTTCTGTAAATACTTTAATTGCATAGCTATTAAAAGGTTATGATTTAAGATGATTCACAAAACAAACCAGTGAGCCAAAAGGGAACTCCTTCCAAACACTGGAAGAAATCCCCTAATGACACAGTCAACCTAATCATCTCAGTACGAAAGAGGTGAATGCATCATCGCTGAGTTTATTTAAATTCAGGTAGAGATCCTCTGATGGATCCCGTTTCATCTTTGTAGAGGATCCAGGGCAGTTTTCCAAAGCAGAAACACGCTGACAACATCCCCCCTGAGTCACCTTCGCCAAAGTCCTGCAGGTACGCAGGTCTGACCTGCGTGAGTTTTGCTCACCCTGGAATGAAATCACGGCTTCCCACCTTGGGAAATGCCACACAGCAGCTGGCAAATGGGCAACCTGCTCCCACTAAAGGACGACAAACACAAAGACTAAACTGTTTAAATAAAGCTTTGGCCCTTAGGGCTTTTGGTCCTTGTACATCTGACTGTATATTTTTCAGATTTAGAGATGCTATTGCTATGGGATGGAACAAAGCTGTAAATTTTGGGGATTTTTTCCTCAATTCATCTAAGATGACACAATACACCCTGCCTTACGTAAAAGGCCTGATTTCCACACCCTGCCAAAACCAACCCTTGCCTCTTTTTGAAAGCTATAACAGATCAATAAGCAGCTGGTAATAACAAGGACCAGTCCTGATGCACACAATACGAAGGTTTGCAAAAGCCCAAATCCCTCAGAAGAAAAATTTCCCAAGAGAACGCATGGTATTATTATTGTATGAATAACACGCTTATTGATTAAGCAGTATTTCTTCAACTACAAAATGCAAAACCAGCAAGAGGCAGATTGTAAACCAAAGCAATCATTTGAGTTTTATCTCACTGTAATTTTTATGATTGCTGTCCCTTGGAATACTTTGTCAGTGCCTTATATTGGCACATGTTTATATACTTCTTTTCTTATTTACTTTCATGAGGCTCCCACTGGAAGTAAATATGATTTGTACTGAAAATTACGGAAAATTTTGCACAGCGGTTTTGAACTGTAATCTATACTTCTTGCAGGATTAACCTGCTCTTCCTTTCCCCTCTAACTGCCCCAAAAAAACCACCCAGCAAGACACAGTGTGTTGCACGTGTAACCATAGTCAGAGGATTTTGCAGACAGCGAGCAGGACAGCTGTATTTTGTTATCAATGCGTTTTTACAGCCCTTTTCCTAAGGGATTTTCTTTAGAGTCCACAGAAATAAATGATTTACCAATGCAGCAAAAGATCGACGAAACTGCTCTGATAGCGGTTTGGTGCTGTAAAACCCTGAAGTTTATGGAGGCTCAGGTGGCCCCTCAGCCCTTTTAAAACTTTTTTTTTGGCAGGGCCACTGGTGCAGAACGACATTTAAGAAAAGGCAGCTGGCTTGTCAACCCCTTGTTAAAATGAATTGTTGTTTAAAGGCCCCATCAAGAATAATCCTTGCTTTATAACTCCTTTTGCAAAGCTAACCACCAAGTAAAGCTGCTGTCCCTTCGCAAATAAAAAGCAAAAGAAACCCTCCCAGGCCCCGTGTGAGTTGGACCAAACGCCCTGCGCGCCGGATTGCTCTATCGAAGCACTTTGTTGGTGAACCTCCAGTCTCGGTCAGCAATACGTGGTGTTTTGAACAGCATTAGTAGCTTTAGCAGCAGCAAGTTGTTGATTTTTATTTATTTCTGTTCCTCCATGCAGCGTGGTAGGCACAAAGGAGGGAACAAACCTGTCCTCAAAGAGCTGCTTTCAGGAGTAACAAAGACTGTTAATCTGTTAATCACAGAATCGCAGGGGTTGGAAGGGACCTCTGGAGATCCAACCCTCCTGCCAAAGCAGGTTCACCTGCCACAGGTGGGTTTTAAGTATCTCAAGAGAAAGAAACTCCACAGCTTCTCTGGGCAGCCTGTTCCAGTGCTCTGATTAATAATTAAAGGAGAATCGTCTCCTCCAGTGCTGGAGTCTGAAGGGCCTCTCAGCTGGTGAAACTAACGGCTGACCACATCACTCACAGTCCCACCCTGGGTCTCCTCACCAGGTCGTTCCCTGTGGCCGGACGCCCGGGAGGAGGTAGCCGAGATGTTCAGTCCACTGTTTTCAATAAAGATATATAGGAGGGGGCCAGCAGGGCTGGTGGGAGGCCTGAGGAGAGAAGGGAAGGTGCTAGGAAGCAGGAAAGGGAATTACCTCGCTATCTTACAGGCCTGAGGAGACTGGACAGGGAGGTCCCCAAGAAGGGGGAGAGCAGCAGGGAGGGGAGGAGAGGCTGAGGGGGTGGCGGGCGGCCCTCCTGGGGAAAAAGCCCGGCTTGGGGAGCGCGGCTGCGGCGAGAAAGTGGAAACCGGCGACCCTCAGGGCGTCTGGCGGGTCCCCATGTAGGGGCTGGAGGGGGGGAGAAGGGTGAGGAGCAGACGGCGGAGCGAAGGGAGGAAGGGAACAGCCGCGGTCGCGGCTCCCTGAGGCGGGAGGCGCTGAGGGAGGAGAGGGCGGGGCCGGCGCTGAGGGACGGTGGGCGGGACGCGCCATACGCTTGGGTCGTTCCCCCAGGGGATTGGTCGGCCGGAAAAGTGGGCGGGGCGAAACTTCGCGGTGGCTGCTGGGAGTTGAAGTCCGGGGCGGCGCGCGCGGGCGGCGGCACCTGCGGGCCGGGGACGGCAGAGAGGGCGGGGCGGGCGGAGGGGGGGGGCGAACACGTGATCAGGGCGGGTCCCGCCCGCGTCACGTGATGTTTGGGTGCCGGCGGCAGGGCGCAGCCTCACGGGGAGGGGCGCGCGGCGGCAGGTGAGGGGCGCGCNGGGGGGGTGTGTGTGACATGGGGACAGGGCTGGTGGGGCATGGGGTGTGTGTGTGTGACATGGGGACAGTGCTGGCCTGGCACAGGGTGTGTGTGTGTGACACGGGGGCAGCGCTGGCCTGGCACAGTGTGTGTGTGTGTGATGTGTGGACAGGGCTGTCCTGGCACAGGGGTGTGTGCATGTGACATGGGGACAGGGCTGTCCTGGCACAGGATGTGTGTGTGACATGGGGACAGTGCTGGTGTGGCACAGGGTATGTGTGTGTGACATGGGGACGGGGGTGGTGTGGCCCAGGGTCCGTGTGTGACACGGAGACAGGACTGGCCTGGCACAGTGTGTGTGTGTGTGTGACATGGGGACAGGGCTGTCCTGGCACAGGGTGTGTATGTGTGACATGGGGACAGGGCTGGTGTGGCACAAGGGTGTGTGTGTGTGTGACATGGGGACAGGGCTGTCCTGGCATGGGTGTGTGTGTGTGTGACGTGAACAGGGCTGGTGTGGCACAGGGGGGAGTGTGTATGTGTGTGACATAGGGACAGGGCTGGTGTGGCACGGGGGTGTGTGTGACACTGGCTTGGCACAGTGTGTGTGTGTGTGACATGGGGACAGGGCTGGCCCAGCACAGTGGGTGTGTGTGTGACATGGGGACAGGGCTGGTGTGGCATGGGGGGTGTGTGTGCGTGACATGGGGACAGGACTGGCCTGGCACAGGGTGTGTGTGTGTGACATGGGGACAGCACTGGCTTGGCACAGGGGGGAGTGTGTATGTGTATGACATGGGGACAGGGCTGGTGTGGCACAGGGTGTGTGTGTGTGTGTGTGTGTGTGTGTGTGAGTGACATGGGGACAGGACTGTCCTGGCACAGGGGTGTGTGTGTGTGACATGAGGACAGGACTGGCCTGGCACAGGATGTGTGTGTGACATGGGGACAGCGCTGGCTTGGCACAGGGTGTGTGTGTGTGACATGAGGACAGGGCTGTCCTGGCACAGGGGTGTGTGTGTGTGACATGGGGACAGGGCTGGTGTGGCACAGGGGGGAGTGTGTATGTGTATGACATGGGGACAGGGCTGGTGTGGCACAGGGGTGTGTGTATGACATGGGGACAGGGCTGGCTTGGCACAGGGAGGGGGTGGTGTGTGACATGGGGACAGGGTTGGTGTGGCACAGGGGTGTGTGTATGACGTGGGGACAGGGCTGGTGTGGCACAGGGTGTGTGTGTGTGTGACATGGGGACAGGGCTGTCCTGGCACAGGGTGTATNAGGGCTGTCCTGGCACAGGGGTGTGTGCGTGTGACGTGTGGACAGGGCTGTCCTGGCACAGGGTGTGGTGTGTGTGTGTGTGTGTGACATGGGGACAGGGCTGGTGTGGCACAGGGGTGTGAGCAGGGAGGGACACATGTCCTGAGTGTTTCCTGCTCTCCCAAAGACCTCTCTTATGTCCTGTGTGTCTCGTGGCCCGTCGAAGACAGGAGGTCCCCACTCTGTCACCAGCAGTCACCGTGACACTGTCCTGTTGTGCCTTAACGCAATGAAACATGGATGCGTCGACCTCCGGTGCGAAGGCAGCGTTGGAAACTGCTCCGTGACCCATATTTTAGTTAAATTACAGCTTTTGTCTCCGTTTTAACCTCACGTAGGACATAATTGTATTTATTTACTTATTATTCTTTTCCTTCCAGGCTAATTAAGGAAGCTTTAGCCATAAAAGAGTCCGTGCGCTGGACTTGCAAGCGTGAGGAGAGGAAATAAAACTACTTTTAAACATATAAAGTGCCGCTTTCTGCAATAGTCCTTGGTTGACTGCAGCACCTTTTTTTTTTTTTGGTGTTGCTTTTATTGCTTTAATTTTTTTGGTGGTTCAAAGCTTTTAATTAAAGCTCCTCCCGCCTGCGTGGTCGGACGAACCTGTGGCAGCTGATGCTGGAGTGGACTTTTCTTGGGAAATGTTGTGTTTCCACTGAAACCGCTCCGTGTCTTTGTGTCCGTGTCCAAAAAGCGGTGGGTTTGGATACCTAAAAGTGTGTTTTCCCTCTTCTGCCGTCCCGCCGAATACGCGCTGCGAAACCTCTCCTTCTTAACGTTGCAAATATTCCGTCACATTTTTGGCTCGGGACGGGTCCCCCGTGACCGGGAGTGCCGCATCAACGAGCGATTGTCTGTTCGCAGACCCCGGGGGTGACACCTTCTTGGGGGGGGGAGGGGGACAGTGGCCTGAAGTTTTGCTCTTTGTGCTTCGTTCTTCTAAATCCTACATTTTTACTGGTTGTGCGGCACGGGGGCTGGGACTGGGAAAGCTGGACTAAACTATGAGTTTTGGGTTTTTTCCTTTTTATTTTCTTCATCCGGCAGCGTTAGCACTAAAGTTCATATTTTATCTGGCGTTTACCCTTTTTTCCAGGTTGGCATTTCCCTTCACAATGGGGCTGCGAATACACAATGCTCCATCCTTCCTCATTGCTCTCTTTCTTGCGGCGCTCCAGGAGCTGATGCAGATGGTTCAGGTCTTTAATTCCCCGATGGCTCAGGCCAGCTGCTGTCTGGCCTCTCGGTACCTTCCTCCTCTGCTGTCTTCTTCAGCTGCGATGTCCTTTTCCATCTCATCATCTCATCTTCAGGTTGGTCTCCAGACTTTTTCCAGGGATGCTAATGATGCGCTGATTCCCTCCCTCCAGCCATCAGCCGAGCAAAAACCAACCCCCGTTGCTCTCTCCAAACCTTCCTGCCTCGTTGGTTTGCTTGTGTATCACAGAATGGTCAGGGTTGGAAGGGACCTCTGGAGCTCACCCAGTCCAACCCCCTGCCAGAGCAGGGGCACCTACAGCAGTTGCACAGGATGGCGTCCAGGTGGGTTTGGAATGTCTCCAGAGTGGGAGACTCCCCCACCTCTCTGGGCAGCCTGTGCCAGTGCTCTGCCACCCTCACAGGAAAGAAGTTCCTCCTCATGTTGAGATGGAACTTCCTATGGTCAAGTTTGTGCCCGTTCCCTCTTGTCCTGTCACTGGGCACCACTGAAAAAAGACTGCTCCTATCCCCCTGGCACCCTCCCTTTAAGGATTTATAAGCATTGTCAAGATTCCCCCTCAGTCTTCTCTTTTCCAGACTAAAAAGCCCCAAGTCCCTCAGCCTTTCCTCATCAGAAAGATGTTCCAGTCCCCTCATCATCTTTGTAGCCCTTTGCTGGACCCTCTCCAGCAGTTCCCTGTCCTTCTTGAATCGGGGAGCCCAGAACCGCACAGTACTCCAGATGTATACACTCCAGATGTGTCTATTAATGCAATTAAAAACTAGCACAACCACCACTGACGTGGCTTTGATGGACATCGGAGAAGTTGAGCAGCGCGACCGCATGTCCCGCTGCGCTCCTGGCTCCTCCATCAGATCTCCATCTCCGGTTACCTACTATCACAGGGTCTAGAAGGAGACTGAGCTTTCAGATCCGATGTCGAATCGTAGAATTCTGTCTCCCTCCTAGTGGGGTTTTGGCAATTCCTTAGTTCAGAGGAGTTTGGGCGGTGTAACGCTGTGCCGCTGTGGTTTTGCTGGTGCCCGGGGTTGCTTCTTGTGCAACGACTGCAAATTATTTCACTGCGGTCGCCCACAGAGACTGCTAGAAAAGAGATTTTAATATTAATAAGTCTTTTACACCCTTCGTCTCTTGTGCAAGAAACCTTATTCCTTTTCTCACAACTGGCTTGTTTCTTATTTTTATATATATATATATTTAATTTCTTTTATTTTAAACCTCTCAGAATTTGCTCCTCACCATGCAACTCGCTGGTGTTAACCGCGTCTCCTTGCCAGCAAGACGCCTGTTCTGGAGCTGGAGATCCTCTGCTGAGGGTACAGGAGAAAGAATACCGCGTCTTGATAAATTTGCACATGGATATTACAGCACTTAAAATCTAATTTAAAAAAAAAAAAAAAGAAGTAGGCAAGCTGAAAATGAATGAGTCTGTGCTTCCCCTTGCTTATAAATATATATCAAATGGTATTTTGAATTGCTGGTTCTTCTGGGAATTCGCGGATATTTAAATAGCAAGTGTGAAAGGGTAAATAATATCAAGATAAAAATAATACTTTCCATTCGCTGCCTGTGCCATAAACACGTTCTGCTGGATGAAAAGGGAAGGAACTTTTTAAAAAAAATCCAATTTTTCCTGTCTTTGTTATCCTCCTTCCTACACTTCAGCTAATTTGGGTGGTGCGGTGGGTAGGGGGCTCTTGCTTGGCTTTTTGTGGACCTTCTGAGGGTTGCTGTGCTGCAGGGCACTGTGGAAATCTCACGCTGAAGGGCTTGGTGTGGGCAGGTGGAGCCTCTGCCCATGTTTGATGTAGTGTTGGAGTCATCATCATCATCATGGTAAATGCTGCCTGCGCTGGAAAGGACTTGTGCATCCAGATCTGATCCCCATGAGACCTGATGGATGGATAGATGGATGGATGACTGGGTCCTTCCACCCAGGATGTCATTGGCGGTGTCTCCCTGACCATAAGAGCAGATGCATTTATGTACAGCATGATCATAGAATCATAGAATGGTTTAGGTTGGAAGGGACCTTGAAGATCATCGCCCCATCCAACCTGGTCTTGAACGCCTCCAGGGATGGGGCCTCCACAGCTTCTCAGGGCAACCTGGGCCAGTGTCTTACCACCCTCACAGTAAAGAATTTCTTCCTAATATCTGATCTAAATCTCCCCTCTTCCAGTTTGAAGCCATACCTCCTTGTCCTATCCCTACCTGACCTTGTAAAAAGTCCCTCTCCAGCTTTTCTGTAGGCGCCCTTCAGATACTGTAAGGGGCTCTGAGGGTCTCCCCGGAGCCTTCTCTTCTCCAGGCTGAACACCCCCAACTCTCTCAGCCTGTCCTCATAGCAGAGGTGCTCCAGCCCTCTGATCATCTTTGTGGCCTCCTCTGAACCTGCTCCAGCAGGTCCACGTCCTTCTTGTGTTGAGGGCTCCAGAGCTGGATGCAATATCCATTTGGTCTAAATTTCATCGGGATACTTAAGCACGAGCTCAACACGCAAAATGAAGCATCGAGTGTCTGCGTGCCGGCGTTTGTTGGGGAAATATTGCAGAACTTGTCCTCCAGCAGCATCACCAACCCTTCAAATTGCATTTTTTCATTTTTTTTAAACAATTTTGAGCATACTTTTTGACACGAGCAAGTAAAACCTGGCCACAAACTTGTGTTGGCATTGCCGGCAGCGGCGTTGAGCGTTGCGAGGATGGAGGGAAGCTCGTGCCCATCGCTTGGTGTTGAGTGCCCACAAAGCTACGTATGAAATTCGTGCTGCAAAGGAGGTGGCCGCGTGTGTCCTTTTGCTGTCAGAAAGGTTATTTGTGGTTTTTAATAATACTCTGCGTTTCCAAAGGAATACGGTCAAGATAAGAATCCTACTCTATGTATTTTTTTTCTGCTTACCTTGCAAATGATGGTGTGTGAGATTAAAATAATGCCAAAGAGTTAAATTAATCTGATTTAACACTTGCAGGGAGGTTTCTATTTAAAACTCTTCTTTTTTTCGCCGTAGTGTCACTAGTCAGGAAATTCAGTAGGCAGGTGCCATCTCTTTGTTGCAGTGCTTGGGCACGTCGCTGCTTTTCAGTGATTCTGATGATGGAAAAAATAGCATTTAACTAAAAAAAAAAAAAATTAAAAAAGGGGGCAGGATGGATTATTTTGGTTTTTTTTTCCATGTCCGTTTTGCTTGCAGCAACATTAGAAAGTCAGGATTGCATTGGTGAGCGGTTTCTTTGGGAAATATATTCTGAAGATGGGTACAAA
>VUYV01000187.1:82860-120548 GCA_008711295.1 Anarhynchus alexandrinus | reverse complement strand
TTTTTTTTTTTTTTTTTCTGGGATGCAGAGCTGTGGGGAAAAGCTCTCCCAAGGGCAGTTTAGGTGCGTTGGCTACTCGTCTGCTGGGACGCTGCAAGCAAAACTCTGCAAAACATTTTTCTGGCTTCTCCTTGAATGAAGTCAAACTTGGCTGTGACACCTATACTGATTTTTATTTTTTTTTTTTTAAATTTTAGTAAATTTATTTGGGTTAGGCTGCGATTTCTTTGCTATCTCTGTTATCTCTTCCCTCAATAAAAGCAGAAAACTGCAAACTGGTTTCTGCTCTTTGTTGCGTAGCGGTGGTTTTGTTCTTGTGCCGCTATCGCCCATGCTGCAAAGCCACACGGTGGAAAAATGGAATTTTTTTTTTTTTGAGGTTATCGGGGACTTTCTTTGTCCTCCTTTCCCTGCTGCCTGCATTTAGGATGATTGTAGTCTTGAATAACTTGGCCATGTATTCTTTTTTTTCCCCCCTGTAGGACTCCTCCATCATCTGTAAAGGAGTAAAGGAGTGCGGGAGACAGCCGTGCTGTAGGATTTTATTCCAACCCTCTTGTGCTGTAGGTTGCCATAGTCCTTATTTCTGTAAAATAAACCATTTTAACATTTTCTTCTTCCATGAGGAACTTTGATGGTGCTCATTGCTGAAGCTTGTTGNTTTTCCCAGTTTATAGTGAATCTTCTTGTGATGCTTCTGCGTGGAGGAGGAGGAGGGAGGTGCCTCCTTCGTTTTTCTGCATGTGAAAACCAGGCAGATTTGGAGGTGTTGTGACCCAATTTTTTTTTGGATTAACCCATTTCTTTGCTGTGTGAGATGCCAGACGCTCGAATATGGTATGAGGGAACTCCCAAACTTGCTATTAATGGCTGCTTTGTAAAAAAGCTCATATGAGCAGACAGCCAAGCCATGGTGGTGGAGTATATACAGCCGAGAACGCTGTTTTTCTTCATTTTTCTTTTTTTTCCCCCCTGAAATTCCCTTATTTATTTCCCAGCATGTGATGTCTCATGACCGTGACGGCAGTCTGCGTGCGGTAGTGCTCGCTCTGCAGCTCATGCGCTCCCAATTTTGGGTTGTTTTAGGGGAAAAAAAAAAAAAATCCTCGTGGGTTGTTTGGGGAAGACTTGGATGATGTCTCACCGTTGAGTTTAGGCGGAACGCACTGGAGGGGAAGTCCAGGCTGTGCTCTGCAAAGGCAGAGTTTTTTGTGGGGAAAAAAAATGCCGCTTCTCGTCAAAATTTCCCCCTCGAATTCAGTCTTTGGTTAGATAACCAGTATTGACGTTTTTAACGTGGATAATTTGTTTGGAAAACATATTAGTGGCTAAAAGAAGGGCTTTTTATCAGAGGGAGCAGTGGTTGCGACTAACTGTAGCTAATTGCGATTATGTTGGAGCGGAATTATTAGCAAATGCTTTGCGGCATCTCATGTCCCAGCCTGGAGATGTTCATTATGCTCTGAGCTCTTCGCATTTCGGAGAGGAGAGGGGAAAAAAAAAAACCCGCCGCCGTGCATCTGTCTGGAGCCGGGGAAGGTGGATGATGCTGCAGGAACTGTGCTGACTTGCGGGGTAACACCTTGTTTAATTTAACGCTCTACGTGACATATTGTCTTCGTTTGCTATTCATTGCGATTGCATCTGCCTGGAAACAGGAGCTGCAGGCAGCCATCCCTTGAGTTTGCGTAATTTTTACCGTCGCTGCTGTCGAAGCATCCCCTTTCCTACATGTGGGCTTGATTTTTTTTTTATTTCTTATTTTTGAAAATAAATAATGCAGATTATTTGCTTATGATGCTGGTTGTGCGCAGGGACCCTTCAACGTCCCGTCGGTGATCGAAAGTCCCTCTTCATCCCTTCCGTTTGCCATGGAATCTTTATTAATGAGAAAGCAAGCTTTTTTTTTTTTATTTTTCTTTCATTAAATGGTAATTGCTGCAACAACTTGAAGTTAACTCCAGTGAACTGCATTTTCTATTCCCAGCTAATAAAATAAAAAAAAATAATTAAAAATCATGTGGTTGTATGAGAGTAGGTGCTGTGCGTTAAGGCGTAGATTGATGTGCGTCGTTTTTTACCATCTTCCATGTAGCTGCGTCCTTCTCATCTGGAGCTTTTCCTTCTTGCAGAGTGAAGCAAGAGCTAAACCTCAATACAGCTTTTGACTTTCTTACCCCCCCACCCCAAAACACTTGATTGATGATCCCTTGTGACGCTATTAGCTTTCTAGACTCTCACGAGAACCTCCTAATTTCTAAAATACCTAATTTATACAACTTCAAACGTACTGCTAAATAGCTTGAGAAGTGATTTGTCTTTCCCGAATGTTTCGATGTCTTCTGTCGTCTGCCTGGTGTATCCCCAGCCGCTCTCTTACCTGAGTGCCCGTCGCTTCTGGAGAGACCTTAATGTCAGTCCCATCAAATATTCTGCTGCAGGTAGCGACCAGGAGTGGACACTTAGCAGAAGAAGTATGAGAAATTAATGTTGTATATGTATATATATTAAAAATAACAGTTAATTTCTATAATATAGTGCATAAGGTCATATATATAAAAGTAATGTATATATAATAATAGTGTGAGGGTTTTTGTTGCCTTTTATGCTCTGTTTGTTTTTTTCTTTTGTTTTAAAGAATTGAAAATTTCCATCTTTTCTCTGCCGAAGCCGCTGCGGGCAGAGGGGTGGGATCGGCGTGGGCGGGATCAGACCGGGGTGAATAAGCCTGCTAATGCTCCCCATCCTCTTGCGTACTGTCTCGGGCGGGTTGTAAAGCTCTCCAGATTTGTAGGGATGGTGAAACATCACGTCGCTTCGCTAGGGCTACTTTTACTAATGATAAATAAGGCCAAAAAAAAATAATAATTAATTAAATGATGGTGCTTAAAGTTGTGTTGATGCCACTGCACGTTAGTGGCTCGATTTCCCAGTATCAAGGACCTTCAGCTTCCATTAACGGCGAGTGGCTGAAGATGGAAATAGGTGGCAAAATGTGGGCGTCGAAGCCCCAGAAATGCTGTCCTGAGCTTTTTGACGTTTCTGGTTTAGAGACCAACCGCCTGCTTTCCAAAGCCCTCTTCAATATTGATCATGCGCCACGGGGAAGTTTCATAGCATGGGTTGTTTTTCTAAAAACGTACTGGGTTCCAGTGCCAAACTGGTCCCCTGGAGATGCATCTTAGCAAGTGGTGTAAACGGTGCTGCAATATTACAGTAACACAGGATGCTGCAACTGAATTTGAAAAAGCAGATTGAAAGTCTCTCTACAGATATTTTCCTGATTATCATCTTGAGAGCTTCAAGCAGATGCGTTTCTTCTCCTTTTCCCCAAAGATGGGGCAATGGAAAAGATTTCAATTTTTTTTTTTCCTCCCCCCATGGAAATACCTGAAGTTTAATTGTAAAGATTCTCCTCTTTGTTCGTGGAAACTGAGGTGTGCGCTTTTTTTTTTTTCTCTTTGCACATTATTTGGTCGTATTTTTGTTTCCTTTTGCATATAGAGATGTCTCATGGGCTCTCAGGTCTACAGGCTCGCTCTTCTCTCTTTGTCCAGTTTCTTTCCTAATGCATTGTGTTTCATAGAATCATAGGATGGTTTAGGTTGGAAGGGACCTTGAAGATCATCGAGTTCCACCCCCCCTGCCATGGGCAGCGACACCTCCCAGTAGACTAGGTTGCTCAAAGCCCCCTCCAACCTGGCCTTGAACACCTCCAGGGATGGGGCAGCCACAGCTTCTCTGGGCAACCTGGGCCAGTACCTCACCACCCCCAAGGTGAAAAATTTCTTCCTAATATCTAATCTAAATCTCCCCTCTTCCAGTTTGAAGCCATTCCCCCTTGTTCAATCTACAGTCCCTTGTAAAAAGTCCCTCTCCAGCAGGCCCCCTTTAGGTACTGGAAGGCCGCAATAAGGTCTCCCTGGAGCCTTCTCTTCTCCAGGTTGAACAACCCCAATTTTCTCAGCCTGTCCTCACAGCAGAGGTGCTCCAGCCCTCGGATCATCCTTGTGGCCCTCCTCTGGNCTCCAACAGGTCCATGTCTTTCCTTTGTTGGGGGCTCCAGAGCTGGATGCAGTACTTCAGGTGGGGTGTCACCAGAGCAGAGTAGAGGGGAAGAATCCCCTCCCTTGACCTGCTGGTCATCCTTTTGTCATCCTTTTTTCAATCCATTAGAATTTATCATAATCCGATACTTGGAAACAGGGCTGTGGGTCTGGGTCCCATTTGTGAGGCATCTGAACGCAGAATACAGAGTGGGCAGAAAGCAGCCTGGAGGTCCTCCTGTTTCCTGGACACTCACCTCCTGCCTCTGCAACTCCTGGCTTTGAACATCCCTTTTTTTTTGGCCCCTGGTAAAACCAGAAGGAGCTTTCGTGTTTTCCTCAGTGGTCACTTCATGGGCTTGAGATGCTTCTGGCTTCTTCAGCCCCGTTGGGGTGTGGCATCCTCTTGCAGGGAGGGTTCAGCTTTTGCTGCTTTTCTCTGCTGGCGGAAAGGAGAGCAAAAATATAAAGTTTTGATCTTTGCAAGCAAATTGCTTTTCAAAATCTGTGGTTCTTCCTGGGTTGGGGCAATAATCTAACTCCTTGGAAGCAAGCAGTGGCCTTCAGGGTAAGGCAATGAGTGGTCTTCACCAGTCTTTTACCTGCAGGTGGTTGTACCCCTTGGCTGCTTCCCTCTACAACAGCTTCGGTGGAGGAAGACTTGCGGACCTGATGTCCATCTCTTTCCTCTTCCATAGCCCAGAGAGGCAAGTAGTTGTTATGGTCAGTTAAGGTTTGGGTGAACATCCTCTTGATGGACATCATCTCAAAGCTTACCAGCTCTGTGATGGAGCTCCTGCAGTTGAATGAGGCAATGTTTTCTGGGGGTTCATCATGCTCCATTTCCATTACTTGCCTTCCTGGGCAGACTGAGGATGGTTATTTGGCCTGGCTGTCTGTACACCGCTTCGCAAAGTTGCTCTCCTAAGCAGACGAGGGTGACCTTGCGCTTGCTGATTCGGTAGCCGGGCCCCGGTGCTGGCTCCCTGCATCGCATCTCGTAAATAACTCTGGTTTTCTGGTTTCGTTTCCCAGACCTGTTTACGCCTTGCCAAAAATAATTACAGCCTCCAAGACCGGGGTTTGCTGGGTTGAGGAGGGAGGGGAGGAGGGCGCAGAAAAAAACCTGCAATCCATGCTTTTTCATGCGCTTTCATCAACGTGGTGCTGCCGATGGGACCGGGATCTCCCTTCTGGGGCGTGAATCAGGCTGCGCTCGCGTTCACCCGGGATCGCTCCTGTTCTGTGCGTGCGGTTTCTTCCCCTGTTCAGCATCATCTTAAATTCATGTCCCGGGCGATGCCTCCCTCGCCTGCTTTATTACCTCTTAATGTGTTTTCCCAAATATATCCCGCGCTTGGATAAACCTCTCCTGCTTTCCTTGGCTTTTTTTCTGCGGTCTTCCTCCTCCGGCTGCTGTGTGCATCCTTCCTCCATCCATGCAGGGGGACTTTTCTGCACTTTAGCACGTTTTTCGAGCACTTTGGAGCCTGCGCGTCCTCCTCGAGAGGCGGATGGATGCCGTCGCTCCCGGTTTTGCATCCGAGCCGGCGTTAGCTGTGGTCATGTGCGGAGCCGGTGGGGAAAGCAAGAATATTTTTAGCGTGCACTTCTGTGCGCCGCTCAGGGGGGCCACCCACAGTTGAGAATTAAAATAATAGCGGGGACATCGGGTAAGCTCTGCAGCAAAATGTTGATATGCAAATTGCCATCTTAAGAGCGAACCTCAAGGCGATTTTTGGCAATGCACGCAAGGCTCCGGAGCGGTGTGTTTTGAATAAAGATTACAGCAAGGGATTTCGCCCAGAGGGCACGCTCGTCTCATTTATTCTGAAGCTTAGCAGAGCCGGTAATTCAGCGTTGGAAGCCAACGGGGTGAAACGTATGCACCTTTAAAAAGGTATTAGATTAGCCCTGGCAAAACAAAATGTCACGTCACCTCTGTAACTTGAATTTCCAGGTTTGCAGAAGCAATAAATTCGGTTGCATTTCATTTGCAAGTGATTCCTGGGCACTGTCCAGGGATGAGATGGCTCTGATGGCTGCAGAGTTGTTTTGGAGGCATTATCGGGTAACAAACGAGGTTGCGCCAGCTGACTCGGTGCCGCTTTGACTTTTATCTTCAAGTTGATGATGGGCAGCTTGGCTGTTTGAAGCTTTTCAAGAAGAAAGGCCCCGTGCCTGAAAGTGTTCAAGGCCAGCTTGGAATGGATTTGGAATAGATATTAGGAAGAAATTCTTTACTGTGAGGGTGGTGAGGCACTGGAACAGGTTGCCCAGAGAAGCTGTGGCTGCCCCATCCCCTGGAGGTGTTCGAGGCCAGGTTGGAGGGGGCTTTGAGCAACCTGGTTTAGTGGGAGGTGTCCCTGCCCATGGCAGGGGGTTGGAACTAGATGATCTTCAAGGTCCCTTCCAACCTAAACCAGAAGTTGTCCTATTTAATATTTGAGCACCGAAAGCAAATGACAATTTTAACCTCTTGGTACCTTCTGCACTGGCATATCTTCTTTTCTTACCCACTCTTGCCTCATATTCCTGTTTTATCCTTGATTTCAACCTTATTTGACTTGTGGTGTCTCTTTGTCTTGTTATTAAATGATGTATTTAATATAGAATCATAGAATCATATAATGGTTTAGAGTTGGAAAGGACCTTGAAGATCATCGAGTTCCAACCCCCCTGCCATAGGCAAGGACTCCTCCCACCAGACCAGGCTGCTCAAAGCCCCATCCAGCCTGGCCTTGAGCACCTCCAGGGATCGAGCCTCAACAACCTCTCTGGGCAACCTGTTCCAGTGCCTTACCACCCTCAAAATGAAAAATTTCTTCCTAATATCTAATCTACATCTCCCCTCTTCCAGTTTAAAGCCATTCCCCCTCGTCCTATCCCTACATGTCCTAGTAAAAAGTCCTTCCCCAGCTCTCCTGTAGGCCCCCTTTAGGGACTGGAAGGCCACAATAAGGTCTCCCTGGAGCCTTCTCTTCTCCAGGCTGAACAGCCCCAACTCTTTCAGCCTCTCCTCACATGTGCTCCACGACTTGAACACTAGCAAGAGCTCAGGTCCTCCCCTGCTTTCACACGCATCCCCCATAACTATTTTATAACCAAAGTTGTTTAGTGTTTCTTATGTGTTGGTGATGGTTTTAACTTAGTAGATGTTTTCCTCGACAGAGTTGACCAAATGTTTTTTGCCTGTTGACCATTACAGCATCCCCAGCCATTGGATATGAAGGCTGGAAGACTGCATCTGCCGTGCTTTTATACCTTGTATGTGGTTTCTCAGGGACTGAAATAACCTGTGCTGAGGTGTGCGTTGGACTTGGACACCCCATCAAATCATTGTGGGCTATGGTTGGACTCGAGTGAAGCCAACGTGCATGACCAAACAGTGGGAGAACATGCTCTGGAGCTTGGTTTTCCTCATTGTACATCACACTGACATTAGCTTTTTAGAAGTCTTGGTTGACTTCTTCAGAGTTCAGTTGAAATTTTCAGTTGAAATTGAGGAATCTGTGCCCAATACTGCCAAGTTTTGTATAATGACTTTTTAGGTACTGATAGTAAGAGGTAACCTGATGTGTGAGTGCTACTGTGCTTGTTTGAGGTATAACTGCTGAATGCACAAATTTCATACAGGTTTGGTTTAACTGCTTACAAATGGAGAGTTTTAAGAGACAGAGTTTGGTGTGCTTGCCCCAGTGAGGTGACCACTTGGGACGTGGATTTGAGTCCTTCCACTTATTGCAATTCTTGAGGAGTGAGTAGTGTGGTTCTTCAAAAAATACTTATTTGTAGGTGTTTTCATTATTCTTGTATTGTGAAGCCTGGGCATTGTTGGGGGAAAGAAAAGTTTGTATCACAGTAAATATGTTGCTCTAGGATTTGAAACTGGGAGTAAATGAGGCAAATTCTTCTGAGTGTTGGGTTTTGTTTGGGGTTTGTTTTTGTTTTTGTTTTTGTTTTTTTGTTAGCATGCTCAGATTGGTACAAATCTGTACCTTTTAGAGGCTGCAAAAGGATGATGGTCAGCGTAAATAAAAGTAGCTGGTGGCCAATTTTTCTTTCTTTCAATGTGGCATGGAAGAACCCGGTGGCTGAGACTTTGTGGGAATGCGTTCTCATGACTTCCATACAAGTTTGTGTTGATCAGCTCTTGCTTCGTGTCCTTTTACTTTAATTATATGTTCCAGCGCCATAAGACTTTTAAATATCAATTTTTGACAGTGTTCTCTGCCAAAACTGCATGGTTAAGTGCAGATCCTGTTGGCAGGCATCTTAGGAGCTGTTGACTTCCCTCCTTCGTAACCCCGTCCTCTGTTGCCTAGTTTTTCCCCTCCTTAAAAGTCAAAACAGCATTTGATAAAATAGCAGAGCCTTTTAAAACATGTAAAGAAAGTATTTAGAACTTCAGAAAGTGGTGGTCTCATGAGTGTGTAGTCCTGTGTGTCCCGCTTGCATCTCGACAGCGCTGAGCGAGTGAAAGGAAAACATTTGGACTAGATGATCTCTAGAGGTCCCTTCCAACTCTGAAATCTTTCTAGCTTGGTTCAGGCACGTCTTGAATCTCCTCTGTGTCTGTCTTTTGCTTCATCCTGCACCTCTGTGGCGTTAAACACGAGGTGCTGGTTGCGTCTTCCAGAGCCCTTCTTGTGCTGCCTTATGCCGCGTTGAGTTGTTGACTCTTCCCTCCAAGGTCACAAATCTCTGTTCCTGACTTTTTAATGCTCCACGTCTCTGTTGCTCTGTACTTATGCCCTCTTGACATCACCCATGAACATTTGTGGGGATGGTCTTAATTTTCCCTAAATTTTTTTTATTTTTTTTTTTAATGCAATATTTTTAGGGAACCTCACAGCCTACTGTCAACGCCGGTGTTTCTGTCTCTCCAGATTGTCTCTGAATTTCCTGATGTTTCCCATCCAATCTGTGTTCGACTCTTTTTGGATTCAGTCTCCTGTTTTAAGGTCTTTAACACAGGAATCATCTCCTTACTCTGTGTTTATACACCCCTTAATGTGATCCAGATGTGATTCTAAAGTGATGCCGTTGATAATACCTTTCAAATAGTTTATTGTTGTAGTTAACAATCTTGGCAATGCTGTACTTTCACAGAATAGTCAGGGTTGGAAGGGCCCTCTGGAGATCATCCAGTCCCACCCCCCTGCCAGAGCAGGGGCACCTACAGCAGTTGCACAGGATGGCGTCCAGGTGGGTTTGGAATGGCTCCAGAGTGGGAGACTCCCCCACCTCTCTGGGCAGCCTGTGCCAGTGCTCTGCCACCCTCACAGGAAAGAAGTCCCTCCTCAGGTTAAGACGGAACTTCCTATGTTCAAGTTTGTGCCCGTTCCCTCTTGTCCCATCACCGGGCACCACTGAAAAAAGACTGTTCCCATCCCCCTGGCACCCTCCCTTTAAGCATTGATAAGCATTGGTAAGGTCTCCCCTCAGTCTTCTCTTCTCCAGACTAAAAAGACCCAAGTCCCTCAGCCTTTCCTCATCAGAAAGATGTTCCAGTCCCCTCATCATCTTTGTAGCCCTTTGCTGGACCCTCTCCAGCAGTTCCCTGTCCTTCTGGAACTGGGGAGTCCAGAACTGGATGCAATACTCCAGATGTGGCCTCACCAGGGCAGAGTAGAGGGGGGAGGATGCCCTCCCTCGACCTGCTGGCCCCACTCTTCTTGATGCACCCCAGGATNCTGGTGCATGGGGTTATTGCGCCCCAGATGCAGTGCCCTACACTTGGCCTTGGTGAACTTCATAAGGTTTATATATATATATGTATATATGTATTCTCTTTATATATATGTCTCTGTGTGTGTATGTAAATATATATATATAAAAATATGTATTGGTCAGTGATATAATTTAAGACACAGTAGTGTGTTAACATTTGAAAATCTCAGAAGTAATAATCTCTATGTGTTTTTTCTGTCCCTACCTTTGCTGATAACTACCTTGGTAGTTATCATCTCAGCTGCTTTGTGTGGGGAAACAGAATGGGTGAACTCTGATCTCGCAGGGTGAGAAACATTTTTGTAAAGCTCTGCATTTAGACTTAATTCTGTCTGCCGTACAATGTGCTGAGGATTTGTGATCCTCGGCAGGCATTTGACAGATCTTAACTAGTTATGCTGCGTCTTGTCAATCAAAATTAAACGCCTACCTCACTCCTTCCTACTTTCTCTCTCTTGCAGCTTTTTTATTTAGGTTGGTCATTAAAATTGCTTATAACCATAGAAACGAGGAAAACCCGCCCCTTACGTTCCAGATCTTTAGCGTGATATTCCTGTACTGACATCATGTGAGTTATATACACGATGGCTTAAAAAAACCCCAAAATCCTTGCAGATAGGCAGAGTTCTCATTAATTCCTCCCTATAATGGAGTTGTTCCTATGGATGCCAACCAAAGATCATGTCCCTCTTGCATCCTGGACAGTGTCCAGCAGAAAGAGAGACCCTGTTGTGGAGAAACCGCCTGACATGATAGAGCCAGAGAAGAAACCAGATAGATACATGGGATGGGAAGGGTGGGATGATGAGGTAAGGAGAACACGGGTCAGCTAGAAGTCTCCTGCGTGACCCAGTGCGTGTTGATAATTTCGATATTGGTTTTCATCCTTCTAGGGTTCTGTGCACCATTGGGTGCTCCGAGAGATGGGCAGAATATCGAGACTTCCGTCAAATGGGACCACCGTGTCTCTACGCTGCAGGATCTGAATCCCCACTTGGCAGGATGGCATGTGTTATGGCTTAGTTTGTTCTGAAAAATTCAAATATTTACTGATTTTTTTCCTTTGCAGAGGCAGTTTTAAAACACTTGACCCAAGGCTACATGAAGGTGATAGAAACTCTTGCCGTAGGAGCCATGACCATCCTGCAGTTTCAGTGCTGGACTCTGTGCCGGGCAAATAATGCTGTTTTCATTTGGAGCAGTATTGCTCCAGGTGAGATTGTTTGAGACAAGATTTCTGACTTTTTCCCCCACCTTGAGTTGCGCTAAATCACACGAATATTAGGTTTTTTTGTTTGTTTTTTTACAAATGGCAGGAGTAATCAATCAGGTGAAAATGGTTAACTGCAGCTGCCAGTATTGCTCTCTATAACTCACTCAGTTTTGCTCTTTTTATGAATTATGGGAACTTGGTAGAACATGGAAGGTGATGTTGTGTCCAGCTCTGGAGCCCTCAGCACAAGACGGACATGGACCTTTTGGAGTGGGTCCAGAGGAGGCCATGAATATGCTCCAAGGGCTGGAGTACCTCTGCTGTGAGGACAGGCTGAGAGAGTTGGGGTTGTTCAGCCTGGAGAAGAGAAGGCTCCGGGGAGACCTTGGAGCCCCTTCCAGTCCCTAAAGGGGCTACAGGGGAGGGACTCTTGATCAGGGAGTGGAGCTATAGGACAAGGGGCAACGGTTTTACACTGAAAGAGGGGAGGTTCAGAATACATATAAGGAAGACATTTTTTATGCTGAGGTTGGTGAGACATTGGCCCAGGTTGCCCAGAGAGGTGGGAGATGCCCCATCCCTGGAGGTGTTCAAGGCCAAGTTTGACGGGGCTCTGAGCAACCTGGTCTAGTTGAAGCTGTAGCTGCTCATTGTAGAGGGGTTGGACTAGATGATATTTACAGTTCCCTTCCAACCCAAACCATTCTGTGATTGAATGAAATGGGTTTATTACATCATTAACTAGAGTCTCCAGTGTTATCTGAGCTATCGGATCTTTACAGATGCTCTTATCAAATATGGGGTTGTGTATCTGTCTGTATCTATACGTTATCTCTGCCTGTTTCTCTATACACAAGCTTGTGCGCGTGCGCGCTTGTATGAATAATCTTCCCCAAAGTGATAATTTATTTTTTCCTCTTTCGATGTATTTTTAGTTAAAAATCAATTATAAAGATACCATAATGATTTTTCAGTCTTCTGCTAACTTTGCTTTGTAACAGATTGGCTGCTGTTATAAAGGAATGAGTCTTCTGTGCAGCTTTGTGTTACACCACCCTAGCGAAGGTTTTGCTCTTCTGTGCTGAGACCTCTTCCAGTGCTGGGTCCACTTGGTTGTCCCAATTGCGTGCTTCTACCTCAGCAATCCCTTTAGTTGTGTGACCTTTCTTTTTGTAAGAAATGTAGGGAAAATGCTGAGAGATCCTGCTTAACTGTCTGAGACTGACTATAAAATATGAGATCACTAAGCAGGAGAACTTAGAGCAACTTTCCAGTATCTGAAAGGCGCCTACAAGAAAGCTGGAGAGGGGCTTTTTACAAGGTCATGTAGGGATAGGACGAGGGGGAATGGCTTCAAACTGGAAGAGGAGAGATTTAGAATAGATATTAGGAAGAAATTTTTCACTTTGAGGGTGGTGAGGCACTGGAGTAGATTGCCCAGAGAAGCTGTGGATGCCTTATCCCTGGAGGTGTTCAAGGCCAGGCTGGACAGGGCTTTGGACCAACCTGGTCTGGTGGGAGGTGTCCCTGCCCATGGCAGGGGGGTTGGAACTAGATGATCTTTAAGGTCCCTTCCAACTCTATCCATTCTATGATTCTATGAAATAGGATAAAATGTGAATCACCTTTTTTTTTTGATTTCACAGTTAAGTGAAATCACAAATTGCAGAAAATAAAAATTACTTGCTTTGTCTCACTGGGTGTATCCCCCCAATTTTTGCACCCTGAAATTAAGAGGAAGGAGTGGGTTTTTGGTTTTTCTTGGTTGTTTTTTTTTTTTTTATGCGTGTGTTACATTGTCTAGAGATACTGTGTAGACCAAAAGCACAGCTTGCCTAATATGTATATTTTTCTTTAACAAATTCACAGGGTGTGAAAACTCCCAAAGGCAGCTGAAGCTAAAGATACAGCTAAAACCTCAGTCTTGGGAATGCCTGCACTTCACACCAGGGGAAACAGAGCAGATAAAAACCTGTATGAACTTTTCACTTCTGATTTTGACTTTTTTCCCCTTTTCCACAAACAGAGACAATACTGGTGAGACGGGCCTTGGGTCCGTTGGGCTGTTGCTGCCTAGTGCTGAACAGGTCTCTCCACAATACAAGGGAATAAAATTGGGGGTGAGATGTTTTTTGCAGTTTTCTTTCTTTGATAATCCTTTCTGTTTCAGGTCCTTTCTTTTGTTTAAGTTGTTTTTCTCTATATCCTTTCGACTCGTTGGAGGTGACGCTACGTTTCATGGACCCAGCCTCTGGAGTGGGTGTGCAGGAACATTGTGGGCTCCACGCTTGCAGATGTTCACCTCTGCACAGCATCTTCTGCTTTTATGGTGGTTTCCGTGTTTTAACTGGTTAATATTGGGCAATCTCCATCCAAATTTTTCCCCTGACAGCTGATCTTGCCTGACTTGGCTGATTCATTAAGTTCTGGGATGGTCCACGCTTGCGATGCGTTGACTTTGAGTTGGGCTTTCTGGTCAAAGTGAGTGTTAATGGGCGCCCTCTGTTAGGAACAGATGGTCGGTGAAGGTTTCATTTTTCAAGGTGTAACGGACTGTATTTGTAAAACCTTTAGAGTTTTTTATCAGCAGAAATAGTTTTCTTAAAGTACATCTGTTTTTCCCACCTGGAATACCGTTACGATAATTTGTATCGTGGCTAGAACAGTTGTTTCATGTACTCCAGCTTAATAGTAGGAAATAAGTCTTTTCTTGGGTATTTTTGGTTTGTGCATCTGTTCCTCCTTCATAGAATACTTTAGAAAGTATTCTAGAATTAGAAAAAAGGGAGGATTTTATATATTTTTCTGAATCAATTGTTTATCTTGCACTTATTCAAGAAATCACAAGACATATTCAAGAAATCTTTGACACAAGTCCTTAAAAAGGTTTCTGTTTCTCTACCTCCGTTTTCCATAGCATGAGGAGAATTGGCATGTTCCAACCCTGTTTCCTATACAGAGCTAAACAGATTTGTAATGTTCAGTAAATGGTATGCCTATTAACGTCCTGAGTAATCACCAACAACAGCGTAAATACGAGGTTAATGAGATTAAGAGGAAAGAGGAACGTAAGCGTTTGAGTGCTCCTCCCCACGGCCCCGTAGCCGGTGGCAGCCCTGGTTCTGTTGACGAGCCCAGCGTGGCTATGGATGCAGTAGTGATTTTGCTGCTGTTCCCCATACAATGCTTAATGAGTTCCTACCGCTGGCATTTTTCTTTAGATACTGTATAATATTATTAAATCCCACTCAGATTTTGAGTTGTGGGTTGGTTGTTTTTTTTAAATAATTCTTTATTTGTATTTTTCCCTATTTGTTTCTAGCGCTGGGGCTCAGTGATAAGGCATCTGATTAGTCCTTGTTTTTTGAAGTCTTCTCCCAGGCATCTGGTACCCTCCTAGATGTCTCCTTAAGGTCGCCAGAGGAATTGGCCCAAGTCTTTTTTGGGAAACATGCTACCATCAGAATATCGTACTCAGAAGTGCATTGAGATTTAACCTTTATTTTCTTATCCCAAGCTCCATCTTGACTTGATTTCATTTGTCCTTTGCCTTTCTCCTTCCAAGGGCTCTCCATCATGTGCTCTCCATTAAGTCTTGGAGGGAGAGAAAGACCCATTTCCAAGCAAAAACGTGACTCTTTTTTCTACTGTAGTATCTCTCAAACCCTCTCTGTTCTCCAAGTTAGTGGGTTTTCTGGACGTGGTGCTCTCTGTCCATCTTCCTTTAGCATCTTCTGGCAGTAGTCAATGTTTTCTCAATGTCACTACCTCAGAATTGGTTATTTGAGTTTTCTCCACCCAAAACTGCATATGCGTGATTGACTCAAAGCTCTAGGCACCGACTCCCCTTACTGGTCAGTTGACAAACTGCAACATGTTTTTTGGGTTTTTTTTCTATTTTTAATGAAAATGCCTTACCGAGAAACCTATTTCGTTTACTCAGGATAAATCTGGTATTTCTTACGGTGATTCTGATTAAACCATGAACCTTCAACTTAAACAATTCAGGTAGAATATGGGCACTGCATATCGCCTAAAGGAATTATTCACCTCTTAGGTTTTTTTTTCTATTTTGGGGGGTGGTGGTGTTTTGTTGTTGTTGTTGTTTTTTAATATTGCAAGTCATTTTCCTTCTGTTTCAACTGAGCAGGGCAGTGGTTTCGCTCTCTCTCCGATCAGCTCTTTTGCATTTGGGTGTGATGATGACTATTGTCACAGCTTTGCCTGCAGCTGAGATTTCCTTTCCAGACTGCGTTGCTGGAAGTCAGCCCAACATCTTGGCATGGGCTGGGCAAAGTAGAAGAGCGCTTGAGCGCTTCACCGATGCTGTGGGAGGGAGGAGATATTATTCCACCAAATTGCTGTCCAACAACACGGCCTTGGAAAGGTCCTTTGGGTTCATCTTGATGTGATGGTGTAGTGGTTTGCTGCTCTCCGGAGAACTAAGAATCTTAGGGTAGTTTGGGTTGGAAGGGACCTTTAAAGGCCATCTAATCCAAACCCCTGCCATGACCAGGGACATCTTCAACTAGATCAGGTTGCTCAGAGCCCCATCCGACCTGACCTGGAATGTTTCCAGGGATGGGGCATCTACCACCCCTCTGGGCAACCTGGGCCAGTGTTTCACCAGCTCCATCGTAAAACATTTCTTCCTAAAAAACTAAGAAGAGGGGATTTTGATGGGAACATTTCCTCCCTTGCCTCGCCAAGGCGTGATATGGGGCAGTCTGAGGGAGAAGAGGGTATGTCTTGAGTTTGCTCGGTGGTATGATCTCTCTCCACTTCCCCCCAGTTCCCGTTAGGGTTGGTAATTGGGAGCCCAGTTGAACTGAGTGATGCTCTCTCAGTGCAGAGGCTTTTGGCCATGAGTCATGTTACTGGTCAGTGTTGAGATGCTTGTGCTGATGCTTCCAGATGTTGCAGTGTAGTTGGACGAAGACATTGCTGATATGCGGGACAGCAGGACCTTCAGAAGGGAAGGAAGGTGTTAAAATCAACGGCAGGATTGCTTATCGTTTCATTTTGATCTCTTCACAAATAGAAGAGGGATGGAAACAGCAAATGTGTGTGTGTGTGAGTGTGAGAGAGGGGCTTGCACGTATTTCTCTGTGAGGGCAGGGGAAACTATTCACTTTGCTGCAGCATGTTACTAATATTTGTGTACGAGCACTTAAAATTTTCCAAGAGGCATTAAGATTTGAGAAATCTACTTTGTTACCTTGTCAGTGGATGATTAAACCTTCTGCGTTTTCTTCTTTTTTCACTGTGGGAATCTTTAAGTCGTGATGTTTGTTTTTCTTTAGAGATCATATTAAAAGCGAAGAGTGGCTTCGCTATTTATTTATTTATTTTTGCAAAGCGCTTCTCTGTCTGTTTTATGCAAAAGCACTTTAATTGATCTTTCGGACGGTCGAGAAGGGGACAGAGAAGAAAATATTTAATGCAACATATAATTCTCTCTGGTTTTGCCTCAAAAGAAGAAGCCACTTTGCTAAGATTTATGTATCTAAACGCCGTTTATGCGCACGGTGCAGCTGTGTTTTATCTGCCTGCTGCAGCAGGCGGATGCAAAGAAATGCCTTGATCAATGGTATGAACTGGTTCAGGGTAACTCCCAAACTGTTCCGGTGATAAACACAGTGCGGGTTTCTTGCTACCTGGACTATAATTGTGGTATCTTTTTACATTTGTGATTTTTTTTTTTTTAAATTTGATCTACTTGAAAGTTAAAAATTAAAATGATGGAAGTCCATTTTTTGCTGTACTACGCTGAAGCAGAATAACACCCCATTAAACCAAGAGTCTTTCCTGTGCGGTTTGCGGCACAAGGATGCTTCGGAGGCAGGTGAGATGCCTCTGCCTTGTCTTTAATTCTCACGGATACGCAATACTGCGTGACAGAGTTTGTGCAAGCCTGGCGATTGAATGCAGATTGCCTGAATTGCAAAGCATCGCTTCAGCGTCAACACCTCCCTCCCGCCTATTTAATGTGAAACAACTGGGGGGGGGGATTCGATGCTGTTGGAGAATTACCCTCAAGGTTTGAGGTCTGAGCTTCTTTAGTCTGCACATTCTGGCTGAGTCAGGGGTATTTATGTGCTGGAATCACCTTGTTTTGGCTCCGTCGTAGTCAAAGGTCAAATAAAATTGTGCATACTGGGTCTCGTTCAGTGTTTGGGAGAGGCTGAAAGAATTGGGGCTGTTCAGCCTGGAGAAGAGAAGGCTCCGGGGAGATCTTATTGCGGCCTTCCAGTACCTAAAGGGGGCCTACAGGAGAGCTGGGGAAGGACTTTTTACTGGGGCATGTAGTGACAGGACGAGGGGGAATGGCTTCAAACTGGAAGAGGGCAGGTTTAGATTGAACATTAGGAAGAAGTTTTTCACTTTGAGGGTGGTGAGGCACTGGCCCAGGTTGCCCAGAGAGGTTGTTGAGTCCCCATCCCTGGAGGTGTTCAAGGCCAGGCTGGACGGGGCTTTGAGCAACCTGGGCTGGTGGGAGGTGTCCCTGCCTATGGCAAGGGGGTTGGAACTCGATGATCTTCAAGGTCCTTTCCAACCTAAACCATTCTATGATTCTATGATTCTATGATGTGCGTGTGCTATTCTGGGGATATCTGGACATGGTCTGGAAGAGTCAGCTGAGGGACTGTGTCTGAAAGCTCTACCCAAAATAATGAGCTGTATCCCGTCATGGTGGGCTGAAGCCGGAGCTTGATGGAGGCGTATGGCAGGGTGCCATGGGAACGATGGAGAAGGGACTGAGCTCAAACGCCCCATCAGAAACCTCTTCCCTGCATGTAGACAGAGTAGAGCTATGCAAATATGTGTCCTACTGTTAAAGGTCCAGCTGGTAATCTCTGAGTTTGAGCATTTGCTGTAGGATATAGGTATTGCGAGCTGGAAGTTGTGTCTGTGCAATACAAGAAGGTTGGTTCCTGACTTGGATAACTTCAAATTAGTTGGAGAGTAAAAGGAAGCGAGGAGATGATGATTGGCATCAGAGCATTGGGAGGCTGGAAGCAGAGCCCAGGTCACATCAAGAGTGTTTCAGGGCAGTAGCTTCCGAGGAAGTCTGATGTCCCATGCAAATGGCTTTGGGAAGTCCTCTGGAGCTTGGGAAGACTTGTGGAGATGTGGCCACGGGGTTGTTGGCACCTTCCCATGCTGGTGAGTTGGTCCATGCAATTGAGTTAAAATACTTGGAAGAGGTTCAACTTTTTAGAAGTTGTGCGAATGTCTAAAGTAAGCAAAACCCTTTGCTGAAATAGCTTTGGATATTTTGGAGGTTTTCAGCTGCATTTATTTGAAATATACCATGGCATTTGTTTGAAATATGCCATGTGACAAGCCTTAGGAGTGCATTTTCAATATATTTTAGGGTCCCTCTTATTTAATGCTGAGCTCAAGGAAGAACAGCCCCTGTCTGGGCACCTCGCCTCCCCCCACCCCCCCAAAAAAAAATAAAGGAATGAGAAAAAGTGAGAAGGGAGCAAAAAGAGCTTACCATGAAACCTAAATTCATTTAGAAACATCTAGTTTAGAAAGGCATCTTTAGAAGCTCATTCTGTACTTTTATTGCAAGGATGGTGTTATACTGCTGTACTATATCAGAGAACGGCATAACAGCAACTCCTCTGTCCTGAACGACTGCCTAGAGCTGTAGGTTTTTGTGTTTCACCCGACAAATATTTTAGTTTGATGTCTCCAGGGGTAAAACGAAGTAGTAGCTGCTCCGGGGGATTAATACAGAGTGAAATAGGTGTTTGCAAAAAGCATTAAAAACCTCAATTGCTGTAATGGGATTGCATCCCGGTGTTGGAAAAGGGAGGCAAGATGCTGCGGTGCATCCTCCTGCTGATGGACCTGGCTGCTGTGGGTGAAGCACTGGTCTGGTGCAAGCGTGGGGACATTGTCGTGGTTTAGGCCAAATTGGCTACTGGGGACCTGGGGGACCCCAGATGGGACCAACAGATGCTCCCCTCTACCCCTCTTCAAAGAGAGAGGCAGAGGAGGAAAAAGAGACTTATGAGTTTAGAAAGAACTAAACTACTTTAATGAAATAATAATAATAAAATAAAAAAGAAATAATGAAAAATATATACAAAACCGTATCAAGCTCCCGAGATGACAATCATGACACCAGCTGGCACTGGGCCAGTCCCAGGCTGGACTCGGTGACGGAGGGGAACTGGATTCCGGATCTGGATTCAGGATCGGGATCACAGGCAGACGAACAGAGTCCTCCTCAGACGTCGGCCATTGAAGGAAGAGCCCAGAGCGCTGACCCTTTTATCCATTAGCTTTTATACTGAGCATGATGCAGATGGGATGGAATACCCTGTTGGTCAGTTTTGGGTCACCTGTCCTGTCCGCTCCTCCCTACAGGTGGGACCCCACTATGTTTTTTTTCACTTCCAACCTTCCAATGGGGCAAACAACAAAGTTGGTTGGCCTTGGCTATTATAGCAATAAGTATAAGCAAGAGCCTCTCTGCATACCATGTCTGGACATCAACTATAAACATAGGTCTTATCACTCTGAGAAAGTGAACATTGTCTGCACAATATGCTGTTAATTTCAGTAGTTAGAAGAGGCCCAGCTAAGAAGCAAAGTTACTGAACAAAATTGGTTCTGTTTTACCTCAAACCAGGACAGACATCTATCCGGATTGCAGGCTGAAGACAACTCGTTGTCTTTTTAATGTGTGTTTAGATGAAAGGTGCTTAGATCAGATGAAAAGGGTAAAAAAAAACCCCAAAGACCCAACCCCCAAATCCCTCATGTTTCCCAGAATCAATCATAAAAATAGTTATAAAAACCCCTCAGGGATGTTTCTTCTCTTGTCTCTCACAGTTTGGCTAAGGACCGCCGGCCAAATACTTGTGCTCACCCCAAGGATGCTGTTTCTTTACCCCAGAAGCTGCATCCCAACATCTTCCCCCTGGCTCCAAGCCACAGGGCAGGAATAACACAGCCCGCTGGGCAAGGAGATGCCCAAGGACTACCTCTCAAGGTGGTGTCCTCCGAATGTCCTGCTCCTACAGCATCACCACGCAGGTCCAGGATGGGAGCCAGGCAACATCTTTGATCGAGGTAGCCACTAGCTGGGGGGTGTTAAGACCCATTTTTCCCACTATGGGAGTTATTCTGGTGACCCGGCAATGCTTGGAGCAGCCCAGCCCTTGTTCTGCTGGTTGGGCTTGGGCGCTGGTTTTTGCCACCTTCTCAGAAATCGCCCTCGACTCAGCTTGCTTTTTTTAGAAACGCGCTTTCATCGTTTGTAATACTAAAGGCTCTCCTGCAATGGAGGAGTTTTTGGCTGTTATTTTTAACTGAATGTTTCATTGATCTGATTTACGGCATGAGCTGCTGGCTGCTGTATTAGCAAGAGAGGGGAGAGCCAGCCGTGGTGTGGGGCGGGAAAGGAGCCGTGTGGGGAGGTCTTGAGTTATCTCCCTTGTCAGAGCTAATGCATCATGGAGCTGCAGCCCAAAGAGGCTTTTCTTGCATCATTTTAAGCCAATAAAAGTCAGGGCTCCGCTCTCTTTTAAGTGGATCCATGGACTTCAGCCCTATCCAACGTTTCGATGTTGGTGTGGTGGTGTCTGCGTGGTGAGCCAGTTCGAAAGCCTGATTCATTCAAAGTGAAAGCCAACCAAAAATAAAGAAGTGACTTAGATTTTGGGTAGATGGGATGTAGTCTTAGCTCTAAAAGTTGGCTTGCTGCTGTCGCGTGGGTTGAATTAATCTTGCGTGTACCCCCAGCTGAAGAGGCTGAGTGCCAGCCATCGGGACGCGGTGGGACCTTGGTTGGCGTGGTAGGGTGGAAGGTGGTTTCTTCTGGGCAGTGCTGTTGTCTGTGGTGTGGTGTGCAAAGCCTCCATTGCTGATGCTTTGCTAGATGGTGAGCGCAAACCAGAGCCAGGAACACCCAAAACCTTCAATGACAGGTTTGAGTGTTCAGCTTAGTCCTAGCCCAGTGCGTAAATCAAGCCGGAAGCCCGAGGAATGGGTTATTTTTCTACTTGGTGAACCAGAAAATTAAATACAAATACAGTGTTTGGGGCACGGGGATGAAAGCGAGAACAGATGAGCGCTATTAAGTTGTTTTCAGAAGTGGATTTTTTTTTTTGATGGTCTGAAGCCTCACTTCCTTTAAGGCTTTCTCCTGTCTCTGTCTTTCTGCCTCTTCCACTTTAGTAGGTTGGCTGAGTTAATCACATCAGAGAAAAGAGTACAGTTCGCTGATTTGGGCTTTTCTCCTCTACACAATCATCAATGAATGTTTTCATGAAGCACGTAAGGACTTAATGTCCTCAAGGGAAACACAGGAAAATTCAGCGATTATCTATTTTTTTTGTATCACCCAGTCAACCAGTTTGTATGTGTCCAGGTCTAGATTACCCAGGTATGCTGCTTTCTGCCTCTCTGGTACTTGGAAGGATGCTTTGGAGGACAAATTGAGACTTGGACGAGGCTTGAAGCTGCAGGAGGGGAAGCATCCACGGACAGATTTGATGATCAGAGGGCTGGAGCACCTCTGCTGTGAGGACAGGCTGAGAGAGTTGGGGTTGTTCAGCCTGGAGAAGAGAAGGCTCCGGGGAGATCTTATTGCGGCCTTCCAATACCTAAAGGGGGCCTACAGGAGAGCTGGGGAGGGACTTTTTACAAGGGCATGTAGTGACAGGACGAGGGGGA
This sequence comes from Anarhynchus alexandrinus, assembly GCA_008711295.1. Lineage (NCBI taxonomy): Eukaryota > Metazoa > Chordata > Aves > Charadriiformes > Charadriidae > Anarhynchus > Anarhynchus alexandrinus. Next base: position 98,858 of record VUYV01000187.1, on the reverse strand, counting down.
ATGGCTTCAAACTGGAAGAGGGAAGATTTAGATTAGATATTAGGAAGAAATTTTTCACTTTGGGGGTGGTGAGGCACTGGCCCAGGTTGCCCAGAGAAGCTGTGGATGCCTCATCCCTGGAGGTGTTCAAGGCCAGGTTAGACAGGGCTTTGAGCAACCTGGTCTGGTGGGAGGTGTTGCTGCCCGTGGCAGGGGGGTTGAAACTGGATGGTCTTCAAGGTCACTTCCAACTTAAACCATTCTATGATTCTATATGGAGGATGTGGAGAGATTGTGACAGAAGGGTTGCGGGGATAGAGAATAGGGGAGCAGGGATTATCGTGGCAGGAAGCATTTTGTAGGGGACATGAGCAGGGATGCTCAACCACTGTTGGCTTTGAAAACATGTTGCTCTGCAGGACTCAGTGCTATGCAGTCTATAAATGTGTGGTTTTGTCACTGCTAAGACGTGTTGAGCAAACAGAGCAGACTTGGAGATCCTTCAGCTGAAGGGAAGTGTGACTTTTTGAAGATACTATTCTGGATGTTTGGTGTTTAGGGCATTTCCCTTAGTCTTCCTTATCCAAAATAGCTGAATCGCCTGATGTTCAAGATACTTGGTGTACGCCCTTTCTTCCCCTGGAAGTAGAACCAAAGAAATGGGAATGTTGAGGAAGCAGATTATGCAAAGTAGCTCCTCTGTGAGGTCAAGGTGGCTATCTTTATGTGAGACACCCTGAGCTGTTCTGTGATAAGTGTGTCTATGTCGATGGTCCAAAGTTAGAAAGGAAAGCAGGATGAGATTCAGCCTGTCCTGTTAGATTGAGCTTCTTCATATTTTCCTGTTCTCTCCTTTGGCCTCAGCATGAAACTCCCAGCTGGAGTTTGGAGCGTGAAGGACCCGCTGGAGTCAATGACACAGTGCTGTGTGTCAGTTGTCTGCAGATTCAGTTGGACAGGGTGCTGGGCCATCTTGTCTAGACCATGCTTTTGCCAAGAAAGGTTGTACTAGATGATCCTTGAGGCCCCTTCCAACCCGGTATTCTATGGTTCTATGATGACATGCAATACAGACTTCCGTGTTCTTCCAACAAAACCACAAAGAGTTTCTCCTTTACTGGAGAAACTGTGTTTTCATCAGATGATAGTGTTCAGAAGGGAAGAAGTGAACTCTACATTTCTTATCTCCTGTAGCATTTGCAAAAAAAGCTGAAAGCTGAAGTCTAGTCAGCTCAAGGCAGCAATCCTTCTCACTTTGCTGGAGGGAGATCCTGGCTACTGAGACTTCTGCACTAAAAGAAGTGAGCGAGCTGGGAGATAACTCTAAACTCTTCTTCTGTGTTCACAAAATCACAGAATGGTCAGGGTTGGAAGGGACATCTGGAGATCATCCAGTCCAACCCCCTGCCAGAGCAGTGTCACCTACAGCAGTTGCACAGGACGGCGTCCAGGCGGGTTTGGAATGTCTCCAGAGTGGGAGACTCCCCCACCTCTCTGGGCAGCCTGTGCCAGTGCTCTGCCATCCTCAAAGGAAAGAAGTTCCTCCTCAGGTTTTGATGGAACTTCCGATGTTAAAGTTTGTGCCCATTACCTCTTGTCCTATCACTGGGCACCACTGAAAAAAGACTGTTCCCATCCCCCTGGCACCCTCCCTTTAAGGATTGATAAGTGTTGGTAAGATCCCCCCTCAGTCTTCTTTTCTCCAGACTAAAAAGCCCCAAGTCCCTCACTCAGCCTTTCCTCGTAAGAAAGATGCTCCATGTTGGTGTGTATGGCTTTGCCAAGGAGGAGGTTCCTGTCACACTGGGTGCTGCTATTGATGGCACTAATGCAAATCTTGTGTGCTTCACTATGGGATGTTCTGGGTCTCTGAAGATGAGTATGCTCACGTGTCTGGGGTGAGGAAGGCTCTTGCATACCCAGAACTTGCTCTCCGGTTGCTGTTTTCTCTGAATGCCCAAATTACCTCCTTTTTTTTTTTTTTTCTGTTGAGATGTTGTTTGTAAACTTTTCTGTTACCTTCTGCTGACTTCAATTTACCAGTGACCTTTCTCGCAGCCTGAATGCCGAGCTCTATATGCTCTGTGAGCAATATAAACTGTCTTAAATTATACCTCTCGCCCTCCATCCATCTCAGTTTAGATTTGCAGGAGGATCGTGCATTATCACTCGGAGTTTGCTTTCAGAATTGAGGATGGTGATAAATAAATGCTGGTGGTAGAAACTGGAGAACATGGACTGCTTTTGCTACCTCAATGCGTGGGAAAGAAAGAAGAATGGATCTTTATATTTTTTTTTTTTTTAATTCAAGTATGCCTTGGATAGACCTCTGTGTCTTCTTCAACCTACGTTTTCTGGGACTGTAGGCAAAGATTCTCCTGTCAGCTGCTTTTCCCATCTCGCAACTGGAAACGCCAGTTGGGGTCATTGCAATAAAGGCAGCCGTGACTTGGTTAGAAGCTGGACTCGTGCAAACTGCCGTGTGCGCTTCCCCTGCACCTGGAATTGTTTCCATCTCCATGAGATGACTTTTAATTGGAAACCTACAGGTGTGTTGCTGTATTTTTTTTTCCTTCGTAATCTCTGGCACTCCCTTAATTTTCACACTGCAGTTTAGTGGAAGAGCTGTTGAGATCCAGCTGTGTTGGCATTCATCAATTTTGCTCTGACTTGACTGCAAACAAGACTGTGTGTTAGATGGCAAAAATCTTTAAAGTAGGTAAACAATTTCATGCCATGAATGACGTAAATCTAGTTTTTGGAGTAAAGTGACAAAAATCAGGTCATTGGTTTAACTGAAGTACACCTTTCTGTTAGTCCCCTGCTCTACTTAATTATAGTCCCAATTTCTTGATCAAATGGGAGAGTAATGTGGGTGGATGCGTTTGTCAGAGAGAGTTTTGTGTTGGAAACACTGTGTAATGTACTGGTTCGGCACTGTATATTTGGGGAGCAAGAACATAGTCCTCAGGGCTCTGGTTGTGGGACATCTCCTCACGGGAGGTTTTTGGGCAGCAATATAGGTAGTCTGACAAGCACCAGAGTATCAGTATGTGTGAGGAAACCCAAGTGGATGAAGTGACTTTAGGGCTGGAGCATTAGTGGCTGGCTGCACTGCTGTTGGCTACACCACCAAGATTGGTCTTGCTGTTGGTGGGAACAAAAGAAATGTCTAAAACAGGAACCTCAGAAGGAGGTTCTCCAACTGCTTTCCACACTCCATCTGCTGAAGAGAAAGCAGAAGGCGTCCGGTTTCCTACAGATGTGCTTTTCACCTCCTGACACATCTTCTGCCACTTGCCATCTCTAGTTGCTACCCCAACCGCAAGAGAAATCGTAACGCTGGGTGGTTGCCCATGTGTTTACTCATAGGTAATCCATGGGCTGGGTAGTTGCTGCGAGTGTTGTGTTTTGGTCTGCTTCTCCGCACTGGTGTTCACTTATCTTTCTTTCTTTGCTTCATCCCTTAATGTTTTACTCAATTTTGGGGGTGATAATTATGTTTTAGGATTATTATTTTATATTTTTTCCTTTTTTTCTCCGATTTGATTGAAGCTGGCCAACAGCTTCAAGTTATGGGAGCAGCTGGAAGGGCAGGAGAATGGGACTGGTAAATGGGAAAGTCGGCATAGACCATTGATGGTTCTTGTATCGCTGTAATTCTTTGTGGTGATCATCACCGCGTTGCTGGGAACGGCTGAGAAAGTGGCATCTGTCACTCCATGACCGTGGGAGGTTGGCCATTTTGTTTGCAAATAGGGAAAACTATAGGATGAGTGCCTGGAGGCAGTGCCATGGTAACAAGTAGTAAAGACTTCTTTGTCTCTTCCAGAAGATCTCCTGGTGGGGAATGTCAAGAAATGCCTCTCCTGTGACTTCTCCATCTCTTGTGACACAGCATCTCTCTTGACTTTTGGTAGCCTATTTGTGGAAGGATTTAGGGAACATATTCTCCTACTTATTCTCCCATCTGTCTTTTTCCCAAATTCGCTGGCCTTGGTGTATGCTTAAGAATAGACTTGCTTTCTGCGTTATGTTGAGAAAGCAGTTAAGAATTTATTTTTTGACCTTCCTGTGTTTAGATGATAATATTTTTAGTATCTTATATGATGGCTGTTTCTGAGTCAATTTATAGTTTGGACTTTCTTTCTCATTTAAATGCAGAGGGGAAAGCTTGATCAACATTAATCTGAAAGATATTTCAGGGTGTTCTGTTACCCAGACCAGGTTGTGCAAGAGCCCTTTTCATGGCACTTAATTACCCTTTTACATTGTTTGGAAAAGACTTTTTCAAGAATGGACGAAGCGGGTTCGTGGCATTTACCAATCCACAAGAACGTCCAGTCACTTGGCTGTACAGACCCTGAATATGCACGCAAGAAGGGAGCCCAAAATATCACCCTACTCCCCAAAAAAAGTGTGAAATGGGAAGGAATAGATTGTTTCTCCATGTAATTTTTTTTAATTAATTTTTTTAATTGGCTTCGCCATAGTATCAATGATCAGATGGGCTTTTTCTTCTGTTTGTCTCTTATCCCATCTTAATCTTGCTGGAACATAAATAGGGACTGTCTTTTCTTTTCTAAACAAGGGATAATACAGGCAAGTGCATGTCGAATGCTCTTAAGATTGTAAGATATGGGAAAAAGCTTCCCATAAAATTATATCTATTGGGGATATGCTCTTGAATGCAGTGTAATTGGACCGCGTTCAGCGGCGTAACTTTTGACATGGGTTTGTATCTGGTTCTCTGAAGGCTTAATGGTGCCTTTAATTATAAGTAGTCTGGGAATTGCCTAGTGAGACACAGGGTTCATTTAGCTCAAGAATCTCTCTTTTGGATGGTGACCAGTGATAGCGTGTTCAAAAGAAGAGAAAGTAATGCCCTGATATGCGAATGTGGTGATAATTTCTCCCTGGGTTTCTCCTGGTGGGTAATCATTAAGGCTGGCTTCAGCGTTTGTGTTACAACTGCGTTATGACGACTTTGGATGGTCTTGTTACGCACTTCCCCGTGCCTTTGGATGCGCGAGTTCATGGCCTCCACAACCTGTGCCACAGTTCAGTTGCTCAAAAAATGTCACTTATCTCTTAAGTATTTCTTGATTTTTCATTTTTTTTGTGGGAGATTTCTTGGTTTTTCTTCTGGTATGTGGTAGGAAGCACAGAGGTTCCATATGTCTTCTCTAAACTGCTCCTTTTTGAGTTTGTTTCTGCTGTGTTTAGTGTCAGGCTCCTTTCTAAGTCAAACTCATTCCTTCACTGTGTCTCCTTCCTTCTCCCCTCTTTCCATGGGGCAAGGAGCACTTTCAGTGCTCGTCTCTCCTCTTTACTTTTGTGAACTCCTTCTCTGAAAAGAACAAGATCCAAATGACACTGCACCACTAATTTTACCTTATAATTTTATATTATAGTAATCTATAATTATTATATTTTACATTCTAATAAACTCTATGTTATTCTGTCTTCTTTCTTATATATTATTCTGTCTTCTTTCTTATGCATCCTATTGCTTACCGGAAAGAAGTAGCCTTGGGCAAAGTTACTTTTTGAGGTGCCAGTGGTGACATCCAGTTCCTTTTCGTTGGCTTCAGTTTGTGTTAGGAGTGTGCGTGTTGTAACACTTCCTCTCCATCATCACTTTGCATTTATTGAGCCTGCATGTAGCTAATTCTAAGAAATATCAAAGTAAATTTTCTAAATGCTTTACGTAAGAGGAAAAATGAACTTGCGGGTAGATTTAGATTAGATGTAAGGAAGAAATTCTTCACTCTGATGATGGTGAGCTACTGGAACAGGTTGCCCAGGGAAGCTGCGGAGACCCCATCCCCTGAGGTGTTCAAGGTCAGGTTGGATGGGGCTTGGAGCAACCTGATCTGGTGGGAGGTGTCCCTACCCATGACAGGGGGGTTGGAACTTGATGATCTTTAAGGTTCTTTCCAACCAAACCATTTGGTGTTTAAGGAGGCAGTGAATTGGCATTTGCAGTCCATGAGCTGCTGTGAGGGTCTTGATGTTGTTGTCCCTTTCTTGATGTGTTGTCCCCTTTGTCCTGCCTTTGATGTGCCCCATGATCCTGGGTGGGTTGTGTTTGCTTCTGTGGCCAAACTCAGGTAGTGATGACACCAGTCCCAAGGAACCTGAAGAAGTTACTGGAGACCTCTGCCCTGGTGAGGCTGCATCTGGAGTATTGTGTCCAGTTCTGGGCTCCCCGGTTCAAGAAGGATGGGGAAGAGTCCTTCTTGGACTGGAGAGGGTCCAGCAAAGGGCTACGAAGATGATTAGGGGATTGGAACATCTTTCTTATGAGGAAAGACTGAGGGACTTGGGGCTTTTTAGTCTGGAGAAGAGGAGACTGATGGGGGATCTTACCAATGCTTACAAATCCTTAAAGGGAGGGTGCCAGGGGGATGGGAACAGTCTTTTTTCAGTGGTGCCCAGTGATGGGACAAGAGGGAACGGGCACAAACTTGAACATAGGAAGTTCCATCAAAACCTGAGGAGGGACTTCTTTCCTGTGAGGGTGGCAGAGCACTGGCACAGGCTGCCCAGAGAGGTGGGGGAGTCTCCCACTCTGGAGCCATTCCAAACCTGCCTGGACACCATCCTGTGCAACTGCTGTAGGTGCCCCTGCTCTGGCAGGGGGTTGGACTGGATGATCTCCAGAGGTCCCTTCCAACCCTGACCATGCTCTGATTCTGTGACCCGTGGGTCCTGTCATGGTCAGTGGAGGTCCTTTGCAGAGGCTCCAGTCTTTCTCCCTTGACTCTAGAGAAGCCACACTGGATTCCTAGACACAACGCTTTGGTTACGTGGGTGAACTTGGCCGTAGAATGGCTTTTTCTCCCTTTCCTTTTCCCTGACACATTCAGGGAGTTTAAATTGAATTCATGTTAGTGTTTACCACTTTCGGATGTGCTTACTCAGCACTCTGGCTGCTGTTCATACCTCTGCAAGCCTCCTCCTTGCACATCCCAATCCTTTGAACGATCTGAATATCTTTGACAAAGCGTTTAATTAGCTGTGTTACAGTCTCGCTGCCCAGACCTGGCAGTATTCATGGTTTTGCTTATGTTTGCTTCCTCCTAAGCTGAAGTTGTGGCCGGAGAAAAGACGATCGGGATTCTCAGTCGAAGCTCATCGGTCGTGAACATGGGACCTGGAGTCCCGCTGAGCTCGTGCATCACCCATGGAGCCGTTTTGAGCTTTCATCTCTGCTACTCGTGATGGTTTGTCTCAGTGGAAAGTTTTTTGCCATTGGCAGCTCTAAAATCGACCCAACAGCATAAACTGCATTCAAAAATATAACTAAGAGCGGGCTGCCATTATTTTAAACTCTATGTGTTTAATTCTTTTGCAGAAGGCATCTCGTAGGCGCAGAAATTCCCAACCAGATCCCAGTTAGAACTTGAGACACTTCTCATTAAGGTCATCTTAAGGGATAGGGGCCTACAGGAGAGCTGGAGAGGGACTTTTTACAAGGGCATGTAGTAATGGGATGAGGAGTAATGGCTTCAAACCGGAAGAAGGGAGATTTGGATTAGATATCAGGAAGAAATTTTTCACTGTGAGAGTGGTGAGGCACTGGAACAGGTTGCCCAGGGAAGCTGTGGAGGCCCCATCCCTGGAGGTGTTCAAGGCCAGGCTGGACGTGGCCTTCGGCAACCTGGTCTGGTGGGAGGTGTCCCTGCCTATGGCAGGGGGGTTGGAACTCGATGATCTTCAAGGTCCTTTCCAACCTAAACCATTCTATGATTCTATGATCTTTCCACTTTGGGACAAATGTGGTCATTTGAAGGATCCTCCATGTTTCTCTGGTGCCTTTCACCCTTTGATCTGGGAGCACTTCATTTATCTGATCTCCTGGTGTCTTTGCAAAGAAGGGAAGTATTGAGAGAGAATAACTCATAGGGCTTCGTGGCACAATGCCAATTTGCTCCAGTGTAATCGTGCTTGAAATATTCAATAGAACATCGTTCTCGAGTTAATGGGCAAGATTGTTGTTGGATTATGTCCCATGTGATTTTTTTCCTTTTTTTTTTTCCNAAAATCTGCATAAAAATTGTTTCCCTCTGCCCACACTCTGGATAAAACATCCATTTCCAAAAATAGCAGAATGATGTTAGGTTTTATTTGTTGTAGGAAGAAAAATAGCGAGTTGGAGGTGAACAGCAGAGTGAAAGTTCTTTGAGAAGAGAGAAATTGCTTTTTCTCTTTTCTTTTTTTTTGGTTTTTTTTTGTTGTTGTTGTTATCAGATCTGTACCGTGTGTGACTGTGACCTGGTGATGATGTACAGGTGCTGCAGCTATTACTGGGCTGGTGGAGGGAGAACAGAGAAAGGGCTGTGAGAGCACGAGCAGAGTATTTCTGCATTTTNCTTTTTTTTTTTCCAAAGTTTTCTTGCTGCATATGAGATGAATAAACAATTATATCTGCGTTCTTAATAGCTGGTATCAGAAGTGAAGCGCTTCAGTTAAAATACTTCTAAATTTACTTTTTTTTCCCCACAAATAAAACTGTTCTATTAGCTTATGTCCTTACATACCCACCCCCCCACCNCCCTCTGCCCACACTCTGGATAAAACATCCATTTCCAAAAATAGCAGAATGATGTTAGGTTTTATTTGTTGTAGGAAGAAAAATAGCGAGTTGGAGGTGAACAGCAGAGTGAAAGTTCTTTGAGAAGAGAGAAATTGCTTTTTCTCTTTTCTTTTTTTTGGGTTTTTTTTTGTTGTTGTTGTTATCAGATCTGTACCGTGTGTGACTGTGACCTGGTGATGATGTACAGGTGCTGCAGCTATTACTGGGCTGGTGGAGGGAGAACAGAGAAAGGGCTGTGAGAGCACGAGCAGAGTATTTCTGCATTTTTGGGAGGCTACAGAGTTCATTTCTCCATCAAAGCCGGGCTGAGAGAAATGAATGCCGTTAAGAAGACCATTTTTGATGATTTTCAAAATCAGTCTGGCAAAATCAGAATGTCCTTCCGTCCAGCCTAGGTAAAATAAAGGTAATTCAAGGCAGCTTGAACATCTCTTTTTCTCAGGGGTTTTCAGCAGATGTTCTGTTCTAAAACCTGATGATCTTCATGGTTGTTTGGAGATGTACGTACAGTACCTGCTGCCCCGTTTCTGAATGGAGGAGCTCAGATTTAGTATCAGCAGCGCTTTCTTCTTCAGCGTGGTGTTCCTCATCCTAATTTCTCGGAAGAAAGTACTCTTCGTAGTCAAAAAAGGACGCTGGATAGATAAAGTGTTCCCATATGGTAATTCTTGCGCTCCGAAGTTAGGAGGAACCTTTGATCAGTCCTCTGCGTGATTATCTTAATATCAGGAAGGCTGATAATGTAAATGGAGATTTCAAGCTTGACCTGATTCATAAATAGGATAAGTTAAAATGATGAACGTGATTGAGTTATTTGCCGCAGCTGCTTCCAGGGCTGGATTGATTTGAATTTCTGCTGACAAGGCGTTGAGACCGCTGGCAAGGACATCCCTGAGCTTATTAACAGAGTGCCGGGGAAGGAGGAGCGTTTGGAGCAGAGCGAGATGCGAACGGCGTGTAGATGGTGGTGGGCTGGCTGGGCTCTAAAGCCTTGGCCTGATAGTGAGGTCTTCTGCAATTATTTGGTTTGCTTGTAGCAAACCAGTTCAATTAATATAATAATTGTTCTTGGACGACGTATTTCTGGTACGGCCGCTGTAGTTGGTGCGTCTCAATGTCTGTTTATTTTTGCATGGTACTGCAGGCTCAGGATTGTAACTGGTGAAGTATTTTCTGGGAAAAAAAATTGGTGTGTGGGCACTTAAACAAATACTGATTTATGGATAAAGACTTCTGTTTTGGTTATTTGTATGTTCTGGCAACGTTTCCATTGGGAAAGAATTCTCCATGTCCATGGCAGAATTTTGTCTCAAACGTTGTGAAATGCTCCTTTGATGTGCAGGACCCGTGCTGGATCCATGCCTTGGAAATCTCTCTTCTCCGGCATCTCAGTTGCATACCTGAACATTGGACTGAGGTCAGTTTTCCTTCTCTTGGCTTAAGATTCCACCTATGTATAACTTCCATCATAGTTTAAATCAGGTCTGAAAGCTTTGGCATCACAGAAGTTCATGGTTGTGAACCTTCCTGGAGAAGATCTTGCCTGCTGGCTCTTGGTATTGAAGAAGGACCATCTCAGCAGGGATAGCTCTGGTGAGCAGGATAGAGGGTGCTGCCCCATTTTCATACAAGTACACATCTCCTTTGCGTAGTTTTGTGCTCTTCCATTTCTTTTGACTCCAGACCCAGTTCTGTTTTCATCCCATCTTGGTTACCCTCTTTTCCATGTAAAACAGATGCTCCACTGATCCACTGACCTGAAGACTCCTGCGTCATCAGCCAGATGATGCCCAGAGAAGCTGTGGGAGGTCCATTCCTGGAGGTGTTCAAGGCCAGGTTGGACGGGGCTTTGAGCAACCTGGTCTGGTGGGAGGTGTCCCTGCCCACTGCAGGGGGGTTGGAACTGGATGATCTTTAAGGTCCCTTCCAACCTAAACCATTCTATGATTCTGTGATTTCCTTCAGCCATATAGACAGCACATCCTTAATGATCCTTTGAGAACAAGATGTACCATCGTAGCTAGAGGGGGAAAAGAGTCTTTCCATGATAGACACAAGTTCCTGACCTTTTTTCCTGGCTGGCGTTGCTGCCGACACCACTGGGGATCTGACAGCCCTTGAAAATTGTCTCCCTCATCTGATGAGACCTTGGAGCTAACATTTAGATCTGTGTGTATGGGACGTTGCAAGTGAAAAGGTTTAGTTTTTCACAACTACAACAGGGTAGAATATGAAAACATATACATATATCTTTTATAGTGCGTGTCTATAAAAATATATGTTATGTGTGTGTATAAATATATATTATATATAAAAAATACATAAACACTATATAATATTGGGGTTTTTTTTCATTGACAAGTTAAAGTAGCAACAGAGGAGAATTGCCCAAAATAGAGCAGCGCTAAATCAAATTGATTTTTGCCATTTCCTACCCATTATAAGCCAAATTTAACCCCCTCGGTTCCAGCCTTTGCTCCGAACTGACCACCTGAGCGCTGGATGAGCAAGTTCTGCGCGAGAGTTAATTATCGCAGCTCACTTAGGTACTAGTGCGAGAGGCTTTGGAGTCAGAGGCAAACGTACCCTGAAAACTGTACGAAGAGAAAGCCCCAAAGGGTTTGACTTTCTGGTTTATTGGTTCTGCTGTAACTGGCTGTATTTTTGTAAAAATAGCATCTCCTGTTGTCGGTTTGCGAAGGAAAAGGCGGTCTGGCTCTGAACTGGAGTACAGGGTTTGGGCTGTCTGCTCACGTCTGGGCAGGGGCTCAAAACATGCCATTCAATACTCTTTATTTTTGTCATTATTAATATTATTGAATTCTTAAACAGCACAGTTGTGTGTCTGTCTTGATGTTAAGCTTGTGTAGGCACGTGTCCACAGAACCGTGGTGTGTTTGTTCTGTAAGTATTCATCCCTGCCCATATATATCTCATCTACCAACTCAGCTTTCCTTAACCTGCAAAGAATTAAAGCACCTAATAGCTGGAAGCTTTGGCAACATGACTTAAAAGCCTTTTATAAATCAGTATTCCGTAGTCTTCAGCGCACCGTGTAAAGGCAAATAGCTCCTGCGTCTCCCCCTCCTGCTGCTTCGTGGCCATGTCCTTGTGTTAAGTCCTCGGTAAACCTCCTTCTTATTTTGTTTCCTCTGTAAATCCTGCAGGTTGCAACGGGCCCTAAATCGTACAACTTGGTATAGAAAATATCTTCCATGTTTGCTTGTTTGTTACTTTTAAGAGAGTCATTTGTATTTGACCAGCTTTGCCCAGGTCTCTGTATACACATCTGTCTTTTTATTCTTTGCATAGCACAGTATATATCATAGAATCACAGAAAGGTTTGGGCTGGATGGAACCTTGAAGATCATCAGGTTACAACCCCTCTGCCATGAGCAGGGACACCTCCCACCAGACCAGGTTGCTCAAAGCCCCATCCAACCTGGCCTTGAACACCTCCAGGGATGGGGCAGCCACAGCTTCTCTGGGTAATTTGTTCCAGTGTCTCACCACCCTCAGAGTAAAAAAAATTCTTCCTAATATCTAATCTAAGTCTACCGTCTTCCAGTTTGAAGCCATTACCCTTCATCGTATCACTTCATGTCCTTGTAAAAAGTCCCTCCCCAGCTCTCCTGTTGATCCCCTTTAGGTACTGGAAGGCCGCAATAAGTTCTCCCTGGAGCCTTCTCTTCTCCAGGCTGAACAGCCCCAACTCTCTCAGCCTGTCCTCACAGCAGAGGGGCTCCAGCCCTCGGCTCACCTTTGTGGCTCTCCTCTGGACATGGTCCAATAGGTCCATGTCTTTTCTGTGCTGAGGGCTCCAGAGCTGGAGGAAGCACTGCAGGTGGAGTCTCACCAGAGTAGAGTAGAGGAGCAGAATACCCTCCCTTGACCTGCTGGCCACACTTCTCATGCAGTCCAGGATATGTTTGGCCTTAAGGGCTGTGATTGCGTGTTGCCAGCTCACGTTGAGCTTCTCGTCAATCAGCACACCCAGGTCCTTTTCCTCAGGGCTGCTCTCCAGCCATTCCCCGCCAAGTCTGTATTTGTGCTTGGGATTGCCCCAACCCAGATGTAGGACCTTGCACTTGGCCTGGTTGAACTTCATGAGGTTGGCTTGGGCCCACCTCTCCAGCCTGTCCAGGTCCCTCTGGATGGCATCCCTCCCCTCCAGCGTGTCTACCTCGCCAAGCAGCTTGGTATCATCGGCAAACTTGCTGAGGGTGCTCTCGACCCCACTGTCCATGTCGCCAACAAAGATGTTGAACAGTACAGGTCCCAGTACCGACCCCTGAGGAACGCCACCAATATATATATTTATTTATTTATTAATTTTAAAGAGCTTGTCCCATGCTAAGTAAACTTCCTTAACCTGTTGTGAAGTGATGCTTCATTTTTATCGGCATGTCAGGATTGAATTGCACAGTCAACGTATACTTTGCGGTTTAATGCCCTCCTGCAGAGATGTTGCAATAACTGTGTCCCATGTCTGCTCCTCCCATGTACGGCGCATGAGAACATCTGATCCTCTTTAACTTCTCCTACATCCGAGCAAACCTGGCATTGGGGAACGCGGCGACCCCGGCTCAGCCGGTGTGCACTGATTTGCAAAATTGAGGTTTAACTGGTGGTTTGGCTTTGGGAGCAAAGCGCATCCGCACTTCTTCAGGCTTCTGAATTGCAGCACCATTTATTATCTTTTTTCCCTCACTATGTCTTTCCAGGACTGCTGCCTTTTCTGGGACTTTTTTTTTTTTTTTTTTTTAATAAGTAAAAAAATAGTGAATTTCTTCCTACTCAAAAATCAGAGCGGTGTCTGGTGCTGGGAAGGCCTTTTACAAACACCGTGCAGCGCTGCTGCTGGGAACAGCCTCCCATAGCAACCTTCAGCTTGAAAGCTGAAATCACATCACCCCATATGACAGCTTTATTCTTAGATTGGCATGTGAACCCTTTGGAAGCAGTCTAGGTGGCAGCAAAAAAGTTCCTCTAGATTCTGGCTTTAGTTTGGGTTTGCGTGTTTGGGTTTTTTTTTATTTTGTTATTTTGTGGGGTTTTTTTTTTACATTGAGTTTTGGTTTTGTTTCTTTGTTTTTGTTTCNGAGTTTTGGTTTTGTTTCTTTAATTTTCTTTTTCAGATAGGATAAATGTTAGAAAAGTGAGAGAGACCATTCTAGGTAAGGTAGAAGATCTCTGCCGTGAGATATGACACATGACCATCACCATGACCGCAGCAAATTTAACGCCTCCACTGCTACACATGGACAAGACGAAACTCTCACTGGAGAGCCGTGGCAGTAGTGGAATTGGGCTCAGGGTGTGCTTTTTTGGGATTGGTCTTTATGGCAGTGGCACTGGGGAGCTCCAAAGGGTTAGGGTCCTTCTTGCTCAAGGACTGAGCAAAATGGGTGGTGAGAGCTTTGAAGGGAATGCATTTGCCATCAGCACAGCATCCGTCTGGTGGTCAGTAGGTAGCTTTTGAAGATGTGGAAGTGGATGGTGCAACATGTCTGTGTGGTATTTTGGGGTTTTGCCTGCCATCTTTGGATAGTGGTTGCTGTGCAGGCGGTCAGTCAAGGGGTCTGGCTCCGTAGGTCCAAGTCTGTCTAAACCAGTCGTCGGTGGGGCTGTGCAGTAGCTGTTCTGCTCTCACAATCCCTAAGGAGATTTGAGTTGGCCAACCTGAGTGGTTCTCATATTAGGAAGTTAGAATTTCATCTGTCTGACCTTCATGGGGCTGATGAGCTTGGCCCCAGGTGGGTCTCGAGTATGCTTCTGAGTTTTGCTAGAGTAGCATCTTCCTTTGCTTCCATGGTGGAGGTTATTCTGGCTCTCATCCATCAGCACACAACATAAATTGAGACTGCGCTGACATGTGGGCCATTCCCATTGTCCAGTCTCTCTGTAGACTTGTGTCGTACCTTTGTACTGGTTATTGGCTTGCTCCCTCAAAGCTTGTGTTGATGAAGGGAGGCCTTGAGGGCTGGATGAAGGTCCTGGAGAGCCAGGAGGGGCTCCTGAGAACACTTGTGGAACCAAACCAGGACATACGTCAGGGAGGTGATTCTGCTGCTCTACTCTGCTTTGGTGAGACCCCATCTGGAGTACTGTGTCCAGCTCTGGAGCCCTTAGCGCAGGAAAGACATGGACCTGTTGGAGCGGGTCCAGGGGAGGGCCATGAAGATGATCAGAGGGCTGGAGCACCTCTGCTGTGAGGACAGGCTGAGAGAGTTGGGGGTGTTCAGCCTGGAGAAGAGAAGGCTCCACAGAGACCTTGTTGAGGCTTTCCAGTACCTAAAGGGGGCCTACAGGAGAGCTGGGGAAGGACGATTTACAAGGGCATGTAGTGATAGGATGAGGCAGAATGGCTTTAAACTGGAAGAGGGGAGATTTCGATTAGATATTAGGAAGAAATGTTTCACTGTGAGGCACTGGTGCAGGTTGCCCAGAGAAGCTGTGGCTGCCCCATCCCTGGAGGTGTTCAAGGCCAGGTTGGATGGGGCCTTGAGCAACCTGGTCTGGTGGGAGGTGTCCCTGCCCATGGCAGGGGGGTTGGAACTGGATGATCTTCAAGGTCCCTTCCAACCTAAACCATTCCATGATTCTACGGTACCGGATCTAGTCTGAGCGCAGGCTGGTGATGACAGAGTTTGTCTCCTGGGTTTGGCATTACTGATCTGATGGACTCTCCCTCCCCACCAGAAAACCAGTTGCGAAATAGCTGCTTGCAGTCTTCCCCCACCCGTGTGGACACGTGCGGCTCACTCTGAGCTGGTGGCTGCTGTGGCTTCTCTGGTTGGGAGGTGTGAGCCACCAAGTCCATGGGAGGAGCAGCATCTCTCCTGCTTGCTACTGGAGCTCCGGATTTCTCTTCCCAAGCTCTTCTGGGGAGGAGGAAAGCTCAGCGAGTTATTTTTGGGTGGAGGAGAGGGGGTGGCTTTCTGTGCTGGCTGTAAGCAAGGAGACAGCCAGACTCAGACCCTGAGAAAGCTATGGTGATAGAGAAAAAGGTTTTGGAGCCCATGTGAGGAACTGCTTTGCTTTATCTGTGGCTCCCTCAAAAGCTTTTCAAGCTTTTCTAACAGGCTTTGTGAGTGTCTCCGTCCTCTCTTTAAATCCTGTTCCTCTCCATCCCTTTGCACTTTACAGAGAAGCACGAAGTGACTCATTACACAGCCTACGAGGAAACTTTAATGAATAAATGCATTTAAGAAAAAAAAGAAAAGAAAGAAAACGGAGTTCTGTCTGGGGCAGAGCGATGCTTTTGCTGTCTTGAACTCTGAAAGAATAAGTTAGGCTGCTTCTTTTTATTAACTTTTAATTAATTGAGTTACTTTAGTGCTGTTGTTACGGCTAATAGGACTTTGTTGGCACTGGAGCTGTGGGTTTGGGGTTTTTTTTTGTTTTTTTTTTTTTT
>VUYV01000187.1:38190-82271 GCA_008711295.1 Anarhynchus alexandrinus | reverse complement strand
GGGGTTTGGGTTTTTTTTTTGTTTTTTTTTTTTTTCTTTTGGTTGGTTTTAATTTGCTTGAAACGTCAAGAGCAAAATTTGCAAATCTCCCGACTATTTCCCTTCTTCTCACGTCAAACCTCCTCGATGCTGGCAGCATCCCACGGGCAGGAGGAGCGGTTCCGTGCCCTGCGGGGCTTCCTGGGCATCCTTGGCGCTCATCGGGGCAAAGCGGTGTCTTTTGAGGCGCCTGCGGTGTCTTGGAGGTTGATGGGAGCCTCTTGCCCTTTCAGAGGAGCGATGCTTTTCTGCCAAGTCCCTGAAAGGGATATCTTTATTTAGCTTTCTTCCTTTGCTGCTCTGGTGGAAGGAACCTTGGTGACAGCTTTCACTTTTTCTCCAGTAATAAAATAACCACGTATACCTGCAGTGTATAGACCTCGCGCATCCCCTTTCTTGCTTCTGCATCTTCTGTTCTGGATGGGATCTCTCCGCTCAGAGCTCCTGAACAGAGCAGGATGAGGGGATACATATATACTTATATAATTCATACATATATATTTATATAATTCATGCAACACATGGAAGGTGAGGTCCATAGGGACAATAGGGCGAGTCGGCTGGGGCTGGTGGTAATAACTGGGAATGGCACTTCATTTCATTTAATGGTTTTGAAGGTTCTCCTTGAATTCTAAAGCTCTGCTTCTTCTCCCGAAACTCCAAGTCTCTTCTCTTTGTTTAAATACAGGGAAGGAATGTTTTCAAAGGGAGGGAAGAGGGTGAGAAAGAAGTGTGGGTGCTCCTCTGAGATGGAGCCGATCCATTTTTATCTTGTTATATATCATTTTTACTTAATGCTGTTATATTATTTCAGCTGTGCTTGGTTTTCAGATTCGATGCAGATATGAAGTTGCTATAACAACATGATGATTCATATAATGTGAGCAACAATCTGCCGGGATTTATTTTTCTATCATGACGACTTAGATGTTTTTGGTGGGGATTTCTGTCTATTTTCAGACAGACTGCGCCGTTAGCTCTCCGCAGTGATTTGCTTTGGATTACCTGGACTCGAGGTAGTAGCACCTGTACTTGTGTGACAGACCCAGAGATGTCCAAGCACTTTACAAAGGTCAGGGCTGTTGCGCCAAATTTAGGATGGGAGATGAAGGCACGGGGATGCAGGACTGACCCAAGCACCTTCAGCATGTCAGGCGTGCAACCACATGGTTTGGCTCCTTTTACCTGTGCTCAGGTTGTTCTCCATCTCAATCCTTCTTGCAGGGGTAGAGCTGATAAACTGATTGCTTCTGAGCTCCTCCTGATCCATGTGGTTTAAAAAATAGAGAGGCACGAGTTAAGAACTCTTGAATTTCTCCTGGAAACGTATTATCAAGGTCTTTGTTACCACCTAAAGGTTCTCTGAAGTCACTGGGGAGTCGCGTTGAAGATCCAGAGGATTTGATTAATAAATCTGTTCCTTTTTTTTCATCTATTTTATTTTTTAAATTGCAGTCTGTGATAACAAAATTATTTTTTTTTCTCTTTTAATAGAAAAAAATGCCCAGAATTAGGAATGACTGATTTTTCTGTGGAAGATGGCGGATTATACAGAAATATCTACCGAATGCCAGTTTTAAACTGTTTCTCCTTTGCAAAGAGCAGTCGTGATGGGAAATGTTTCCAGGTACCTACAAAGGCTTTCTCAGCCTCTCAGTTCAAATCTGAAACGTAAGCACTGGAAATAAATGCCTTCAACATCCTTAAGCCCCACGTTGAGAGCTCTCTCCTCTCCCTCTTCTACTCTATGTTGAGGATGTCAAATAACACATCTGCAAATGGAGCAATGTGCCCTGGTGCCTTTCTTGGAGGTTTGGGGTTTTCCAGACTTAAATAAGAGTTGTGGTTTGTTGTTCTTTTTCCCCTAAATGAAACTTTTTGTTTTCCTGCTAACAAATCTAGGATTACTTGATATATTCATCAGTGACCTGGATGAAGGGATAGAGTGTTTCCTGATGAAACAGAATCGCGGAATCACAGAATGGTCAGGGTTGGAAGGAACCTCTGGAGATCATCTAGTCTGATCCCCAATAAAAACACAAAACTTGGAGGGGTGGCTGACACGCCAGAAGGCTGTGCTGCCATACAGTGTGAACTGGACAGGCTGGAGAGTTGGGCAGAGAGAAAACTTATGAAATTGAACAAGGGTAAGTGTAGGGTACTGCATCTGGGGAGGAATAACCCCATGCATCAGTACAGGTTGGGGGCTGACCTCCTGGAGAGCAGCTCTGTGGAAAGGGACCTGGGGGTCCTGGGGGAAAACAGGATGACCATGAGCCAGCAATGTGCCCTGGTAGCCAAGAAGGCCAATGGCATCCTGGGGGACATCAAGAAGAGTGTGGCCAGCAGGTCGAGGGAGGTCATCCTTCCCCTCTGCTCTGCCCTGGTGAGGCCACACCTGGAGTAGTGTGTCCAGTTCTGGGTTTCCCGGGTCAAGAAGGACAGGGAACTGCTGGAGAGGGTCCAGCAAAGGGCTACAAAGATGATGAGGGGACTGGAGCATCTTTCTGATGAGGAAAGACTGAGGGACGTGGGTCTTTTTAGTCTGGAGAAGAGAAGACTGAGGGGGGTCTTATCGATGCTTATCAATGCTTAAAGGGAGGGTGCCAGGGGGATGGGAACAGTCTTTTTTCAGTGGTGCCCAGTGATGGGACAAGAGGGAATGGGCACACATTTGACCATAGGAAGTTCCGTCTTAACCTGAGGAGGGACTTCTGTCCTTTGAGGGTGGCAGAGCACTGGCACAGGCTGCCCAGAGAGGTGGTGGAGTCTCCCACTCTGGAGACATTCCAAACCCGCCTGGACGCCGTCCTGTGCAACTGCTGGAGGTGCCCCTGCTCTGGCAGGGGGTTGGACTGGATGATCTCCAGAGGTCCCTTCCAACCCTGACCATTCTGGGATTCTGTGATGGGTGGGTTTTTTTTTTCCCTGTGTAGAGCTGTAGCAGGGCTTGATGCCTTTTGGAAAAGTGCTGTTCCTCCTTGCAAAGTCCCATCCTCAGCTGAAAACCACCCGGAGGTGGTAATGTGCTTTTGTCCAGCCTCCCTCTTGAGATGGCGTCTCTTTATCTTGCCCGACAACTGGAATGCAGTTAATCCTGTAAAAAGGTCTGGGCTTTCTGTCCTGCCTAATTCTGTTAAATTACATTTGCATCCTAAAGAGAGTGACTGGGAGAGGATGTTGAAGCATTATATGCATTTTTAAATTCATAAATGCCATCAGTGGAGTCTAAAGCATCAGATAACTGACTCTAAAGGCTTTGCTGAAATGCACTGATGTCTTTATGGCTTTGTGAGTCGCCTTCCCCTGCGCTGAATCTCCAGATCCTACATGTGTTGCTGTCAGCTGTGTTACGGGTAAGGAGGAATCATGACTGAGAAAAGAGGATGTTGGAAATGTGCCGAGGGGGCTGTAATATCTGTACACCATCGAGGGAATTTTGCGGTGTTGCAGGGGGTCACATTCTGACACCTGGCGTTGCTGCGGTGGTAGGACTTCTGTGGCAGAGCAAGAAGCTGTTTTCAGATCTGTCTTCCTGCATCAGAGGAAACATCTTCTCCTGGTGCCTCTGTGCATCTGCTTTACTGTTCCCCACTCTGCTTCTGAAACGATTGGGTATTTGGGCAGCGCAATAAAAATGCAGTAAAAATGGAGGCAATGGAAAATATATGCCAGTAAATTATAGCTTTTTCTGGAGATGCATTCCAGAGTTTTAAAGCTTATGAAGCAGGCAAACCAGAGTAGTATATGAGATATTGCAGGCATCACTAAGAGATGCCATCACTTCGTTACTAGGCTGAGTTTTTATCCCTTGACCATGTTGATCCTTCTGACCTGATCCCACACAGCCTCTTCTATGCAGCAAATTGCAGACTTCTCCTCCCATGACCACCAAAGCACATGGGATGAGGACCTTCCTGTTTGGCTTGGTGGCTCCTTGAATGCTGCAATGAGAGGAGGAGAGGCGGAAACCTCCTCCTGTTCGTGACAGCCAGGACAGTCCTGCAATTTTCATAGATTCGTAGGATGGTTTAGGTTGGAAGGGACCTTAAAAATCATTGAGTTCCACCACCCTGCCCTGTGCAGGGACACCTCCTACTACACCAGGTTGCTCAAAGCCCCATCCAGCCTGGCCTTGAACACCTCCAGGGATGGGGCCTCCACAGCTTCTCTGGGCAACCTGGGCCAATGTCTGACCACCCTTATAGTGAAAAACTTCTTCCTGATATCTAATCTAAACCTGCCCTCTTCCAGTTTGAAGCCATTCCCCCTCGTCCTATCACTACATGCCCTTGTAAAAAGTCCCTCCCCAGCTTTCTTGTAGGCCCCCTTCAGATATTGCTATAAGGTTTCCCCAGAGTCTTCTCTTCTCCAAGCTGAACAACCTCAATTTTAGCTTCCAGTGTAGCTTCCAGTTGTTGGTGCTGTTGCTTTTCCTTGTCTTGTCTGTGTCTTCTCATGGACACCTTACAGAGCTGTGCCGGTATGGTTAGTGTGATGCTGGTGGCCAGGGACAGGTCTCACCTGGTTACTTGGATGCACGTGTGCCTTTCTGTGATGGGAAGAAGATGACTCTCACCCTGAATCATCCAGTTCCTCTTTCCTTCTATGGGCTGGTAAAACCATTTGAGGGAGAAGGAGAGAAGAAATGGAAAATGTCTCCGTATTTCAGGAGAAAAAAACAACCACTCCTCCGTGGCGGTTATTTTAGCAGCATTTTGCATCTCAATTTCAACCCCAAAATATGCATCAAGTGCAGGCAGCTGTGTTTGCTCAGCCAGAAGGTGGCTGAGATGGTGTCTGTTTTCTTACTGTGGTCCTGATAGCGTGAGGAGCCATGAAGGGATTGTCAACCGATTGGGATGAGGGAGGTAATGTGGAAAAAAAAAATAAGCAGTTGGGGTTTGCAGCAAGACCAAATGACTTGGCTTGCCATATGGGTGCCTGGTTGTTGAACAGGGTTTTCACAACAGGGCACTGACTGCCTTGAGGGCTGTGGGTCAGCGTCTGTCCTGATGGTCCCTCTTACAGAGCTGCTCATCTCAGCTGGAGCTGCAGAGTCCTATGGCCTAATGTAGCATGGATATCGGAGTTTTCCTCTGGTCTGGTAGTGCAGCGTCACATCTTTGCCCAAAACCTCTCTGTAGGGTAAGCAGTTGATGTGCATGTTGGGTGGAAATGTGTTTGCAGGTGGTTCCCAGAAGCTGTTTCTACTTAGGGACACCCAACCTTGTGATGTGTTGTGGTAGTGTAGCCCCTGAACTCTGTGTTTGCTCCCACCTGCTGCTTGGGGTTTTTACAAAGATCATTTCTGTTTTCTCCTGGATCCTAGTTTTACTTTCCTTGTATCAGTGTGGTGGCAAAACCAGAACATGCACGGGACCTTCAGCAATGGCTTCTGAGAAAACACTCATGGTTGCCTTTTGCTGCTCCAAAATAGCGAGAAACCTGTCTTCTCCTGGTCCTCCCGTGTTCATTTTTAGTGGGGGATGACTATTGTCCTCGTGCATGGAGGAAACAGTGCCCTACAAGCAACCTTGTTGTGTCTCAAGCAGCAGCTGGTCTGCTGGAAGAGGCATGATGGTGGGGCTGGAGCCCTGCTTTGGAGTCTGGTAGCAGCAGAGCGATATTCTTGCTGCTGCAATTGCAGCTTCCCATTAGCTCTTTCAGCTGTCGGGAGTCTCTTGACGTGATGCAGGGAAGTTTCCGCGTGATGAATTTCAGGGAGTGAGGCGAGGCCGGGTGTACATTTTAATTTTAGTTCTGCTTGACGGGAGATGCTTGTGAGCCCATCATATTAATTTCAAAAGCTCTTCGGTATCGTGGTTATTTTGCTGGAATAACACAGTGAGTTGACTGGGGAATAAGCAAGCAAAGCAAAAATTTGGGGAACAGTAAAACCAACCATGCAGACATAACTTAGCCTGCACAGCCTGTCAGGAACCACCTGCATATCTTCCTTGACCCTGTTCCTACCCCTAGGAAAGAGGTTCTGACCCTGAAGGATCTTTGCATCCTCAGTCTTTTGGACTGTAGTTACTGGATTGGAAAGACTCCAGTTGTCCAGCTTTCTCTAGCTCAGCCATCTTCCACCGGTCCCATCTGCTAATTCATCCTCCAGGAGAAACAGAGTCGATGTCATGCCAGTAGGAACTGTCGTAAGCTATTTTCATGTCCACTGCCTGGGCATGGCATAGGGGAAGGCACGGAGAATTCCCAGAAAGGCAGTTGAGTAATGGAAGGTGATGGGTCCAGATGGAGCAGGGAGATCTTCAGAAAAGGGCCCTTCTTCCTCCCCTCTCGTTTCCATGCAACTGAGCTTTGACAGCATTAAAACTTCGGGTAACCTCCTTGTGGACACCTTTGCTTGCTCAAAAAGGGGAGCTGGTTGCAATCCACTTACTCCATTTCAAGCTGGGAGGAGCGTGGCATCGCTACAGACGCTTGGTCCCTGCAGTACGTGTAGGACCATGCACAAAGATGCGAGGTGGCCCGGCAGCAAGGATGTGAACATTGAAGTGAAGAAGCCTGGGTTGGTCTCTCTGCATCAAAAGTGTTGTTAGTAATAGAGGTGTGCAGGGCAGTGTCTTTGACTGTTGATTTGTCTTCGTACTGTCCTGGTTTCCACCCCAGAGGCTTTTCAGATTTTGGGGCTATGGTGTACATCTTGATTGTGTTGCAGCTTGGGGACGTTCCTGGAGAACCCACCGGACAAACTCCTCTAGATAGCAACTGTATTGGATGTTGTACAAGCGAGATGCAATCTGTGCCTCTACCTCATGATTTTTGTGTTATTTTGTTGTTGGCCTTTTTTAAAATAAATATTGTGTTTGTGTGCTTGGATGGCATTTTCCATTCAAAAAGGGAGGGGAGGAATGAACGTGTCACCCACACCCAAGGTGCTGGGCACATAACTCAGGAGAATTACTCATAAAACTGCAACCTCATTATCCAACTATGAAGGATTTCTTCCACCCATTTACTCAGTCTGGCCACAATCCTGAAATTAATTTCACCTAAACAGTCAGTAGCGTTTCCTCTATCAGTGCAGGCAGAAATCATTGCGTTTCATGGCCAAATGCTTCAGACAAAGAAGAAAAAAAAAAAAAAAGAAAAGAAAAAATTTAAGCGAAAAGTATAATACTTAAGTAGGTGCATTCATTCTGGGTTTTAGAAAAGGATGTCTCCATCCCAATTCCAAGCAGGTGATGGAGTGCGTCCCCTGGAAGCTGGAGGATGGGTTGCCATTGCCATTGTCATCGTAGCATGTATCGTCATACAGGTCTTGAAAATCTGTTGTGATTTTGTTGGCCTCATTAGAGCTGCTCTTCCTCCTGCCCTCTGAAGCTTCGGTGTGCGGTTCCTCCATCCTCCCTGCCTTCCTCATTGGATCTCAACGTGTTTCCGTCTGTCATCTCCCGCACCGCGTTTCCTGTTCCCCATCCTTGGCCATCACCATGAACGGCTGATGATGCCCTTGGCCACGCTCATCCTGGCTGAACGACGGGATGCTTTTCACAACATTTGCTTTCCAGATGGATCCCCCCTCTCTGAGTCGGCTGTGGTTTTTTTCTCTGCTGGGGAAAACACGGCTGCCCTGGGGTTTGTTTTGCACGCACGAGCGTAGGTGGAGCAGATTGGAGAAGACTCAGAGCACCTGGGTGACTGGTGAGCTGGGTGGTTGCGGTGGTTTCCCTCCTGTAAACATCTCGGGAGGAGGGGATAGCTTACCCTTTTGGGTAGCAGATAGGATCTGGAGCAGCCATGCCTTTGTGGGCACTGGTACGATGAGTTAATTTTTGGATCCTGTTGCTTGGGAGAGCCCATGTGAGGCTTCAGGCTCACTTAAGTGCTTGCTCCTCTATTTCTTTCACCTGATGGAGAATCACATGGATTTTAGCTGCTCTTAGCAATGCCCCACAGTAAACAGGGATGGTGAGCCTCTGTTGGTTGAAAAACAGGTCAAAGCGGATCTCTCACTGATGTTAAAATTCAGAAGCCCAGGCGTCTCTTACATGCTCTTCACCATGCTCTTCCTCAGTTTCTTTTCCTGGAGCAGAAGAGGCTGGCAGCTGAAGTCAAAAATTCCCAGCTCTCATCCCCTGCTGCTTGTTTTTCTTCCTGAAGAAAGGGGGTGAAGGAAAGGCTCTTTGGGATGCACAGCAGCAAAAGCATCCTTATGACCAGAGCAGTGCTGGTGTCGCTCAACAAGAAGTTGGACCTAAGATGTCCTAGGCAGTACAAGGCAAACTGGCAGGCTGCACATTGCCTTGTCCTGCCCGTTAATCTCCAAGAATCACAGAATCACAGACTGGTCAGGGTTGGAAGGGACCTCTGGAGATCACCCAGTCCAACCCCCCTGCCAGAGCAGGGGCACCTCCAGCAGTTGCACAGGACGGTGTCCAGGCGGGTTTGGAATGTCTCCAGAGTGGGAGACTCCCCCACCTCTCTGGGCAGCCTGTGTCAGTGCTCTGCCACCCTCACAGGAGAGAAGGCCCTCCTCATGTTTAGGTGGAACTTCCTATGGTCAAGTGTGTGCCCGTTCCCTCTTGTCCCATCACTGGGCACCACTGAAAAAAGACTGTTCCCATCCCCCGGCACCCTCCCTTTAAGGGTTTATAAGCGTTAGTAAGATCCCCCCTCAGTCTTCTTTTCTCCAGACTAAAAAGCCCCAAGTCCCTCAGTCTTTCCTCATCAGAGAGATGCTCCAGTCCCCTAATCATCTTTGTAGCCCTTTGCTGGACTCTCTCCAGCAGTTCCCTGTCCTTCTTGACCCGGGGAGCCCAGAACTGGACACACTACTCCAGATGCGGCCTCACCAGGGCAGAGTAGAGGGGGAGGATGACCTCCCTCAACCTGCTGGCCACACTCTTGATGCCCCCCAGGATGCCATTTGCCTTCTTGGCCACCAGGGCACAACGTTTCTTCTGTCAGCTGCTAGCGCTGGTTGGAGGCTTTTTAAAAGTTTCCATTTGTGCCATGGGCTAAATTTACCTTCCCAAGAGGACACAAGAGTGCTGCTGAGGATGTCCCAGGTGTGGGCTGCGATGTGGTGGGGTACCACGATTACCACTCATCTGCTAATGAAGCCTCTGGTAAGCAAGAGGGTTTGGGAAGGATTGACCTGAGTTGCCTGATGGTGATTTTTGTAGGTTAAATGGGCAGGGAGTTGGGAATTACATCCTCTGGCTGTAACAACTCAATAAGATCAATGTTTACCACCAAACACCTCGCCCAATTTGATCCCCATCTTGATTAAACCTCTAGGCTGGTTGTCCCTAGCCCGAAGCGCTTGGTAGCACGTATATTTTTTTTTTTTTTTTGCGCTACCTTTAGGAGTTTCTCACAGCCAGTAACAAGAAGCTGCTGATAGAGGAGGGGAAAGTCTGCTGTCACGGTGCGTAATTGGCTTGGTGTGTTTGCGCAGAGGTCACCGAGGGCTGGGATTGCTTCTCTGGGCAGATACAAATAATTGCTGCAATTTTATCTCTGAATTTTTCTGGCTGGGGAAACGGCATCCGTTTTTTTTTTAGCGAGCTTTGTATATAGAGCGTGCATATAGGAAGTATATGGCATTTATATAGGCAGTGTTTAGTCATACCTTAAAAATACTCTTTTATTCTGCGTATAGTGACCAAAGCAGCATAGGAGCTAAACCCAGTGAGTGAAGAAGCGTTTTCTTGTTGGCATTAATTAAACAAAGCAAGTAGGTGCATTAATTAAAAGGCCGTTTATGATAACAGAGTGATGAACGGACACCGCGTTTTCTTTGTAATGGAGTAAATTAGGAAATACCGCATGCTTAATAGCTGTTGCAAGGTAGATGGATATGTTACGGAATTTACAATTTATCTGGCTAACGCTCATCTTGCGTCATCCGAGTGTCGGTGGGTAAAACCCTATAGCTCGTGGGTGCACTCAAAAACTGCTCGGTGGGTGCAGGACCCGCTTCTCGGGGTTACACCAGCATTTTTTTTTCCTCCCAGGAGAATTAGGTGCTTTTACAGGCAAGAGGGGTTGCGTTTCTAGGGTAGATCTTAGAATAAAAGCTAAAAAATGGCAGTTCTGGCAAGGCAGAGGTGTGCGTATGTGTGTACGCAAGCGCGGAAGATAACCCGCTGGTGAGAAATGTGGAGATCTTGACTGAGCGGGGCTCTCCGCGTTCTCTCAAATTTGACATAAGCTGAAATGCTGAACTGGTTCATGGCCAGCGTTCCTCCCACAGCAGGTTCTGGATCCTAAAGAAGACAGGACCGTTAAATAGGTGATTTCCCTTTCCCATTGAAGGTTTTTAATTTGTTATTTTTTGCAGGTGTCTTACAACCCATTATAACCCTCTGCTTTTGCACCTCTGCTAATCTGAAAACTCTTTAGCAGCTTTAGACCTTCGCATCCGCTTTCTTTTAAGAAGGAGATGCTGTTCCCATACTCAGCGGTGATGTTTTGAGGAATCAACGCTTGCTTTTGGACCGGTTTGTACAGCCCAGTTCAGGGGCTGCAGATTGTTGCTGGACACCAGAGCTTACGGCGCTGATTTCCCCATTCTTAGCCATCAGAATGAGATAGTTTTTCTTCCCAGTACTAACCAGTTGTCTCCCTTTTCCTTTCAGATTAGAAGAAAGTCTTGTGTGACCGGGAGAGCAGGACTTAGGAAGCACTTGGTAAGAGCATCTCTGCAGGAGAAGGTCACCTCCACGCGGAAGGATGGGGCTCAGGCAGATGCAAATAAAATTTTGCCCTTGAGAAATATTTTTTTTTATTTTTTTCCCCTGGCTTTCATTTGTAGAAGTTTCACCCTCTTTTTGGACTGAGCTGCGAAAAGGGAGAGCTGATTCCTGAAAGTTTTGAGCTCCTTCTTCTCCAAAACGAAGCCTTCCTGAACAAGCCTTTTATTCCTTCAAAGCTCTCCTCCAGCTCCAACCCTGCCAGTAGCATTGTTTTAAGTGCCTGTGCTAACGTGATTAGAAATACCACTTATCTAACTCAATTAAAAAGCCACCTGTTTACCTACTCAGGCATAGCTGGTGGTCCGGCTAGTTGTCGTCTTTTCACTCCCACAGCCTTGATTTTTGTGCCAACCGAGGCTGTACACAACCGCCCTACGGAAAGCTAACGAGCGGGAGTTTGGTGACGTGTCGCTTTTCTGCGTGCTGATGTGATGGGGAGGCTGAGGAGGGAGTCCCGGTGCGTCACGCCTTAGCTTCACTCATGTGGAGAACAGCCTTATCCAAGAGCTGTCTCAGAGATTTGGCCGTATTTCCGTGTTCTCCCCGTGTTGCGTTTTGCTGGTCCTTTGATGGTTTCGTGTCTTTGATCTCCAGAGGTAGCTATGTACAGAAAAAAATGAAACACAGAGAGTGGCAGTGTTTTGAAACACGGGTGCTTAAAGAGGCCATCCAGAATTAGGATCGTAGAATAGCTTGGGTTGGAAGGGACCTTTGAAGGCCATCTAGTCCAACCCCCCTGCCATCTTCCACTTCCACATCTTCCACTAGATCAGGTTGCTGTCCAACCTGGCCTGTAACATTTCGAGGGATGGGGCATCTCCCACCCCTCTGGGCAACCTGGGCCAGTGTCTCACCACGCTCATCATGGAAAATCTCTTCCTTCTATGTAGTCTGAACCTTCCCTCTTCGGTTAAAACCATTACCCCTTGTCCTATCGCTGCAGGCCCCGCTAAAAATCTATCCCCAAATTCCCTGAAATCACTGAGAACCATATTGTTCTGTCGGTCTTTGGGTTTAACTTCATGTTCCTTGTCTTTGAAACTCTTGCCAGGGTGAGTAAAGCCTTGTTGGGCTCCTGTGCAGTGTGAAAGGCAATGGGGGAAGTGCTGGTCCCATGGCACCCTGGTGGGATGTACACGCATCCCTTGGATGCTCACTGCTCCACTCCCAGGGCACTTGCTATCTGCTCCAGCAGCAGACTCACAAGCGGCAGCTCCGTTCTTGGGCAGGACAGCCAAAGCTGAGCTCCGTTGGCTTTTCCTAGGACTGTTCTTTTGTTTTCCCTCCCATCTGGTTTACCTCCACTTGGAGCTGCTGTGGCTTTACATGACTCCTCCATGGTGTCCCTTGAGACAGCAACTCCTGATTCATCACCTTGAGGCTCATGTATTGGGGAGAGAACAGAGCTTTGTGTCATTTTCGTGTGACCTGCGGCAGCACCGGTGCTGAATCAGTGGGACGGGTGCCCCTTTTGATATGGGTGATGTTTCCCTAAATATCAGTGCTCCTTGCCCTGGGATCTCCTTGCAGCAGTTCCCAGTAAAGAGCATTAGCGGTGTCACTGCTGTCCCGAATAGTCCCCCAGCATCATGTTTGGCAGGAGAGAGATAACATAAATTGTCCTCCTACAAGGATCCGGGCTGAAAACTAGAGGATTTAGCTTTCAGTACGAGCTAGTCATGCCTTAAAACAAATTTTGCTGAAGGCGTCTTTTCTCAGTTTTATAGCTTTCCCTTTCCATCTCTTGCTTTGACGCGCAGTTCTTTTTTCCGTGTGGCAGAAAGGACCGCCTGTGTGGGAATGTGGCCTCTGGGAGCTGCCTAGACTGATGGGTTAGAAAGCTGTAGACGACCAGGTGGTGGGGCAGATTGTTTTAGCAACGAGGGGGAAAATAACTGTTGTGGCATCTCCGTATCTCTGACCCCTCTTGCTCTTGCTGGACCTGGAGTCACGAGCGTGGTGCAAGGCGTTGTTTGGTGGCGTGAATGATGAAGAACGCCCAACGCGATGAATGTGAAAATCCCTTCACACTTTGAGAGATGTGTTGATGGTGTCAGCCGAGCCAGGGTCAAGATATTTATCTCCCACCCGCTGCCGTGGTGGTCCCTGGTTGTGCTGACAGTGTTTGCCCCTGTTGATTTGTTGACTTGTCCAACTTCGTAACTGTTTCTGTGGTGTATTTCTGCTCTTGGACAGTTGCTGATGGCCCTCTCCCCGCTCTGTGTGTACGGTGCGTCTGGTGCTATGCCCGGGTACGTGCTGCATGATGAGGATGAGGAAGGTGGGTGGGAACTGTTTGGGGAGCGTCACCCCAGCTGCAGGTTGGGTATGGGATGCTTTTGAGAGCCTCGTTGTTTGGTAGCCACGTGTTGGCCCTTTGGGAGCAAAGCTGCAGAAGGACATCTCTTGCAGCAGCGAGGCCATGTCTCTTCCTGTTCAGATTTGCTCTTTTTTCACCTTGTGATGCCCTTAAAGTCCACGCACCGGAGTTGTTTTTAGCTCCTTGATTCTCCCTGCCTGGGATCTGTGCTGTGTGAGCGCTGGTGAAGGCACTTTTGCTGGAAGGGGTGTACAGGGGGCAAGCACAGCGCGCTCCCTGGCCCCAGCCCACTTCATCCACGTGGTCAAGTGTTTGCCAGAGGCTGCTGAGGTCCAGAGAGGCCGCTCCATTGTAAGTACACCAGTAGGTCCTCCCTGGGGACGTTGTTCAACTGGCTTGACCCATGCTTCAGCCATTCAGGTGATGCAAGTAAGAGGTTGACTGGGGCTAAGCCAGTTCCTGCATTCCTGTCTGGGTGGGAGCAGTGAGCATCAGCTTCAGTGCTCAAACTTTTTTGTGTGACCCAAGTGGTTTTCTTTCTTCTTGTCTCTGACTGGTCGTTTGTGCTTTCAGGTAGAGGCGCGAGGATTGGAAAAATTGCGTTTGTATGAGTGCATGAAAATACCTATGCACGTACACAACTATATGTAAAAGAAACTGTTGTTTGCTGAAGCAAATGGAGATGTAACATCCATGTGCTGATGCCCTTATTGTGCGCGGGTCCTGGCTAGATCTTGTTGCATTGTCTCCTTCTCCCTGTCCTTCTGATCATAGAACCATAGAATGGTTTAGGTTGGAAGGGACCTTAAAGATCATCGAGTTCGAACCCCCCTGCCATGGGCAGGGACACCTCCCACCAGACCAGGTTGCTCAAAGCCCCATCCAACCTGGCCTTGAACACCTCCAGGGATGGGGCAGCCACAGCTTCTCTTGACAACCTGTTCCAGTGCCTCACCACCCCCACAGTGAAAAATTTCTTCCTGATATCTAATCTAAATCTCCCCTCTTCCAGTTTGAAGCCATTCCCCCTCGTCCTATCACTACATGCCCTTGTAAAAAGTCTCTCCAGCTTTCTTGTAGGCCCCCTTCAGATACTGGAAAGCTGCCATTGAACCTCACAGATGCTGTTTTCTGTGTGGATACTGATTTTTATCTTTAGGGGTGCTGAGGAATTGAGGATGATGCTTATCCGAGGGCAGATACAAAGGTTCAAAGCTAGTGATGTGGACTTGCTGGTGGAGGTTGTTTGCTGTTGCTCCTCTCCCAGCCTCCTGCTCCATCTCCTCATCCCATGTGTGGTTCCCATCCGTGGCATTGCTCTGCAGGATGCTGTTGAGTGTGTTTGGAAGGGAAAAGGAGCCATTGTGCAACATCCTTGTGCGGCTGTCCCATCTGTCAGCATGTGACGTGAACGGCGTGGTGACCCAAAAACGCTTCTCCCTGGGTGGTGTGTCAATCTGGTTCCTCCCCACGCCTGCCTTCGTCTGGATGTCCTGATGTTTAGCATTCAGCACACCACCCACCTTAGAGCAATGGGCAGTGTTGCCAGGCTGTTAGCATATTTTGTGTTTTCACAAACCGGTTTCTTGGCCAACATTTCAGCACTGGGGTGGTTTCTGGCCAGATTTCACCCATGTGGTGGTCCCTGCTCAATGAGGAGAGCTGGCCTCGCCTCCACAAAGCCTGTGGCTCCCGTCTTGCTGCTTTTTCCCTGCATCTCAACGCTTGCATTCCTGCAAGTGAACAAGATAACCGTCGCATCGCTTTTGTAGCAAACTCTCCTCGAAGTGACAACCGTAGGCAAAAGCATGTTGACGTGGGGTTGCTGGTTTGCTGGGCCGTCGTCCTAATCTCCTTAGCATTGGAAGAGTTGCCGCTCCGAGCTTCCTCGGTTGTCTTTCTTGAGAAACGCCGCCTCCGAGTAACACGGGATCTGCACAAATTCCCCGGTCTTCCCCAAAGAAGTAGGAAGGTGTTCTCCCACTTCAACAACGTGGTTTGGGTTTGGCAGAGCAGAGCGTGCAACTAGAGGGAAAACTTTCCATGCTTGGACGTGAACGTTGCTGTCTGGCCACAGGAGGTGTCTGCCATGCGTCGCATGGGAAGAGGGTTTCTTGTGTTCTGGGAGTGCTCCTCAGATGGGGAAAACCTGGGTGTTAAGGAAGGATTTATCTTTTTTTTTTTTTTTTTTTGAGATGCATAGGGAAGTGAAATTATAGTTATTGCAGTAGCTATTGCTAAGGACAGCTCCTGGATGTTTGTCAACTTTAAAAATGAGCTTAATCTCCACCGGGTATTAAGGGATTGATGAGAGCTTTCCTGTGCTGTGCAGGTATGTTCGCCAAGCACCGGCACCTGCAAACTCATGAACTGTGGAAATCCAGTGTTGTTCCCGCTTCTCACCCTCCTGCAGCATGATGAGCATTATTGATTCTGCCCCTCTACTCTGATTAGACCCCACCTGCAGTACTACGTCCAGCTCTGGAGCCCCCAACATAAGAAAGACATGGACCTGTTGGAGCAGGGCCAGAGGAGGCCACAAAGATGATCAGAGGGCTGGAGCACCTCTACTATGAAGACAGGCTGAGAGAGTTGGGATTGTTCAGCCTGGAGAAAAGAAGACTCCAGGGAGACCTTGTTGCGGCCTTCTAGTGTCTAAAGGGGGCCTACAGGAGAGCTGGGGAAGGACTTTTTACTAGGGCATGTAGTGATAGGATGAGGCAGAATGGCTTTAAACTGGAAGAGGGGAGATTTAGAACAAATACAAGGAAGAAGTTTTTCTCACTGTGAGGGTGGTGAGGCACTGGCACAGGTTGCCCAGAGAAGCTGTGGCTGCCCCATCCCTGGAGGTGTTCAAGGCCAGGTTGGATGGGGCTTTGAGCAACCTGGTCTGGTGGGAGGTGTCCCTGCCCAATGCAGGGAGGTTGGAACGAGATGACCTTCAAGGTCCCTTCCAACCTAAACCATTCTATGATTCTCTTATTCTATCAGTCTGCTGGTGGTTGCCACCGTCACCTATTTTCCAGCCTATCAATATCCTCTTCTGCAGATCGGGTGGGATGGGGGAAAGATGAGACTGTCCTTGCCCTCCCTCTATCACATGGCTACCAGCTTCAGGTTGGGATGCTATGGTGGGGTTGATGATTTAGCTTTATTTATTTATGTATCCATTCTTTTTTAAGAAGTAGAGAGATTAATTTTCCACTTTTCACCTGGAGTTTACGGAACATCAGGCTCCACAATCAAAAGCGGGTGCCTCCTTATCTTAAAAGCGATGACATCTGTGCAACCACCTTAATTTCTGCAGCGAGCTGCCAATGAATCTGTCCTGTGTCAGGACTGACTTTTTGGCTTTGGGCACATCAACATATTTTGAGTGATCTGCATCCCTGGGCCTTACAACTTTTCTCTTTGCTCCCCGTTGCCAGCCTTGGGGTTTTTTTGTGTGTTTTAAAAACACCTCCTCCACACACGGGCAGGTTTCTGTGCTGGTTTGGGACGGCAGCCAGTGTTTCTACAGCTGGTGCATTGAGCGTTGCACGAAGTTTCTGCAAAAGAGGCAAATCCAGATGTCCTTTTTTTTTTTCTACTAAGCAGCGAGGAAGAAGCTGATGTGAGTTACTTCTGCATTTAGACATCCAAAAGGATGAGTATATTTATCTTCTAGCTGAACTGGGGGGGGCAGCTTTCCAGCCTGCCTGCCTGCAAATTCACGGAATCACAGACTGGTCAGGGTTGGAAGGGACCTCTGGAGATCATCCAGTCCCACCCCCTNACCTCCAGCAGTTGCACAGGACGGCGTCCAGACGGGTTTGGAATGTCTCCAGAGTGGGAGACTCCCTCACCTCTCTGGGCAGCCTGTGCCACTGCTCCACTACCCTCAAGGTAAAGAAGTCCCTCCTCAGGTTAAGACGGAACTTCCTATGTTCAAGTTTGTGCCTGTTCCGTCTTTTCCTGTCACTGGGCACCACTGAAAAAAGACTGTTCCTATCCCCCTGGCACCCTCCCTTTAAGGATTGATAAGCACTGATAAGATCCCTTTTCAACCTTCTCTTCTCCAGACTAAAAAACCCTAAGTCCCTCAGCCTTTCCTCATCAGAAGGATGTTCCAATCTCCTAATCATCTCTGTAACCCAAAGTTATGTTATGGAGCAGGGGTGGGTATCTTCCCTCTTTATTTTTCTCTCTCCTCTCAGAGTATGCAAAGATGGCGGTACTGCGTGCGGGGTGGTGTGAGAGGAGGTGCTCTGAGGGATGTGGATCACAAGGATGAAGGACTGAGTGGAAAAAAGGATTTTGTTGGTGGCTACAGAGCGGAGGGAAGGGACTCTGGCAGTGATTGCACAGGAATGGTCTCCAGAACCCTCAAAAATACCGATGCAGCATCAAACAGTAAGAAAAGGAAACTCCGTGGTACTGTCCAAATCTGTTGTTACACTAATTCCATGGGAAAGGACATCACTCTTTTCTAAAATGACAAATTTTCTATGAAATTTAAAATGCTGGTGAAACTTTGAAGTTCCTGGGGACTTCCCAACTCCACTCCTCTTCCCACCTTCATCTTCCAGCCTATAGCAGGGAAGGGAAGTTCATAAAATCAAGCAAAGGTAACGAAGAGGGGAGGCAATGACATGGTGCGTGTCGTTGAGGTAGAGCATTTCGGCATTTGAAGGCGGTTTGAATCAGTTTTTGCTGGTTTAAGGCAGTTCTGCAGGTTGGCTCATGTCATCAGTCCTTGTCTTCTCAACGATATAGTTGCCTGAGATGATCTACTCTGGCTCAAGCTGGCCAGGTGGGAAAGATCTAGTCTTGGAAACTTTTCAGTTAGAAGTATATTTTGAGTTAGAAAGAAATTCACTCTGTCTGTTTTGAGAGAGCAGCTGGGAAGCAGAATAAAGAAATCCTTCATTTTTACTGGGAAAGGGACAACAAAAAAAAAGAATAAATAAATACAGAAAGAAATAAAGAAAAGCCACAAACAGAGTTGAAAAGGCTCAACTTCAGTCCTGTTGCATGTGAATATGATTCTGAAGCCCTCGTTGGCATCAAAGCATCTTTGCCAAATGCAAAATGCTGCCTGTGCCCGCCAGCGTTGCTGCTTCTCGAAAAGGTGCAGTTGTTCAGTAAGCAGTTACAATTTTGGGGGGGAAATATCGAGAAGTGATTAAAAAGCAATTTAAAATATCTGTGCTTTCCCATTAAGCTTTTGCCAGCGGCATTAAACAGTCTGTTTCTTCCCCTGCGCTTATAAACAACCCTATTGTCACGCTGTAGGCATTTTTTATGATAAAAAAATAACATCGTGTATCGACCAACGCTAAAGCAAGTGGAAGACCTCCCTTGGCAAACAACACCCTGCGGCTGGGGATGTTGATTTCTCTAGGGATTAGTACATTTGGCGTATCAGAGTATTTTTAAATAACTCCATACCCTCCCAATGCCAGTTAGGGAAAGGGTGTTATTTCCATTCTTTTCCTGCCCGTTAAATGGGACCAGGATGTGTTAGATTATTATTATTTTTTTCTTTCTTCCAATTGCAATAGAGCAACAGCGATAACAGAAAAAAATAAAGGGGAGGAAGCAGTTGGGGCAGCCTTTGGAGTTCACAGAATCTCACAGAATCCCAGAATGGTCAGGGTTGGAAGGGACCTCTGGAGATCATCCAGTCCAACCCCCTGCCAGAGCAGGGGCACCTACAGCAGTGGCACAGGACAGCGTCCAGGCGGGTTTGGAGTGTCTCCAGAGTGGGAGACTCCCCCACCTCTCTGGGCAGCCTGTGCCAGTGCTCTGCCACCCTCACAGGAAAGAAGTTTTTCCTCATGTTGAGATGGAATTTCCTGTATTCCAGTTTGTGCCCATTGCCCCTTGTCCTGTCGCTGGGCACCACTGAAAGAAGTCTGGCCCCATCCTCTTGCCACCCACCCTTTCGATATTGACAAGCATTGATGCGATCCCCTCTCAATCTTCTCTTCTCCAGGCTAAACAGACCCACGTCTATCAGCCTTTCCTCATCAGAAAGGTGCTCCAGTCCCCTAATCATCTTTGTAGCCCTTTGCTGGACTCTCTCCAGTAGTTCCTTGTCTTTGTTGAACTTTGGGGTCCAGAACTGGATACAGTACTGCAGATGTAGCCTCACCAGAGCAGAGTAGAGGGGGAGGATGACCTCCCTCAACGTGCTTGCCATGCTCTTCTTGATGTACCCCAGGATGCCATTGGCCTTCTTGGCCACCAGGGCACATTGCTGGCTCATGATCAACTCGTTGTCCACCAGGACTCCCAGGTGCCTCTCTGCAGAGCTGCCTTCCAGCAAGTCAGGCCCCAACCTCTACCAATATATGGGGTTGTTCCTCCCCAGGTGTAGGACCCTACATTTGCCCTTGTTCAACTTCATTAGGTTCCTCTCCGCCCAACTCTCCAGCCTGTCCAGGTCTCACTGAATGGTGGCACAGCCTTCTGGTGTGTCAGCCACTCCTCCCAGTTTTGTGTCATCAGCAAACTTGCTGAGCGTACACTCTGTCCCTCATCCAGGTCGTTGATGACTAGGTTGAAAAAGGGATACAGATATGTCAATGCTTTCATAGGTCTGAAAAATGCCTACTTTGTCCATTATAGGAAAAACAAGGTTGCAGCTCCAAAAGCCATGTGTTGCACGCATGTAATAATCTAAGTGGTATAAGTTATATTATAAGAGCTCTCAGGAGGAGCTTGGAAATGCTCAAAAGCCCTCTGGATGGGGTCTGGAGATGCTGCTTTTATTGGGTATTTGAGGCAATTTTGGGGTCACATTTTCTCACAGCCCTCTTGGCTGTTGCTTGGTGTTGTGTTTCTCCAAACAACACATTAACTCAATGGACTCTCGGTGGAGTGAATGGTTTCTTAGTCAGCTAGATCTTGTTGATGGAGTTGGGCTTTGTTAGACATGGGGAGTGTCCTGAATAAAGCGGTCTGCAGGACTGGGCCCAGGGCGGGTTGTCCCCAGTGACTCCTGTCTTCAATCTGGAGAGGACTCTGGACTTCAGCTCCGTNATACAGATATGTCAATGCTTTCATAGGTCTGAAAAATGCCTACTTTGTCCATTGTAGGAAAAACAAGGTTGCAGCTCCAAAAGCATTTGCCATGTGTTGCATGCATGTAATAATCTAAGTGGTATAAGAGCTCTCACGAGGAGCTTGGAAATGCTCAAAACCCCTCTGGATGGGGTCTGGAGGTGCTGCTTCCATTGGGTATTTGAGGCAATTTTGGGGTCAAGTTTTTTCACAGCCCTCTTGGCTGTTGCTTGGTGTTGCGTTTCTCCAAACAATGCATTAACTCAATGGAGTCTCGGTGGAGTGAATGGTTTCTTAGTCAGCTAGATCTTGTTGATGGAGTTGGGCTTCGTTAGACATGGGGAGTGTCCTGAATAAAGTGGTCTGCAGGACTGTGCCCAGGGCGGGTTTTCCCCAGTGACTCCTGTCTTCAATCTGGAGAGGACTCTGGACTTCAGCTCCATGGGATTCCTTGGACCTGCCCTCCTTGAACCTCTTCTGTTGAGAAAAGTTGGCTGAAGGCAACAGATGCTTCAGTATAAGCATTGACATCCCTCCTGGCTGTTACGGTAAATGGGTATGTTCCGTCTGCGAATGACTTGATGTCTTGTTTTCAGATATCATCTCAAAGCCTTTTTTTGTCTTCTCTCTTTGCTTCCTTAAATAATACCCGAAGGAAGAAAGAAACTTGGAGGGTGCTGTCATAGGTGGTGTGCAAGGTGCTATATAAAACAAGGCTGTCTTGGACAGCATTGCTTGCCCTATCCGTGCAGCCATTGGTTGGTTTGTTGGCTCCCAACCTGCAAATGCTTTCTGGCAATTTGGTCCTTTGGCCGGAGCCACTCTTCTAGTGAATGAAATCTGAAGGCTCTGATGCTGAAATGCTCTCCTCCTCCACCAGTGCTCCCCTATCTTGCTCTTATTTCTTCTTTGGACGTGTGATTTCTTCTTAGGACAGGGAGACTTCCCAGCATCTACAGTGAGGAGAAGAGATAGCAGGTTGAGCAAAGAAGCTCAACACTGGAAAGCTCTACAAGACCCGTTGTTGCACAATTGGTGGTTCCCAAGTGCTTCTGCTGAACCCCCAG
This sequence comes from Anarhynchus alexandrinus, assembly GCA_008711295.1. Classification (NCBI taxonomy): domain Eukaryota; kingdom Metazoa; phylum Chordata; class Aves; order Charadriiformes; family Charadriidae; genus Anarhynchus; species Anarhynchus alexandrinus. The sequence goes on along the minus strand of VUYV01000187.1, from coordinate 61,071 downwards.
CATGTGGTGTTGAGCCATGCTTCCATGATGGGTACCCGTTGGGCTGTGCTGGACGTGGGAGTCAACGCAGTGGGGGATTTTTAGAAGAACATGGTTGAAATGCTGTTCCTTGGCTGATCTGCAGTTTGCCCAGACCTGCTCTGTAGAGGCTGGTGGCTTTGGCTGAGCTAAGTGGTCCAGTTGGCATAATTTATTTTTTCTCTCACGACCACTCTCACACATGACATGTCTGATAAAGAGCTCAAATTGTCTTCCAGGAACTGTATTTACAATAAGCCGTGTAATCGCTGCTGCTGCTATAGGGTATCTATAATTAAAAGCAAACCACGGGAGTTTACTGTCTAAATTAGCAGGTAATTGCATATGGTGAAAGAGGAATGGGGGAGGACAATCTATAGGCTGATGGGTTATTTGCAATATATGCTAATAATTTTATTTTGTAGTCTAATTATATGAGAACAAGGGGAGGAAAAAAATCGGGTAGTAATCAGAGGAGCTGACTCGTGATATTGGAAGGATGAACAATTTTCTCCCAAAAAAAAAAAGAGAAGTGTGTTTTGAAATTGCTTTTGAAAGTTAATGTTTACAGGACTGAAAGCTGATAGACTTTCTATTATGTCATAACTAATCTGGACGGCAAAGAGCTTTCTGACTCTGTCACACCTGGTTAAATCAGATTTGGCAATGCCCTGATAGGGTTTGTGAGTACCTAATGTCAGCCAAGGAGAAGGGTGCTGGCAGAGACCCGTGCTATGAACCCACCTATAATTTTTCCCATGTTTTCTGCAGTAGCGTCTCCCTTTAATGAGCATAAAACAAACAAAATCCCAACTTCTGAAAAGTCTCGACCTGGATAAAACTAACCCTGACTTTTCTGTCTTTTATGATTAAGTTCTTCTGTGGCTTTTTTGTCCTGTTTCTTGACGCAGATGTTCTGAGGAAACGCTGAGCTTTGGTAGAAAATACAACTCTGTGTTTGTCTAAAAAATCAAGATCTGATGACTTAAAGTAATTACATCTTTAGTTTAATATATTAAATATATATACATATCCAGCAGACCTTTAAATAACGTAATGGCTTTACTAGTGGCACTTAATCTCATTCCTGAGCAGAGGTGTAAATTATAGGGCTGATTTGGTTTTAAATCCGTATGGTTGTATGAGCTTTTTAATCCCACTGCTCATACGGAAAACTGGGAGGGTTTGTCCCCTACAGAAGGACATCAGTGAGTATGGGAGAGAGTTAGGAAAAGAGTCTCAGGAGGTTTAGAGTGTATCCACTCTCTTATTTTTCAGTCGGCGAGGGTTTGTCACTAGCGTGGATCTTCTTGCTGGTAGTGAATTTTTAAACTTCACAGAATCACAGAATGGTCAGGGTTGGAAGACACCTCTGGAGATATCCATGCCAACCCCCCTGCCAGAGCAGGGTCACCTACAGCAGGTAACTTGTTTGTAAAGACTCATTTTCCTGCATGTCCTCAACCTTGTAATTGGGATTATGATCAAGGCAAAGGTATTTCAGGTTATGCCTTTGTTTTTGCATCTACAGGTCCAGATCTTCATGCTCTTCTTGTTGGATTAGCCCAGCTCTTGGGAAATAACTGGGCTGTTAATAGCATGTTAATTCATCAGGTGCATGTTCATGCCCTGGTGCGTAAATCACAGAATCATAGAATGGTTTAGGTTGGAAGGGACCTTGACCGTTCCAACCCCTCTGCTATGGGAAGGGACACCTCCCACCAGACCAGGCTGCTCCAAGCCCCATCCAACCTGGCCTTGAACACCTCCAGGGATGGGGCAGCCACAGCTTCTCCGGGCAACCTGGGCCAGGGGCTCACCACCCTCACAGTGAAACATTTCTTCCTGATATCTGATCTAAATCTCCTCTCTTTCAGTTTAAAGCCATTACCCCTCATCCTATGGCTCCCCTCCCTCATTAAGAGTCCCTCCCCTCTGTTCCTATAGGCTCTTTAGGTACTGGAAGGGGCTATAAAAGGTCTCCCTGGAGTCTTCTCTTCTCCAGGCTGAACAGCCCCAACTCGCTCAGCCTGTCCTCACAGGAGAGGAGCTCCAGCCCTCTGACCATCTTCATGGCCCTACTCTTGAGTTGCTCCACCAGGTCCATGTCTCTGCTGTGCTGAGGCCCCCGAGCTGGAGGCAGCACTGCAGGGGGGTCTCCCCAGAGCAGAGCGCAGCAGAGGGGCACAATATCCCCCTCGCCCTGCTGGCCACGCTGCTGGGGATGCAGCCTGGGATGCGGTTGGCCTTCTGGGCTGCGAGCACACATTGCCGGCTCATGTTGAGCTTCTCATCCCCCAACACCCCCAAGGCCTTCTCAGGGCTGCTCTCAATCCAAATATGTCCTCACTACTGCCAAGCTGAAACCATCACTGCTGAGGCATTGAAAAAAATCTGTTGTTGAAAAGATGTCCTGGCCTGCTTGACCTCTTCCATGTTTGTAAAGGACATGGGTCCATTGCTGGTTAGCTGCAGGGAACGTTGCTGGTTCTCAGCTCGCAAAGAAGCTCCTTTCCCGCCCTAGAAATGCAGCCCTGACATTAGCCATTCGCCACGCGTCGTCTGACAAGGCGTATTAAAAACTACACAGAACTTTAATCACTTTTTAAATACTAGAACTCCTTGCCAGCCCTGCACTCAGCGTGAGGGAAGCAGCTCTTGGCAGTGGTGGACGAGGGCAGCTGTTCCGCCGGGATGTCTGGGGCGAAGTGCTATTTTATGAACTCCTTTGCTTTCGGCTGGCGGCAGCGCGTGCTCCGCTTAGTTTTACTCAGCCTCCACAATGTGTTGAACCTGGTGTTGCTTGGCTTTTTGTCGGAGGTATTTAATCTTCTCCAGGTGAGGAAGAACGGGCTGAGTTGAGGTGGTTGGAGGTGCTGAGGGAGCTGGATGTGCAGCTGAAGCCACCACCCGCAGTTGGACACCCGGGCATCTGCTCATTGCCTGCGTGAGCCAGGAAGGACCATCCACCCTTTCCTTCAGACGCTGGTTGTCTCTCTAACTTTCTGCCTGCCTAACACAACTTGGCTACTGCTGCCTCGCAGTTGGACACGACATAAATTTATATAGCGGAGGAAAGAAACCGACTCCTGTGGGAGGTCTAAGGCTGTGGATTTTTTCTCGTTCTGAACAAAATTTCTGGTTTGCAGGCCTCTAACCATTGTCCGGTCTTCCCTGCGTGCTCAGTGGAGATGTCTGGGCAACAGTATTGTTTTTCTTGGCTCTTTGCCCAAAGTAATTCATGGGCCTCTAGGGTGTCTGGGAAGGAGAAGCTGGAAACTGCGATCCTAAGTTTCAGGGCCCCAAAGCTGGAGAAATGCTGTTGTTTTGGGACTGGTGTGATTACGTGCAAGCATCTATAGTACTTCTGCGGCTGTTGTCTGTGTGGTCCAACCTCATCACCTGGGCGTGCTGGTGGGAGTGCCCATCCTTAATGACCATCATCTTGTATTGGTTTAATCTGCATTTTGCTCTTCTGTTGAGTTGGGGTATGGTGGTTTGCTGACCTTTTACAGGGTCAGTGCCGTAGCAGGACTGTTTCGGGATATTGGATGATTGTTTGTGGTTGAGCGTTGCTGTGGCTGTTAGTAGGATGAGCTGCAGAGAGCTGGGTGAAGTGACAGCCCACAACTTTGGTTCTTTCTCCTACCAGAGCTCTATTTGAGATCTTTCTGAAGGATTATGGGTCTTTGGGCAAGCTAAGGTATAGCTGTGCCGTGCTGCTATAGCTGTGCCATGCAGCTGTACTCTTAGCTGTGGGGAACAGCTGTTGATAGGGCACTTCCTGAAATATTCACAATTAGTAGCAGTTCCAGGCATGGAAGAGCTCTGAAATGCCGTGGAGAACCTAAACAGTGGAAATAGAGTGACAATGTAGCTAAAACGTTTTGGCGTTTGTTCTTATTGAGCTATCCTGCTTTTGTATGTTGACTGGTCTGATTGCTTGGACTACTGACCTCTGTTTTCTCTTTTGACTGTCAGATCCAAGGTAGTGGAAATAGAATCATAGAATAGGTTACTTTGCATTGTGACCCTAGTCAGGATTAACACTGAGGGTGGTGAGGCACTGGAACAGGTTGCCCAGAGAAGTTGTGGCTGCCCCATCCCTGGAGGTGTTCAAGGCCAGGTTGGACGGGGCTTTGAGCAACCTGGTCTGGTGGGAGGTGTCCCTGCCCATGGCAGGGGGGTTGGAACTCGATGATCTTCAAGGTCCCTTCCAATCTAAACCATTCCATGATTCTATGACCTTAAAGCTATTTCTTTTTTGGTGGCTTTCCTGAGAGCTTGGACTCTCCTTTGTTCAAGTCCAGTTCACTCTGGGTAAGGCAGAGCTGGAGGCAGAGCTGGAGGCAGCAGTGGTTGCTGCCACTTCCTANTTCACTCTGGGTAAGGCAGAGCTGGAGGCAAAGTTGCTGCCACTTCCTGAATTTTGTCCTTTGTCTCAGGGACACGTTTGTAAATGGTGACATTTTGCTGGCTCCGTGCTACATGGCGAGCTGTCCTGCCCGTAGGATTCCCCTGCAAACTCAGCAACATCTTGTTTGACCTGTGCCAGCATCATTTACCTGTTAAAGCAGTTTGGGAATCGCTGTGTGGTGTCTAGGGCAGGAGAAGAGTCTCAATGCAGACACATGGATGGCAGAAGTTCCTGTGCCAATGGTGAACGTGGAGTGTCAAGGAGGGACAAAACCCCAACCAGTGTCTTGCAGTTCTTCACAGTGGTTCTTCTATTAGCGCAGTTGGTGGGGCTGAAGGAAGTATTTTTGGTTATTTAAGTGATTGTCCATTTTGGTGAGATCTGCCACCGGGAGGGAACAGGGGCCTGATTAAAAATATCTTCTGTGAGGGCTAAAATCTGGAGTGGAACGTTTTTCTGGCCCACGTGGTGGGTTTTTTTATTATTGCACTTTGAACGGAAGGACAAATGGCTCGATGGATACTGTGTGCTTCCAAGTCAGCATCGAATTTGGAATAGTACACTAAGTTTGGGTGTCTAATTCTGGAATTAAACTCTTCCAGTCCTAGGACCCACACGTGTGTCTCCAGTTGGGTGATGTTCTGCCTCTGTTCCTTCTATCACAGAGGAGGACACAGCCTATAAAACTGTCCCAGTTGCTCCAGGTGGAGCCTGAGCGTGTCTGAATAGTGCTCTCCCGCCCAGGGAAAACGTGTCAGGTCCGTGGTGGCACATTTGATGTGTACATGTGCCATTGAGCATCTGACCTCTGCTGGTCTTCTGCAGAAATATTTTGTCAGGATTCTCCCCCCCACAGACACACACTCCTGTATTTGATGAACGATGTGCGAACTTCAGAAGCATTGGATTGAATGCTAAGATTTATGTCTGAAACAGAGCTTTTGTGTATGAACAAACCTGTGTCGGGATAGTTGGAAGGAAAGCTCATAATACTGCCAAAGCCTTTAAAACTATGAACCTCCTGTCCTCCCTTCACCCCAATTTCTCAGGTGTAACAAGCTTGGAAGGTAGAAACCTCTCCCTGACTGCAGAGTAGAGATGACATGGCGAATATATTTTGGGAAAATGAAGAACAATTGGTATGTTATTGAAGGGAAAATACTATTGATGCTACATTACTGAAGGAAATCCCACTGTTGCTTTTTATTCCTCCCCTTGGAAGCTACAGAATTTACTGTGCCGTTAATGTGCTGAAAGAAAACGGTAATAAATTAGTCTCTGTAGCCAATCGTACTTGTGCTCCAGAAACGCTCGTATTTATGAGAGTGGTCAAACATGCAATAGTGTCCAGAGATGTATGGCAGTGTTTACAATAGACCATAGCACGATATGATTTATCACCCCGCGCTATGTAGCGAGCTATAATGTGCATCGTAATTAGTGTAATGCACCTTGTAATAGCTGTGAGATAAATTCTGCGCTGAAGCTTTCAGCCCCCAAAACGCAAGATCTAATGCAGATTCCATTAAGATAGAGGGGAAAACCAAAATCATCGAACATTGTATAGGCCTTCAGGTGAAGCCTAAAGTATATGCATGCATAATCCATAGGTTTCGAGTTTGTGGGCAAAATATCTGTAATGTTTGCGTTGGGCACCCCTTTCCTTCCATGACTCAGAGCTTTTCTCTGCCCCATAGGCTCATCCTTCCTCTGCCAACCTAGGTAGGATTGGGAAGTGCTTGTTGATTAATTAATTAACCAACCACTCGTCTTTTTGCCCTCTCAGTGCGGCTCTTTTTTTGCACTTGGTAGTTTTGGAGAGAGGAGGACTGGAGATCCCATTTTGAAGCTCTGTGAACATCTTCTAGTTCCTTACCTCTGTTGCAGCTAGTGTTTAAGTGTAGTGAAATACATCATTTTCAGGTGGGAATGGGCACCCACCAGGACTTCTAGGACATCTTCTGGTGAGGCTGCACCTTGAATACTGTGTTCAGTTTTTGGCCCCTCACTCCAAGAAAGATCTTGAGGTTCTGAAGCATGTCCAGAGAAGGGCAACGAAGCTGGTGAGGGGTCTGGAGCACAAGTCTCATGAGGAGAAGCTGAGGGAACTGGGGTTGTTCAACCTGGAGAAAAGGAGGCTGAGGGGAGACCTTATCGCTCTCTACAACTACTTGAAACGAGGTTGTAGCGAGGTGCGGGTCAGTCTCTTCTCCCAAGTAACAAGTGATAGGAGAAGAGGAAATGGCCTCAAGTTGCACCAGGGGAGGTTTAGATTGGATATTAGGAGAAATTTCTTCTCTGAAAGGGTTGTGAAGCATTGGAAGAGGCTGCCCAGGGAAGTGGTGGAGTCCCTATCCCTGGAGGTATTTAAAAGACGTGTAGACGTGGTGCTGAGGGACGTGGTTTAGTGGTGGACTTGGTAGTGTTAGGTTAATGGTTGGACTCAATGATCCGAAGGGTCTTTTCCAACCTAAATAATTCTATAATTCTCTGATTCTATGATGCAGCCAAAATCAGAATTTTGGGTGGGTTTTTTTTTCACTCTTGGAAGTCCTGCAGGACTGTCAAGTACTTATGTTCCCAGTTCACAGAGAAGGGAACTGGCCCCCGAAGGGCATTCGCTTTGCTTCCCGGCTGTGGTGCTCTCTGAGTGCTTGAGGATGAAGTTTCCTGGTTGATGCAAGATGGAATTTATTTCATTACTTGGTATCTCTCTATCTACTATAAAGTCATGTTTTATTTTTTATTTTTAGAAGAAGCCTTTATGATTCAGATCCTTATTAGGGCAGAATTTCTTTTTTTGGGGCGAATGCTGTGGGTTTTGTTTTTTTTTTTTTTCTTTTTTCTTTTTTTCTTCTCTCACTATCTGGCTTTCACTCCATAGATCATGAGTATTTGATTGGGGGTGAAAGAGTCAAACCAAAGCAAATTTATTTTGTCTGTCAAACTTCCTCTTTGTAATATTCTTCTCTATGTAAAAGATGACACAAAATCAATCTCACGGTTAGCTTCGCTCTTCTGCTTGCGGCAGCTTTTGCTCAATGATCGTTATTTTTTGTTTGGTTGCATTTTAGTCTTTAATGTGTTTCCAAATACATCATCAAGTTACAATACTTGCGAAGGAGGAGATCCTCCTTCCATTTGAAGGTCTGAGTGCCGACGTGAATTCATTTGGCCTTTTTCTAACCTTTTGTGATCACGTCGTGCTGCATTTTTTTTAGACAGGGATACCAGGGGAAGGAGCTGAGTGACAGTCAAGAATGAAGAACAAGAATATTATATTGCAGAAGGGGAGGTGGCATCTATGTTCTTTTTCAAGCAATACATTTTTGAAAGCTTCTTCCAAATATCCTTTAGTTTGTGCTCCAATTCTGTTAACTTTTCTTTCCCATCCTGCCGCTCTTTTGCCTTTTCAGATTCTCTGACGTCTTTGTGAGGGACTGTGAAAGCCGATGCATGGTTATAAGTGAAGTGAACCGAAACGTGAATTCTTAAAACTATTGTTCCACTGATGTAATTCATTTTTTTCCTGCATGCTTTAATTCAATACAAGTTCTTCCATGCTATCATTTTTAATTTTAATAGACTTTTTGAGAGCCTTTACATTTCTTAAGTTTCTGATTCAGGAAAAAAAAAAAAAGAAAAAGGAAAAGAAAAAAAAAGTGTGGGTATCACTGCGATTCTGATATGAACTGAATGAACTAGTCTTTTTTAATATATTTTGTAGTCAAGACTTCGCAGTACCTCCTCATTTCCTCCCCACATAATAATCATTTAATGTTAACTCCATGATTTGAGGTATGGATCTCTAAAGACTGGGGAAAGTGATTTTTGTTGAGAGTGTATTGGAAAATTGGCTGATGGCAAAGGGTGATGAAGAGGAGGACTCGGAGCCAAACTGAGCCCCACCAGCTTCTCCGGGCAACCTGTTCCAGTGCCTCACCACCCTCAGAGTGAAAAATTTCTTCCTAATATCTAATCTAAATCTCCCCTCTTCCAGTTTGAAGCCATTCCCCCTCGTCCTATCACTACATGCCCTTGTAAAATGTCCCTCTCTGATGTTCAGCAGGAAATGGCTGTTCTCCAGAACTCCTCTGATGGTAACTGTGAAATTATCCTTCTTTCAGCTCTCCTCTTAAGCCATTGAAGAGATTTATTTCTCGAACGGCTATTCCCAGACTGGGAATTTCAGTTCTCTAAGTAGGATTGAAGGCTGGGTGAAAACATGGCTGTTGGGGTGACGAGACAGCGGTCAGAAAATGGGTTATCAACACAAAAGAGATGTCTTCTGCAGAGTGATCTGGGAACTGATGATGTGCAGTAGTGTTCATCCTCTTGCTCCAAGACTTTTGCAGTCGAATTATTTAGAGCACTGTCTTCAGATGTGTCCCATTGCTCTTTTTGGCGAGTGCTGATTGCATGACCTGGGAGTCCTGGTGGACAACAGGATGCCCATGAGCCAGCAATGTGCCCTGGTGCCCAAGAAGGTGAATGGCATCCTGGGGTGCATCAAGAAGAGTGTGGCCAGCAGGTCGAGGGAGGTCATCTTTCACCTCTACTGTGCCCTGGTGAGGCCAGGAGTACTGTGTCCAGTTCTGGGCTCCCCAGTTCAAGGACAGGGAACTGCTGGAGAGGGTCCAGCAAAGGGCTACAAAGATGATGAGGGGACCGGAACATCTTTCTGATGAGGAAAGACTGAGGGACTTGGGTTTTTTTAGTCTAGAGAAAAGAAGATTGAGGGGGGATCTTATTAACGTTTNAGAGGTGGTGGAGTCTCCCACTCTGGAGCCATTCCAAACCCGCCTGGACGCCGTCCTGTGCAACTGCTGTAGGTGCCCCTGCTCTGGCAGGGGGGTTGGACTGGATGATCTCCAGAGGTCCCTTCCAACCCTGACCAGTCTGTGATTCTGTGATTCTGTGATTTGAATTTGTAGGTCTAAAACTTCTCGCGGTGTTTTGGGTTCCTTTTTCTTAACGTGAAGGGAGATGTCTGTTTCTGTAAAATGGCAAGCTGAAATCTTATGAGTTACCAGCTTTTCAAGACGTCTCGGCTCTTGTGGAGATGCACTGCTGCCCTAAAAGTCTTATAACTCACGTCTGAAATTGGAAACCACAAGATTTTCTTTAAGATTTGTCCCTTCTCTAGCAATGATTAATTATTGCTGCTGTAACCAAATGGATTGAACGGCCTGATGTAAATCCAAACACGTGGAGACCTTTGCTCATCTTTAATCATCTTCCATCCGATGCCATGCTAGAATAAATTATTGCTGTTGTTATAAAAGCTACAATTCATCTTCATGCAACCAAGCCTCAGAGCCAAATTTTTATTTTTATTTTGTTTTCCTTGAGACATAGTAGTCTTTTTTTTTTTTTTAACATCTACCGATAGAAAAGAAATTTAGAGTATTTGTGGTGGTACTGTAACTACAGAGTTACTGCTTGTTGCAATCTGATTGCGGTGGTTTTCTATTCAAAATGACCCAAAACACGCTATCTCTGTGTCTGCGTCCTTCTGCTCTTGAATATATGATTATTATTATTTTTTTTTTTAAGCAGAGAGCCCTCCTTTCCTTTCTTCATATCACTTCACTTGATAAATTGGCATGAGCTGGTATGAACACACAGGTATTTTGTCCTGATGAGATATTGGGCAGGTCTTTATTAGCCTTTTCAGTGTCATTCTCCTGATGTGAGCTGAGGATCAGAAGTTGGGTTATTTCAGGGGACTTATAAGACAAAATATAAGCTGCTTCAGTTCCCTTTCTTCCTCTGTGTATGCACAGGTGACATTGTGGAAGCCGCTGGAATTATATCTCTTAACAATATAGCCTTTCATCTTTTTCAAATATATAATCCGACTGGTTGGTTTATTACATTTTTGTAGCTGTCATTTTTTTTTTTTTTCTGAAGATTAGACCGGGTGGAAAAATGCCTTCAGAGTGAGATCTACAAAGGTGTGAAATAGTCTCTGAGGAGAGACACGGGAAGAGATGTAGTTTGAGTTATTGCAAAGCAAAGAATCCAGAGGATGGCGAAATATCCCCTGGGGGCATTGATGTCTGGGCGACCTGTCTGGGATGGATTAGCTCATGCTGGGGGTCATCTTCTCCAGGTGCAGGTGCTCGCAGGATGGATAAGTCCTGCTGGGAGGAGAATTGGCTGTTGCCAACGAGTCTGTTGGATTCACGACGGCTTTGAGGTGTGTTTCCTATAAAACAGCTTAAGTCGCTATGTGCTACTGGACTGCAGGGTGCATTTCCGTTTATTGATGGCTTCTAAATGGTTAATTACTGATATTCTCTTGCTTGTTTAAATGTTTTAATTGCCCTCTCTCCAGGGAGACCTTATTGCAGTATTCCAGTACTTAAAGGGGCCTACAGGAAACATGGGGACAGACTTTTTCACAGGGCCTGTTGCAACAGGACAAGGGGTAATGGCTTTAAACTAAAAGAGGGAAGATTTAGACTCGATATAAGGGAGAAATTTTTTACAATGAGAGTGGTGAAGCCTCAGGTTACCCAGAGAGGTAGTGGATACCCCATCCCTGGAAACATTCAAGGCCAGGTTGGACGGGGCTCTGAGCAACCTGATCTAGTTGAAAATGTCCCTGCCCATGGCAGGGGGTGGGACTAAAGGGTCTCTAAAGTTCCCTTCCAACACAGACTTTTCTATGATTCACCATATTATTCCTCAGTGCTTCAGTGAGGTCTTAACCCATTTCTCAGGTAGTTTGTATGGGTAGAGCAAGAGCTGGTGTGGGCAGGACATCCTCCCCACTGCCACGCAAATAAGTTGGTGGGCAGGTGAGTTGGCCAACATGTATTCTCTTTCCTAATAGCACAACCTGGATGAGCATCAATAGGTGCTCTGATAATGAGCCCCTCTAGTGAGACCCCACCTGCAGTGCTGCCTCCAGCTCTGGAGCACTCAGCATAGGAAAGACATGGACCTGTTGGAGCAGGTTCAGAGGAGGCCACAAAGATGATCAGAGCGCTGGAGCACCTCTGCTATGAGGACAGACTGACAGAGTTGGGGTTGTTCAGCCTGGAGAAGAGAAGGCTTCAGGGAGACCTTATAGCCCCTTCCAGTCCCTAAAGGGGCTACAGGAGAGCTGGAGAGGGACTTTTTACCAGGGCAGGTAGTGACAGCAGAAGGAGTAATGGCTTCAAACTGGAAGAGGGGAGATTTAGAATAGATGCCACGAAGAAATTTTTCCCTGTGAGGGTGGTGAGCCCCTGGCCCAGGTTGCCCAGAGAAGCTGTGGCTGCCCCATCCCTGGAGGTGTTCAAGGCCAGGTTGGACGGGGTTTTCAGCGACCTGGTGTAGTGGCAGGTGTCCCTGCTTGTGGCAGGGGGGTTGGAACTCAATGATCTTTAAGATCCCTTCCAACCTAAACCATTCTATGATTCTGTGATTCTCATTTGTCTGTTTGAATAAGACTTCTGCAAGGATTGAAGGGGTTGTGCAGGTGGTCTTATGAGCACTGGCCCAGGGCCAAACTGGATGGACCAAATGCTGATTGGTGCAATATCGTTCTTGGAAGGAAGGGTTGATGGTTTTTTTTCACATTTTCAAGACTTTCCTGATGGACATGCTACCATTAGCTTATTTTTTGTGCTGTCTGTGTGGGCACACTCAGGTTCTGCTTACCAAAGCCCTCTTCCTGCAAAGACTGATTTTCTTTTTCCATTTTGAGGAAAGAATGTCTTTTCATAGATGATGGGAATGTGGAGAATAAATGCTGCAGCAGAAGATTTGAAAGCTTGTCTCTATAAATGGTAAAGGCAAATTCAGCATTTAAAAATAAAAAAATAAAAAAAAAAATATACATCTTGGTGGAGGGTTGAGCTTCATTTATGTGGTCGTAGGAATGCAAGCAAGAAGCCATGTCATTTCTAAAGAATTCAACAGCCCAGCTTGGCTTTTCCCTAGCAAAGCTAAATATATTGTACAGTGTCTGAGACCTCGCTTTCTCTACGCCAGAGAATTTTCTCTTCTTTATACATTGCTCCACTTTTTACTGCAGAGGACTTCCTTTGAATCACGCAAGACCTGATTAATCCCTTACTCCCATATAGATGCGAGTCCTGGCTGGATTAACTCATCACCATATTTTAAGCTAATAAATTGAGCTCCGTGCAGGTTATCGTGTGGGGTTCTTCCAGAGACAATCCTTACCACGTAAAAAGGTTAATTTGGCTTTTTGTGATTCTCAAAGATCCGGGGCACCGTTTGCAAGAGTATGTTCCGCACGCTTTTTAAAACCATATCTTCCAAAAAAAAAAAGTTGTCTAGCTCTGTATTATTTGATCTCTTATCTGTTACCTTCACTGTAGAAAGTGCATTGCTGCATTTCAGCGATAACCTTATTCCTGTATATCTGAAGCTGTATTGCTTTAGGTTTCTGTAGTGCTTTTCATTGTAGCATCTCCGGCAGCTTTGCAAGTGTGCTGGAAAGTAGGGCAGTGTTATTCTCGTTTATAATATAGAAGCTGAGTCTTTAGGTTTCTCTGCAACTAATTTTTTTTGTTGGTTGCAAGTGGCTCTGGCTGCGGACAAGTTGCTGATTCCTCAGCTTCATTTTGCAGTTAGGAACCTCCTTCTCCTTTCCCCTGCGCAGTTGCAAACCACTTCTGAGATATTTGAGGAGAGGCCTGCTGTTGTATCAGCTGGCGCCTAACTTGAACGTTGGGGTTTCGTTGTTGTTCTCTACAAAATCCCTTCATCTGTGTCTCCAGGACTGCTTAGCACTGCGCAGAGTGGGAAGTAAAATATGAAAAAATATCTCAAACGCGGCAATTAAACTTGACGTTTCGTTGTGTTTGTTTTTCTTGGCATTTTATAGTTATTTTTTCAGTTCTTAGAGTTTACCGGGAGAGGCCGGTCCATCAGTTGGAGGCAAAGGAGCAGTCCTACAGGAGGTCTTGTATCAGTCCCTGTTATAATTCATGCTTTTGTTGAATTCATAAAATCATAGAATGGTTTAGGTTGGAAGGGACCTTGAAGATCATCGAGTTCCAACCCCCCTGCCATAGGCAGGGACACCTCCCACTAGACCAGGCTGCCCAAGGCCACGTCCAGCCTGGCCTTGAACACCTCCAGGGATGGGGCCTCAACAACCTCTCTGGGCAACCTGTTCCAGTGCCTCACCACCCTTAAAGTGAAAAACTTCTTCCTAATGTTCAATCTAAACCTGCCCTCTTCCAGTTTGAAGCCATTCCCCCTCGTCCTATCACTACATGCCCTTGTAAAAAGTCCTTCCCCAGCTCTCCTGTAGGCCCCCTTTAGGTACTGGAAGGCCACAATAAGGTCTCCCTGAAGCCTCCTCTTCTCCAGGCTGAATACATTGCCTTTACCAAAGTGTTACAGAAATCATTTTGAACAGTTTACCCAGAAGCTGTCCGCTTCCATCGCGTATACATCTCAAAGTGCCCTTATCCTTTTTGAGTGTTTTGCCATTAAATTCAGCTGACCTTCCACCTCTCCGCGCACGCCCTGCCCATCAACCCTCCTCTTTCCCTTGCGTATTGCAAAGGTCTTCAGTAGAAGTTGCCTTTCCCTGGAGATCATTGGTAAAATATTGGAAAATAACCTGTTTATGGCAGATATTATCCTAGAAGGATCAGTATTCTTGAGTTTCCCTTGAAATTGTGCAGATACTCTGACCCCTTACAGAGTATCGGGTGTTTTAAAATTGTAGTGGATATGTGTAAAGAGGCTTAGGTTTATTGAAAGTTGAGGTCTGTGTTGCACTCTGCACTGGTCTTTTGGAAGAAGACCTGGAAAACAACATTTTGGTGCATTTAGCCCCTGGTTAGGTAAAGTACGTGACATTTTGAGGAGTAGTTTTGAGTGGTCCTTGACTAGGTAGATAGAGTAAGAAAGACTTCTATGACATTTATAGCAGTTTAGATACTGTAGAGTTGATTTGGGTTATTGTATCCCATTTTAGTTTGTAGTCCATGTTGGGTGTCTACAAGAGCATCTGCTCCTGTGGCTCTAATCTGCTTCCACCCTTTTTCCACTTGCTGTATGCTACTGACCACCCAGTTACCCTCCAAAGGAAGGGGGAGAGTGTTTCTCAGGGTTCCATATCCATGTGAGAAGAGATTTGTTAGGTGAAAATGCCCAGGTGAATTTAGGATGTGGATCGTGGAAACAGCCTACCCATTTCACACTGTCTCTGAAATACCTGACTCATACACCAGAGAGGATTTACAAGATTGAATAAGACCAGTCTTCCAGGACTAGGGAAGTGATTGTCCCCCTGTACTTGGCATTGGTGAGGCCCCACCTCAAACACTGTGTTCAGTTCTGGGCCCCTCACTACAAGAAAGACATGGAGGTGCTGAAGCATGTCCAGAGAAGGCCAATGGAGCTGGTGAGGGGTCTGGAGAGCAAATGTTATGAGGATTGGCTGAGGGAACTGGGGGTGTTCAGCCTGGAGAAAAGGAGGCTGAGGGAGACCTTATGGCTCTCTACAACTACCTGAAAGGAGGTTGTAGCGAGGTGGGGGTCGGTCTCTTCTCCCAAGTAACAAGCGATAGGACAAGAGGAAATGGCCTCAAGTTGCACCAGGGGAGGTTTAGATTGGATAATAGGAAAAATATCTTATGGATNTGTTCAGGGAGACATCTGCAGTGTGAGTATCGTGGGTTGTGTACGCTGTGCTCCACAACTCCCCTCCGACAAGGAGGGCTCCCGGGCTGCTGTGCTGGAGAGTTGCCTTCATCCCACCAACCCCGCGTTGGTGGAAGGTTTCTTCGTTAGCCCAGCCTGACAAAATGCCAAATTGCTCCTGGGGTTTAAGGGCTGCAGTGTGCNTTCCAACCTAAATGATTCTATGATTCTCAGATTGAACTTTATATGTGATCTACAGGAGCTACGTGGAAGTTCTTTGAACTTCTAGATGCCTTTAAAATGTCAAGTCTTAGATTGCTGGGCAGAAAGACTTGCTGTCGTAGTGTTCTCAGAAAAAGAGAAAGTAGTCTATAGGGTACAGGCTGAAAAACACTGAGCTGAAGCAATTAGAAATGAAGTGGAAAACATCTAGTGCTCTCAGCAAATTTCAGTATAGGCCCCTGTTGCCTGTAAATAACTGTATACCACTGCTTGCAGCTAGGTTGGAAAGTTGGGCTCCAAAAGTGTTCCTGAGAAGCAATCTGCTTTATTTTCTGGCCAAAAGATATCAACGTCTATTCCATTTTTGGCCCATTTCTGCTGCTTCTAGAAGCAGCGATGATGTGTTGATTCCCAGAACGCGCACTTACTGTGGATTGCAAAGGCGTGACATCTACCGATGCATCAAAATGTCCCCGTTAAGCATTAAAATGTGCTTTGTTTGGATGTGCGCATTAAAATCGGTCTTGTCCCCTTTTACCCCAAGATCAAGAAGCTTCAGAAAATTACAAAGTTGTAAACTACTACAACTCTGTTCATAAACTGAATGGTAAATAACTAAATCTAGAGAAGTTTGCTTTTCCGTGCCACAGAGCTGTAGTTGCTTTTGGAGTGGGACGTAACAGCAGTGTAAATTAATAAATTCACTGGTTACATCTAACCTGTTTGGACAGGTAATGCATGAAAATTCAAAGTAGAAGCATCAGACTCTTTTGAGATATGTACTACATCTGGTTCTGTCCCTCATCTGTGTGGAGTTACCGTCTTGAACATGAATAGTTGTCCAGAGTGGTAGACCTCAGCAACGAGTCTAATAAGGATATTTAATGACCATAATATTATATGTGTGAAGGTCAGCGGTGCTGCACTGGAAAGAATACGGGTCGTGCTGTTTAAAAGGGCTGCAGGATAGGTTGCAAACTACAAGTCAGATTTATTTCTCTGAAAATAATTATCATCCTTGCAGGCAAGAGAAGGCGCCCACAGAGAGCTCTGTCCATGGCAGACTTGCTGTTTTAAAGACTCTGCGCTCCTTCTAAATAACGTAATTCCATACCAAAAAAGCTATTGCTCTTAGGTAGTTCAAAAGTTGATTATTTTTTTTTTGCCTCTTTTTCTTTTTTTTTTTTTAAATCAATTAGCAGAATAAAAATGTCACCGCTATATATAGGCTGTAGAAACTCAATGTTAGTTTTCGACAGGATGTTCTAAGAGAACACGGCGAGGGACGGAGCCGCCGAAGGAGGCGGGTGGATGCTGAGCTGCCTGTGGGAAACAGCCAAATTCAGCCTTTGATCATTATTTTTCGCCATATTACGTCATCGCTCCCCAAACTTCAGTTCCACTGTCCTTTGTGTGCTGTAGATTGTCACTCGATTTAAATAGCATCCTCTTTGTGCTTGGGGAAGGGGGGAGGTTGAGAGATTCCCATTTGAGTTGCCTCAGATTTGTGGGCTTTTTCAGAGCGTGAATGCTCAGCCCAGGGATGTCTGTCAAGAGGGACGTGGTTTTGGTGGCTGAGTATTTAATGCTTTTGTTATAATATCTTTGCTTTTTAATTCCTATTGCAAAAGGATTGTTCTTCCTGTTAAACACACGGCTTTTTGGCAGCTCAGCTACCTTCATGTGACAGCAAGCAGATAAGCTCAAGGGCATGGAGTGAAGGTTTACTGCAAGCAGATACTGCTCTCAGCCCCCCAAAATGTTCTAATCCTGCAAATGATCCTCGTTTTTCTCCCTCTACCCATGAAACATAGACCCCAGCTTTTTCTTGACCCTGGTATTTTCCCATATGGAATCATAGAATGGTTTGGGTTGGAAGGGACCTTGAAGGTCATCTAGTTCCAACCCCCCTGCCATGGGCAGGGACATCTCCCACCACACCAGGTTGCTCAAAGCCCCATCCAACCTGGCCTTGAACACCTCCAGGGATGGGGCAGCCACAGCTTCTCTGGACAACCTGGTCCAGTGCCTCACCACCATCAAAGTGAAAAGTTTGTTCCTCATTTCAATTCTAAATCTCCCCTCTTCCAGTTTGAAGCCATTACTCCTTGTCTTATCACTACATGCCCTTGTAAAAAGTCCTTCCCCAGCTCTCCTGTAGCCCCTTTAGGCACTGGAAGGGGGTCTGAGGTCTCCACGGAGCCTTCTCGTCTCCAGGCTGAACAACCCCAACTCTCTCAGCCTGTCCTCACAGCAGAGGTGCTCCAGCCCTCTGATCATCTTCATGGCCTCCTCTGGCTCTGCTCCAACAGGTCCATGTCTTTCCTGTGTTGGGGGCTCCAGAGCTGGACACAGTACTCCAGGTGGGGTCTCACCAGAGCATAGTAGAGGGGCAGAATCCCCTCCCTCACCCTGCTCCCCACGCTGCTGGGGATGCAGCCCAGGTTGCAGGTGGCTTTCTGGGCTGCCAGTGCACATTGCCAGCTCATGTTGAGCTTCTTATCGACCAGCACCCCCAAGTCCTTCTCCTCCGGGCTGCTCCCAATCCATCCTGCACCCAGCCTTTATTTGTGTAGGGGATTGTCATGACCCAGATGTAAGACCTTGCACTTGGCCCTGTTGAACTGCATGAGGTTTGCACAGGCCCACCTCTCAAGGTTTTCCATGTCACTCTGGATGGCATCCCTTCCCTACAGCGTGTCGACCACTCCACACAGCTTGGTGTCATCAGCAGACTTGCTGAGGGTGGACTCAATGCCAACATCCATGGTGCCGACAAAGGAACAGTGCCCGTCCCAGTACTGACCCCTGAGGAACACCACTCCTCACTGGTCTCCACTTGGACCGTGGATATGAGTATTCACATCCCTCCTCCTAATCACATAACTCTTTGAACAGTGTCAGACATCTGTGTGGCATGTAAAATCTCACTTCCTTGCCTTTAGAGAGGCCGTCCCTTGGTTTGTCTTGCTAGTTGATGCCTTGAGAAGCAAACCTGGACAGGCGTGGTGCATGCTTGCACCTTTCTAGGGGGTTTGGAAAAGGAAAAGAACGATGCTGGTAGGGATCAATGAGGATTAGCCTGTCTGAGATTGCAAACGTGATATTGGGAGTGGGTTATTCCTGGAAGAGATGAATGGGGGAGGAATATAGAGAACACAGGGAGAAGATCTGGCGATTGCATGGCTGCTGGAAGCCCGTGGTAGCACAGATTCAGATGGCTGGTCCCAAACAAGCTGGAGATTGACATTTGGGTGTTGAAGTGCTGGAGCAGCGAGAGGTAAGCAATGCTTTGCCGGGCACACCAAGGTGACGGCCAGTTTCTGTGTTCACTTGAATAGTTGTTTTGGGGTTTTTTTTCTATCGTTGTAGTTTGGTTTTGGGCTTTTTTTTTTGAGTACTCTTCCTTGTATCCCTGGTGCTGGGTTTGCTGGAAAGCATTGCTGCTGAGGGAAGCTGCAGATGTGAGGTCACATCTGCAGATCCCATAGCTGTGTGTTTGCACGCTTAAACTTCGTTTGTGCTGAAAAAAGCAGCCGTGGGTCTGCGTGCGTTCGTGTGGTTATGGGGGAGATATTATTTGCTACTTGAAAAAGAGATGGTTTCTGCTGAGAAAGTCACACTGGTAATGGATAGGTGTCTTTGCCACTGGTGCACCGTGGAGATATGGCTCCTGAACCCTTCACCTCCCACCCCACCATTGCTTTGCCCTGGTCCCTTTTATTTTTGCTTGTTTTATATCTAAAAGTAGGTAAGTATTGAAATCTTGGAAATAATTAAAACACTTTGCTGGGAAATAGCCAGCTGTTACCCACAGCAGGCAGGGTTAAATGCTTCTGGCTTCTGGTCCCTCTCCGCTTCGGAAAACAACTCATTTTATCCCAAAGCGGATACCCGAAATAAGGTGTTTGACTCCATCAAAGATTGCAAACAATGGAACAAAGCAGGAAAGACGAGATTTAAACTGCCTGATATTATTCACCTTCTGCTATCGTAGTCGTAGGCTAAGGTATTTATATATTTTGTGTTGTGCGGTGAGCGAGAGGGGTTATTCTGTGAAATAGTTCCTTGTTAGAAGGAGAAGAATCTATACGAAGGGAATGTGCTAATGCCGTTCGCATGTGGGATGTCTTTATGGTTGTCCTGCCCCCACCAGGACACACATGCAGAGCCCCAGCCAAACCACAAAACCACTTATTTTTCAGCTGAAAGGTCAAAGCAGGGTTTATCCACTCGCTAGAGGATAAGGAATTTGCGATTCTGATTTCGGAAGTTTCTATTGCATCAGCATCCTTGTTGCCCGAGAGATAAAATCCGAGTGGGATTCAACTGAAGAAAAGAAAAAAAAAAGAAAAAAAAAAAGGGAAAAAATGAGTTTTCAGTTTGTGTATTTAAGTGGTGGGACTGATGTCTTGCTGGGGAGGTTATCACAACTCCAGAGCACCTATTGAAAGTCAAAATCTTTCTGATGCATATCGATGGCAGGGACGCTCCAGTTCCTTGCGTTGCATGTAAATAGCCTTTTCTGGTAAATAACGGGCTTTTCCGTGAGACTTTTACAAAGGTTATTTTGTGGTTTCACCACTGCTGCTTCGCATCTCTGCGTCCCCAACCGGTGTTCAGGGAGACATCTGCAGTGTGAGTATCGTGGGTTGTGTACGCTGTGCTCCACAACTCCCCTCCGACAAGGAGGGCTCCCGGGCTGCTGTGCTGGAGAGTTGCCTTCATCCCACCAACCCCGCGTTGGTGGAAGGTTTCTTCGTTAGCCCAGCCTGACAAAATGCCAAATTGCTCCTGGGGTTTAAGGGCTGCAGTGTGCTTCCTCTGGCTTGCAGGATGGTCTTTCAAAAGCCAAATACCCACATGAAAACTTCTCAAACCCTACTACATCAAAGGTTTGATATATCTTTTTCTTCCCTCTATGGGTCCCTGTTTATTGTGGAATAACTCCTATTTTTTTGGGAGGGTTTGTTCTTTTTTTCCTCCCCATCTTCCCCGCTGCCATATGCTACAGCTGATCTGGACTGTGCAAACTGCTCTTCGGCTGAAAGAGCACCAGATGAGTCTCATGCTTTGCAGCCAGGTCGTTGTCCTTAACCAGCTGGAGAGGGTTCAGCATTGACCCATGGGAAGTCAGCTCCCGGCCACGTTTTTTCCATAACACTGCTGGCCCAAAATGCCAAGAAATGCCACTGAGACTGAGCGTGCCTCCCCTGTGTGCCATGGATTTTCAGCTGGGTGGTGCTTCTGGACACCAGTTTTTCTCTCTGGGGGAGGTCACAGCTTGGTCTCTTCTGCCTGCAGACAGTTTTATAATCATCAGGATGTAATGGTACCACTGATGGTCTCACCCGGTGGAGCTGTGGAACGGTTTTGGGGGTAAACCATGTCCAGGGAGAAGTGTTTAGAGATGGAGATGTAGTTTGGAGGTAAGAAGGTCCATCTGGAAAAACATCCCGTGGTAGAACTTGTGCTCTTGTTGAGATGCCTCCATGATGCCTATATGTCTGGTGGTTCCCATGTGCAGTGCCATTTCCCTGGAGGGACCACGTGTCTCATCTTTCAGTGCCAACTTCTGACCCTGTTGGGAGGTGACGCGTCATCTTGATGTCTCCAAGGCAGCTAGCACAGAGGGGCCTCAGCCCACGTTGCAGGACCTACTTGCAACTGCAATTTAGACACTAGCAAGATGATGGTGATTGCTGGAGAACTATGTAAACCCACAGGATTTTATTGCTCAAGTCAAAATAGAGAGAGGTGATAAGGGTGGTTGGCTGGGTGGAGTTGATTAATTTATGATTTATGGATTGTTTGCTCTTTCCCCGAGTGTGAATTAGCAGGATTTTTCTTTCAGCCCTATTTGAACTTGGTTATCCTCAATTGCTTCCTCTAAAAATTTCGCCGAGCTCGTATCATGATAGGTTATTCGTGAGCGGTTCACTGCCGGTAGCAGATACCTGAAAATGGAAACATTTTGCCTAAAAATTCAAGTGACGCTGTACGCTCGTGTTGCCTGGCTGGACAGATACGAATTACAGTTCTAGATTGCTCTTGACCTTGCGGTAGGATGTGCCTCGCTGTTTACTGAACCTGGATGCTGTTATGAATGATCCTGCTCGTAAATGAGTTTGGGAGAGTGTGGCAGAAGGCAGGGTGGCAGGAAGGCTTCCCGGGGAAGGCAACAGCCCCGGGGGTATTTGCGGTGATTGCTCAGAAGCTCTGTCCTTCCTTTGCTCTTGTCATTGGTTTGTTCGTGCGTATATTTTTATTTCGCTCAAAGTTCATTGAAGGCTTTGCTGGAGAGCCCCTTCAGCCATAACCTTTAAAACTGCCATCTAAAGTAGAGTGGTAGTCAGAAAAGCGACTCTCTAGAAGTGACACGGTGGCACGCGGTCAAGGATTTCATCCCTCTCCATTCTCCCAGTGTGCCTTATTCATGCAACGAAAATCTGAATTTAATTTGTATTTCTCCTCCCTTTCTAAAATGTCAGTGCTCCACATCCACACTGGCATCTTGGCACTTCTTCTGATGAAGTTCAAGGCAAAGCAGGCTCCTGTCTCCGTTGTGGCGCTCATTTTTGCTCTGCCAACGGGAACAAGTGCTGTTTTTCATAGAAAAAAAAGTTAATGGCTCTGACTCAGAGGAAGCGGATGTATTTGGTAAACGGTGTTTTACACAGTCTGGCTTTTGCTGCAGGAACCCACCTGCAGCGGTGGCCGCAGATGGCCGGCGGTGGAGGCAGATGTAGCACCAGCATCCGAACAACCCCGTGTCCTGCGGAACTCACCTTTGCAGACAATCCCCACCCCCACCCGCCTCGCTGTGCTCATCAGTTAGAACCATAGAATTGTCCAGGTTGGAAGGGAACTTTAAGATCATTGAGTCCAACCATTAACCTAACATGGCCAAGTTCACCACTAAACCATGTCCCTCAACACCACGTCTACACGTCTTTTAAATACCTCCAGGGATGGCGACTCCACCACTTCCCTGGGCAGCCTCTTCCAATGATTGACAACCCTTTTGGTGAAGAAATTTTTCCTAAGATCCAATCTAAACCTCCCCTGGCATAACTTGAGGCCATTTCCTCTTGTCCTATCGCTTGTTACGTGGGAGAAGAGACTGACCCCCACCTCGCTACACCCTCCTTTCAGGTAGTTGTAGAGAGTGATAAGGTCTCCCCTCAGCCTCCTTTTCTCCAGGCTGAACACCACCAGTTCCCTCAGCCTCTCTTCATCAGACTTGTGCTCCAGACCCCCCACCAGCGTTCTTCTCTAACGAAAGCTCTGTATTTCACCTGCGTTGCGCTTGGCCGGGGGGACCAAAGGAGCTCCTCTCCGCCGTGTGGTTGGTGTAGGCAGTGGTGCATGGGACAAGCAGCTCCTGCCCCTGATGCTGAAGGTGCTGGAGGCTGAATCTGTGCTGGTGAAGCCTGTGGGACCAGCAGGATTAATTCAAGGCAGGTGTGTGCTGTAGAGTACCTGATCTTTCTGACTTTTCCCCCACAGCTCTTAGGTGTTATAATTGCATTATGCCGCCTCCCCCTTCTGTTTCCCTCCCTGCTCCTTCCACCCATCCTCGATGTTTAATATATGCAAGT
>VUYV01000187.1:0-38160 GCA_008711295.1 Anarhynchus alexandrinus | reverse complement strand
CGTCCAGCCTGGCCTTGAACACCTCCAGGGATGGGGCCTCAACAACCTCTCTGGGCAACCTGTTCCAGTGCCTCACCACCCTCAAAGTGAAAAACTTCTTCCTAATGTTCAATCTAAACCTGCCCTCTTCCAGTTTGAAGCCATTCCCCAGATCTTTCTGACTTTTCCCCCACAGCTCTTAGGTGTTATAATTGCATTATGCCGCCTCCCCCTTCTGTTTCCCTCCCTGCTCCTTCCACCCATCCTCGATGTTTAATATATGCAAGTTGTGCTGCAAGGGAACCTTGGAATAAAAAAAAACCAAAGTGATAGAGACAGGAGGGGAATCCCATTGCTCTTTGCATCATTCTCACCCTTTTTTGGGTAAAGGATGGAAAATCTCCTTGCAGTTAACGTGTCTTTAGCTCTCAAATAGGGCTTTGTAAATGAAGACAGGCTGAGAGAGTTGGGGCTGTTCAGCCTGGAGAAGAGAAGGCTCCGGGGAGATCTTATTGCGGTCTTCCAGTACCTAAAGGGGGACTACAGGAGAGCTGGGGAAGGACTTTTTACTAGGGCATGTAGTGAAAGGACGAGGGGGAATGGCTTTCAACTGGAAGAGGGGAGATTTAGATTAGATATCAGGAAGAAATTTTTCACTTTGGGGGTGGTGAGGCACTGGAACAGGTTGCCCCGAGAGGTTGTTGAGGCCCCATCCCTGGAGGTGTTCAAGGCCAGGCTGGACGGGGCTTTGAGCAACCTGGTCTGGTGGGAGGTGTCCCTGCCTATGGCAGGGGGTTTGGAACTCGGTGATCTTCAAGGTCACTTCCAACCCAAACCATTCTATAACTCTATATACAGGACATGTATTTAATATATTATATTTTCACGTATTTATTTGCTTATTCAATTTTATTCCCTTTCCCTGTCGGGTTGAATCTACATGCACGCTGGTGCTGCTTGGTCCTTCTCTGCAGCATGCTCTTCTGGGCAGCTCCGCACGAGGCGATGCCCGTTGAGCGGGGAGGTGTAGCTGGGAGAGTAGTTGTTCCGAAAGAAATCCCAGGTGATTGCTCGGTGCAGCCTGACTGGTTGAGTAAAACAACCTTGCCTTATTTTTGGTGGCTCGTTTGTTGTCATTAGTTCTTCTTTGTATTTTCTTTTTTTTTTATTTTGCTTGTTTTGTTTTGTTTTGTCTTATAGACAGAGCAAAATAAGGACAGAGAAGCGCAGCTCCTCTGAATGTGAGCCAAACCCAAGAACATTCCCAGGAGCGAGAAATATCGGCCTTTGCCGGCACCTGCCATCACTTGAGAATGCTCCATAGGCAACAACGCAGCTTGCTTTGTTGCTTCTGTCTCATCAGCAGGTTTTTAATTAATATGGAAAAGGTCCTAGATAAAGCTTTTTTTCCTCTTTTTTTTTTCTTTCTTTTTTTTTTTTTCCTCCCCACTCCCCATCTGTCAATATAGAACTGGTGAAAGCTTCAGGCCATGAAAAATGCCCTCAAGATTGGGATGGCAGCCAGGCCAAGGACGGGATTTGCCTCTGTAATTACTTCTTTTCCGTCCCCAATTCTTTGCCTGTTGGTCCAGCACCTTTAAGAAACTCCTGCTGATTTTTAACTCGGAACAATCTTTAATAATCCCTGTCATTTTATATTTATAAGACACTTTTTATCTGGCAGCGTTCTGCAATTCGCCCATCGCATACAGAAACAGCAATTCTGTCGGGAAGAAACAACACACCAAAAGCTGGATTTTCTTTTTAATTGAGGTTTCTAACCTTAATTACAGCAGAGTGTTGGTCCAGCACACTTTTTTTTTTTTTTGCTTGAGGAGGAAATCCATCGACAGCATTTTCACCTGGTTGAGAGACATAAAAATGAAACCCTGGACGTCTCGCTCTTGTTTGCTAATGCAGAGAAATAGCAATTTGGAATATGAATAATGTAAAAGGGATGCGGTAGTTTGTGGGAGAAGCGAGCCAGTTCCGCTCGCTGAAGCAGGCTGAAAGTTCAGCCAGAAAGAAGCACCTCTTGCCACGAGTGTACTAAGGAAAATGCGTTTGGATGTTATTTTTAATAACAGACGTGACATTTTGGAGCTCCTGGATGACCGTGTGGGAATCCGAGGTGTAAATCCTCCAGAGAGGCTGCAAAATGGAGCTATTCACTAATAAAAAGTAGTATGAGAGGTGGTCTTCCATTCTGAAGTTCTGGAGAGTTTCTTATAGAAGTGAAATAGGGAGATTTGGGCTTTTCTGATCACTCTATATACCCACTAGTGCATCTTCCCACCAAAATACAGCGTTTTTCTTGATCAACTATGGAACAATGCATATAAATCAGGGATTTGTTGAGTATGGCTAAAAATTGTGATTTCTACAGGGAGAGAGAGGAAAGAGTGATGGCACAGTGACAACCTGTGGAGGCTGCAAGGTTATGTTTGTTTTCTTTTATTTATTTATTTGTTTGTTTGTTTATTTATTTATTTATTTATTTATTTTATCTTCTTTTTTTTTTCTAATTGCATTTTCACCCATCTTTGTCTCTGCTTTCTCAAGGATGTAGTTTGTGTGCGGTCTTTGGGTTCGTTTTGCTGCTTGGGAAATTACTGACATCTCCGAGCGCCTCCGGTGAGCAGCGATGCGGGAGCGCCGCTGCTCAGCATGCGTTAAGTATAGCGGCAACCTCAGGCTCTGACGAATTGGGTACTGCCTGTCTGGAGCGTTGTGATTTGAGTCAGTGCCTTGCTATAGATTTAAAATACTCAGTTTAGCTGAGCACTTAGCTTCCACACTGGTCTCTTGGGCTTTTTTGAGCGTTAAAGGATGGCAAAACTACTAATCTTTATGCATTTGCTTAATTATTTGAACTTCTGCAAATGACTTTAGTTTTGCATGAAGTGCCGTCGCACATGAGGCATTGATTGGTGGCATCGTCATGGTATGGGTTTTCATTAAATCCCCTTTTCCTTCCTCTGCTGCGTAACCTGGTGAGCGGCTCTCGGGTGCTGTTCCATAGATGAAGCTGTGTGTGGTGGAGATGAAGACAATGTCTGTAGGGCAAAGGAGGAGAGTCGATAAATGTCCTCAGGGAAATTTGATCTGACTTTTATTTTCTCTTTCCCTTTCTCTTCCTTTCTTCTTTTCCTCCATGGGAAGCCAAATATAGATGGAGAGCGATGTGCACGTATAGAAACATAGAATCATAGAATTGTCTAGGTTGGAAGGGACCTTTAAGTTCATCGAGTCCAACCATCAACCTAACACTGCCGAGTCCACCACTAAACCATGTCCCTCAGCACCACATCTACCCGTCTTTTAAATGCCTCCAGGGGTGGTGACTCCACCACTTCCCTGGGCAGCCTCTTCCAATGATTGACAACCCTTTCCATGAAGAAATTTTTCCTAATATCCATCCTAAACCTCTCCTGGCACAGCTTGAGGCCATTTCCTCTTGTACTATTGCTTGTTACTAGTGAGAAGACGTTGACCCCCACCTCGCTACAAACTCCTTTCAGGTAGTTGTAGAGAGCGACAAGGTCTCCCCTCAGCCTTCTTTTCTCCAGGCTAAACAACCCCAGTTCCTTCAGCTGCTCCTCATAAGACTTATTCTCCAGACCCCTCACCAGCTTTGTTGCCCTTCTCTGGACATGCTCCGCACCTCAATGTCTTTCTTGTAGTGAAGGGTCCAAAACTGAGCACAATACTCAAGGTGGGGCCTCACCAGTGCTGAGTACAGGGGGACGTTGAGGGTGTTGGTCTAAGGGATGTGGGATGGAGCCCTTCATTGCACTTTTGCCCCCAGGTTTGCACTGTCTTGCTCTTCAGCATATTGGCCCAGCAGGGAGCTAACGATGCAGCCCATGGGGATGCTTCGCTGCTCCCTGTGCTGTTTGCCACTTGCTTCGCTGTCCTCTCGAAGGCTGGAAAACACACTCTTATACGGGGTAGCTCTCTGGCCAGCAACAGTATGTGAACATCTGGAGCTTCATCCTCACTGCTCCATCAACATACCTTCTTGTAGTCAATAATAATTCTCACCAGTATCTGCAGACTATCGCCTTTAATAGGGGAAATATGTTACAACCCATAAAAGGTAATTGTGCGCCTCCTTGGGCTAGGTACGTAATCTCACATAAAGTTATCCAGAAATGTGGGTTCAGGGAAAGAAGGCGACGGTGGCATGTTGGAACAGGAAGACAGTAAATTCATAGGAGAGAGAAGGTGTGCATGCACCTCCAGCAATGAACGTCGCAACTGGTAGGACAAACAGCAGAAGGAATCAGTGGATTCAGTAAGTTTTGATACTCTTGCATGTGGCCGGACTTTTTCTTTGGAAGATAACTTGTGTTCCCACAAATGGGTTAAAGGGCAATAAATGGGAACTGGACAACCTTTTAATGTTGGGGAAGAGAGCAAACTGAACTGTCTATTTTAAATTTAAGTTTATAAAATCTTGGAGTGAAACTGCCTGGACTAATTTCATTGGACCAAGGGAAGTGGTGCTGCGTGTAGCTACAATGGCACTTAAATAACCTGTTAAATATCCATGTTTTAAGAATCAAAGGGATGATTTTATGTGCATTTTTATTATGGTTCATATCATCACTTACAGGTAAACATAATATAGATGAATAAGGAATTTTTTCTTATTAACTTGCTTTTCAGGTGAATGAATCTGAACTTGAGCAATTTACAGTAGAGCAGGTCCTGAGTAACCATCATTTGCACATTAACAGCTGAAAACAAAGCTGGAGTGAATGCAGATTTGTGGATTTTTATTTTTATTTTTATTGTATTTCTGCTGTGTTCTGCTATTATGATCTTTCGGTATTTATTTTTGTGTGTGTGTGTAATTCTTTGTAGCTCCATTTTGCCATTTTTTTAAAAAGGCGACTTGGGGATCCCAGGTGCTGTATAGACACAGAAGAAAAAAAAGCAGCTTCCATGTGAAAGTGTTCATTTCAGATGGTGGAGGAATGTTTTAAGGGGCGTTCATATATTGAATATCTTGATTTTGAAAAAAAGTAAGGGATAGCTTGCAAAGGGCTTTGCAAGTGGGAAATATTGTCTCGTGAGGGAATGGGGAGCAAGAATAATCACAGGGTTTTAAATTTCAGGATAAGGGAAAAATTATTTTTGCATGAACGTTCGGGATTGCTGAAAGCGGTGTAAGATGCATATGTCAAAGCTGGCTGCAATAGTTGGAAGATGAGGTTGTGGGAGCAGCCCTTCTTTCCCATGCTGTGAGCCCACAAACCCACGTGGGTGCTGCAGGAGGTGACCAGGTTCCTGCCAGAACTGGAAACGGGCCCTTGAGGAGCACTCAGGAGAAGAAACTTTCTCTGATCTTTGAGATGGTCATCTAAACTGGCCTTGGGCAACCTGGTCTAGTGGGAGGTGTCCCTGCCTATGGCAGGGGTGTTGGAACTCGATGATCTTCAAGGTCCTTTCCAACCTAAACCATTCTATGATTCTATGATTCTATGAAACTGGAAAAAAGAAGATAGCTGAATACACCTAAATGGGTCTGGAAGGCGCATGCATGATTTGTGTCTTTGTGAATGGAAACAACAAGAGGGGAGGAGGAGAGGACAGAGTTGTGAAGTTGGAAGAGAAGGTCACAAGAAGAGAGTCAATGAACGTGAGAGGCAAGAGCTAGGACAGGAGAAGAGTCATGGAACCAGGGTTAACCATTTGGACATCATTGAACTTGAACATTCCAATTTCACCTTCCAGCTGTGGTGTTTTATACCTGTTGCTGCCCGTGGTGGATTAGCCTCTGCAAACAGCCAAGCACCAACCCAGCCGCTCAGCTCCCACCCCAAGCTGGATGGGGGTTGAAAACAGGATGAAAAAACTCATGGGTCAAGATGAAGACAGGGAGGTCACTTACCAATTACCATTTTGGGCTAAACGGACTTGGCTTGGGGAAAATAAATTTGATTTATTGCCAAATAAAAGTAGGATTGGGTGGTGAGAAACAAAGACAAAAACTCAACCACTTTCCTCCCTCACCTCAGGCTTTTCTTCACGCCCAGGTTCCCCCCTCCCCTCCCGCCTCTCTCCCTACCCCAGGGGTGCACAGGTGTGGGATGGGGGCTGCAGTCGGTCCATGGCAGCCCCTCTGGGCCGCTCCTCCCTCCTCCCCCTTCTCCCTGCTCCAGCGCGGGCCCTGCCCCGGGCTGCAGTCCTTCAGGGACAACCTGCTCCCGATGGGGCTCTCCACGGCCACAGCTCCTGCAGGAAATACCCCCAACACCTGGATGTGGACAGCCAGTACATGCCCTTTGGTGATAATCTCATCTAAGGCAGCTTTGAAATAGCCTTTATAGGCTATTATAGGAGAGACAGAACCACAAAGTGGTTTTAAAAACTCCCATGTGGATGGTTTGAACGAAGCAGAGGTTGCATCGAGTCTTGGCTCTGCCGTGCAACACTCACTGCAGACCTTGGGCGCCAAGAACACCTCTATGGGGGCAGGAGGGCTGATTTTTATCTAAATTAGAAAATGGGCGAAATAAAAAGAGCATCAGCAAGAAGCCAAAACTCGTTCCTTTAAATCTTACCTAGAAGTTGATCTGTTTGCTTTGGAAGCATCCCCTGATGTGACCATGTCTCCTAGATGGTTGTTCCTGCCTGGTTGGAGGAAGCTTGCTGCAGGCTCCTAGAGCCCTGACTTGCCTTCGTTTACTCTTTTGGATCTGCAGGGCTGAACTTTGTCTTTCCTTTTCCTCTTTTTGAGGACTTAAGGCCCCCCCTCCCTTCCCTGGATGAGCTGTTGCTCTTGTGCTGCCCAGCCTGGTGAAGTCTCTTCTGGAGCAGTGGGTCCAGCTGTAAAATGAATAAAATCATAGAATCATAGAATGGTTTAGGTTGGAAAGGACCTTGAAGATCATCGAGTTCCAACCCCCCTGCCATAGGCAGGGACACCTCCCACTAGACCAGGTTGCCCAAGGCCACGTCCATCCTGAAAAATGAGGCAGTGGTTTCAAATAGGACCTTTCAAGCTCTGAGTATCCCATAGCTCTCCTCAGAGCACTGAGCTCGAAACTGTTGTGCTTAAAACCAGAGCAGCAGCCCTTAAATTGGGCATGGGCCTGGTGGGTTTTGACAGATGGAAAGAACCTAGAGGTCTCCCAGGCTGGTGGCCAAGAGCACAGAACTTCCCAGTGGCACGCTCTTTACTGTCTGGCCACATGTCCTGTGTCTCAATGTTGTTTTTTTGAATCATTCTACTACTGTCTGTCTCCATATCTTTCTGTGAGAATGCACAGGAGGTCGTGGTTTTGACATGAGGATCATCAGAGTGGTTTCAATAGTGGACTGGAACTTATTTGGGTTTGGTTCCTGTTCTGTGGGTGGTTTGGGGGCCTTAGGAACCAGTGGGAAATAAATATAAGTGCCCTTAAAGTAGGACAGCAGAGTGGGAAGATTTCCTTAGATGGGACCCATCTACTGGTGGAAGACAATAGGAAAAGGGTGGAAAGGAGTTGGTTTGGCCCAGAAATGGGAAGTTTGATGTGGAGGCTAGTGAAGGTACATGGTGTGTAAAGCCAGACTGTATAAATTCAGGGAATCGATCGTCCCCCTGTACTTGGCACTGGTGAGGCCCTACCTCGAGTACTGTGTTCAGTTTTGGGGCCCTCACTACAAGAAAGACATGGAGGTGCTGGAGTGTGTCCAGAGAAGGGCAACGAAGCTGGTGAGGAGTCTGGAGCACAAGTCTTATGAGGAGCAGCTGAGGGAACTAGGGTTCTTCAGACTGGAGAAAAGGAGACTGAGGGGAGACCCTATTGCTCTCTACATCTACCTGATGAAACACTCTCCTAGGTGAGATACCAAGACTATTGTAACTCCCATTATCAAACAAATTTTGTGCAAATATGAGAAAGATGTATGTTTGTAATACAATAATTTGGGTAAAACAGCACTAATGCAAAGTTGAACACGGTTTTTTCTTTGCATTCTGTTTCTAAATTAAAAAAAAAAAAAAAAAGGATCAAACAGCAAAAAAACCCAACCAAACAAACAAAATCCCTTTTAATATTTAATGGAGGTGAGTAAGGATGTGATTTATTTGTATAATTTAAACATTTCCACAATGACAGAAGTAAGGGTAGAATGCAAATAGCTCCTGGGGAAGAGGATGATTTCTTTTTTATGGACTTCTGACAGAGAAGCTGATGCGTTGGTAGGCACTGCTGTTGGCTCCAACCACCGGTTCAAGGCACGCCTCCAGAAGAGAGGTTGCTGGTCCAGAGAGCATGGCCTGGAAACCCTGACAAACTCAGAGGCAAAGGAGACATAAGCTCATCATTTTTTGCTGAACGTCGGTTTCTCACTTAAATTGTCTTTGCTGCTATGAGGACCAATGAAAAACATTCTGGATGGAAGTGAAGCAGGAAGGGTTTGGGTTTTGGATTTCATAGAATCATGGAATGGTTTAGGTTGGAAGGGACCTTGAAGATCATCCAGTTCCAACTCCCCTGCCATAGGCAGGGACACCTCCCACCAGACCAGGTTGCTCAAAGCCCCATCCAGCCTGGCCTTGAACACCTCCAGGGATGGGGCAGCCACAGCTTCTCTGGACAACCTGTTCCAGTGCCTCACCACCCTCACAGTGAAAAATTTATTCCTAATATCTAATCTAAACCTGCCTTTTTCCAGTTTGAAGCCATTGCTCTTCGTCCTATCCCTACATGCCCTTGTAAAAAGTCCTTCCCCTGCTCTGCTCTAGCCCTTTTAGGTATTGAAAGACCGCTATAAGGTCTCCCCAGACCTTATTTGGGTTTTTTGGGGAGGGTCTGGAGCAAGAGGATGCTTTCTTTTAGGAGCTTCAGTTGTTGCATGCCAAGGGAGCAAGTTCCCAAATTGGTCCCAGGAACCTAGTCTAAATTAACCTCTTATCCCTTCTTGTCAACTGGAGATTTTACGGAGCTTTTCAGTGTTTTTCATGTCCATCTTGTGGTTCCTTCTTTGCATTGGTGGGAGGAATGGAAATACGTTTGATATGGAGTGGCTCTATCCCACTTGTGCCCAGGGGAAGCAATGATAGTGCAACAGAAAAGTGCTGGTAATGGCCTCCTAAATAATTTGGTTTGGAAAGAGGTTTACTTGGCAGCCTTTCCACGCTGGGACGTGCTCAGGACCCAAGGCTTCTGCCCTTCTGACTTGGGTGACTGAACTCTGACACTGGATTTAAAGAGCATCACAAAATGGAGTTTGAAGATAATGCTATAAAAAGGAAGGGGGGAAGAAGTGGCATTCTCTCAAAGGCTTTTGCTTTATTTTTCGTAGACATTAATAACGTAGTTGAAAATGGGTCTTGGGCAAGTTTCAAGCTGCTGGAGTTGATAGGAGGTGATTTATCAAAAGATGAGGGTTAGTGGGCTTTTCAAGACAGGTGGTTGTTTCAGGGATATTTTTTATTAATATTTTTCTATTTTCATTACTTGCTAAAATACTTCAGGTGTTTTCATGTGTAGTTTCTGTGCACCAAAAGAAGGTCTGTCAATGCAAGCTCAGGACTAGCGTGCTTTGCTCCCACAAGGTGCCTCAAAGGAGACACCTGAATTAAGCAGTTAATTTGGTGTTTACAACAAAGGAGAGGCAGGAGGAGGAGAAGCAAAGGCAGAGAAGTGAAATGAGTGGGCAGGACAGAGGTGGGAAATGCTGCTTGTCACAGTTGCCATCAGCCTACCGTGCTGCAAAAAGAATTTAGGAAATGCTGGAGAAACTTGATCCCAAAGAAAATTCATTTGTGCCCCAAATCCATGTGTTTCATTCAAAATAATGGTGGGCTACCAGAGAATAATCAAGTTAGCTCAGTTCTGATCAGGAACATCAGTGACAAAATCATTGCCCTAGAGAACATGTTGTTGAAATAGCACCCAGATGCTAATGAAGATGGTGCTCTGCACTTCACAGCCATGGAAAGGCTGAGTGACACTGCTTGAAGCCAGATCTTTTCTCTCTCTTTTCCCGCAAAACTCCACCAAGGCAGTTGTGGTCCTTGCATCCATGTACGTGCTGAGCTTTGCCTCTGAGTGTAGCTCCAGTGATTTCAGTGGCAGCTGAGAAACAGAGTATAAAGCCAGAAGGGATCACTCTTGTTATCTCGTCTGACCTTTTGTATAGCAAATACCTTAAGTCTTTTTTCCCTCAGTTGTTTTCCCTCTGAACTAAAGCATATCTTTTAAGTGGGGGAAGGAAATCTAAACTTAGATTGTCTTTTATTGCTTTTTTATTCTTTTTTTAAATCTCCAGAGTAGATTTTTTCCAATGGTATTGATCCCTCCTGATGGAAATTTTCATCTGGTTTCTAGTTTGTGACTGAGTTTAAAGTTCAACCTATGGAGTTGGCTTGTTTGGGTAATCAGAGTGTCAGTTAAAGATTATTTCAGAGAATCATAGAATTGCTGAGGTTGGAAGGGACCTTTAAGATCATCAAGTCCAACAATTAACCTAACCTGACAGAACCATTTCCATACAATGATTATGGATACATAAACATTTAGATAAAATTGCACCAAAATGTAGCTTTGGTTAAGCTAATCATATCACAGTCATGGAAGAACTCTCCATTTCCAATATTTGAATATTTCTCTGGATTCTCTTTTGATGATTGGTCAATGTTTCATAGAACTTGGCAGTAGAGTTGGACCCAACCATGACAACACCGAGGAGCGTGGAAGTGACCTCCCCATGTCAGTGACCTGTTGGCTCAAATTGTTTAACCAATTCCACCGATCCTTGTGTGACCTTAAACTATTTCTACAAAGTCATTGATAGAAGTGACCCAGGGCCAGCCAAGAATCCCTCCCCGTTGGACTGTTCTAGAAACATGTCCCATCTCTGGTAAATGCACATATGTAATTATAGCCTGATATCTTGTGGTTGAGGAGGTTGTTTTTTTTTTTTTATTCTGAGGTGCATTGGTTTTCTGCGGTCACTCAAGATGGTGCTCTGCCTCATGGGCTTCAGTGGTGTCACCCTTATCAGTGCCACTTGTGATCTTGTGAACAACGACATGTCACCGAGTTCAACAAGCCATAGTTTCCATAAATCCATACTGATTTGAATATTTAATAACTGTTTCTCTTGGCTGAGGATTGGGTTACCAGTAGTTGGAGAACCAATGCACTGAGCTATCCCTTACTGGAGAGAAAGCAAGGGTTAAATTGTCCATTGCATCAGGAAATTCAAATGTTCTACTTTAATAATTGAGTCCAACATCAGCTGTTTCTTCTTCTTTTTCTATTTTCTTCTTTTTTTTCCCTCTTTCTTTTCTTTTCTTTTCCTGGATTTGTTGTTAGGCTGGCAGGCCATTAATGAGCACTGTATTATCCGTTTTACCCTTTAACTTTGATTCAACGTTAGCTTTTCTTCTGGAATTTCCTTGATTTTTTTCCAAATGGTGTCACAAATCAGCACTAATGAGCCAAATCGCTGCTTGCCCTGCTCTTTCACAGTGTTGGTGCTTGTGTTACCGAGGCTTGCTGGATTTAATCACATCTGAGCTGCTATTTTTGAACTTTCCGGAGCAACTGATGAGGTGGACAATAATTTCCACCGGCTTTCAGTGAAATTTTGTATTTGAATGTTTCCCAGATATTTTCCAAAGGTAGAAAAAAAATAACAAACATTCCTAATTTTTCTAAATTATTTCTGAGTTCAGTCTCTCCTGTCGTATCCTGCACCAGCTCCATTGTGAAAGTTACCTTTTGCCCCCCCTTCCTTTTTTTTTTAACTTATGTGGGGTTTTTTGTGGCTGTAAATTTCTTGTATGCTTTTTTGTTGGTAGTGTATGGGTTTTTTTGTGGTTTTTTTTTTTTGGTTGGTTGGTTGGTTTTCCTTCTTTTTTCCTCAAGTTCATAAATGAACTTTGTGTTTGGGACAGTTCTTTACCCCGTGTAGAAAGCATTGCCACCTTCCGTAAATGAGGATTGTGGACATCCAGGAAGGGACACCTGTGAAATTCCTATGTGTTGTTGATATTTTTATCATCCAGTTACCCTTCTTTTTTCTACTTGTATGCCTTTGTAAGATCGGCCTTTTAAAACAAGGAAAGGTTTATATTACTGTTCCAGATATTTTTTTAAATACCCTTTTTTTTTAAGTGAAGGCATTACGATTACCCAAGCAGCCACTAATTTTCAGTTCTTTGATCAATTCCTCTATATCAAGATGAGGTCTGACGCAAAATTCCCTCGAGCGGCGCGCAGTGCTTTCTGAGGTAGGAAACTTGTCAGCTGCAATATTAAATAATTCGAGGGATGTTTTAGTCCTGGCAGCAGGAGACTTCAAGCATGTGCCAGTCAGATTGAAGACCCTTAAGAGAACGTTTTTCCTTCCACTTCGTAGGCAAACGTTGGTCTTCTCCGGTGCGTCGTCTTATTTTTGTGGGTTTTTTTGGTTGGTTGGTTTTGCTTCTTTTTTCCTCAAGTTCATATATGAACATTGTGTTTTGAACGGTTCTTTACCCCATTACCATCTTCCCTAAATGAGGATTGTGGACATCCAGGAAGGGTTTGTCAGTGGTGTGGAAATACTGTCACATGCGGTTTTGAATGTTCTTGCTTTGTTGGTCCCTCCCGAAGAGGTAATAGCCTGGAAAAGTCATGTCCTGAGTTTGCAAAGGCCTTTCCACGTTTTGATAATATCCATCCATATGAGGCCATCAAAGCTTCCCTAATGGGAGAGCTGACCTTCATTCTAGACTGCGAACAGAAATTGTGACCATCTGATTGCTCTTTTGAGGAGCTGATGGGTGAAATAACTCAGTCCTGTCTGAAAGGTTGACACTGATCTACTGAATCAACCTTTTTTATTAAATTATTTCCTTTTCTGGTGGTTGTACTGAGCTGTAATGAAGCTTGGACCTCTGTCTACAACGTTGGCTGAAAAGGTCTAGGTTGACTTAGTCGTGTCATGCCTCAAAAAAAAAAAATATTCAAATGCTTTAGAATTTTACTTCATTAAGTGAAAAAGTTTGGCAGATTTCTTCAAAGGACAGTGGATGTGGTTTCTGGTTTTCCCCAGGGGTAAAATAGCATGAGAGGTTGGGCTGGACTACGATAATGGAGATTTTTGGCAGAATTAAGAAAGGAAGAAGCTCTCTGGAGACCACAGCTTGAAAACACAGGCTGGTGTTTACCCTCTCCAGGGGACTGTGGGTCGTGGCTGTTGGGGCTTATCTTTATTTGGGATTATTGTACCTCTGTTAGGTTCACTACAGGCTTGCTTTAGAGAGGATCAAATCCATACTGCGGTTAGAACAGTGTATTGAGACTCATGTGAGAAATCCAAATATTTTAAAGGGATGTTGAGAGGTGTCCCATTTTGGGGTAATTTTAAAAGTCAATTAGCTGTTAAAAAAAAAAAAAAGCTTGTAATTTTAAATACGTAGATTCACATACATGAAAAACCAAATTTGTTTTTCACCGAAGGAGAAACTTGTGTGTGCAGAAGTGCTGGAGAAGAGCTAGAGAATGAAACGCCTGAAAACTACACAGGTCGTCTCCTTTCAGAAAATGCAGCTCTCGGACCATTCAGGTTTTGCAAAGTAAAGCCAGTCTTGAGTTTGCAGGTCCTGAGAGTCCTTCAGGTTTAATTTATCTGTGTTGGCTTCAGTGACAGAGAGACTAGGGGTACGTGAGCGTTTTCTTTTAACTAATGCCCCTTCAGAGCAGTATCTGGACGCTACAGCGGTGTTTGAGATAGTGCGTGAGGCTTCTTAAAATAGTCAGTAGATGCAGGGAGGAAGAAAAAGCAGCGTGTTCTCTGAGGGTCTGTTGTCTGCCTGGACCTCAGGACAGTGCAAGGTGTCTGTACAGGGAAGATTTTTTTAACCCTGCAAACTGAAAAGCTCAATTTTGTTTTGGGGGTTTTGTGGGTTTTGCCATTTTTAATAACTTTTGAACCTTGGATTCTCAGAACCATCAGTGGAGCTTGAAGACTTTTCTATGTATACATCAGGTGCTGTTACCTCTTGTACCTTTTTTCTTNTTTTTTTTTTTTTTTTAATTAAATAGCCACTAAAGGAAGGCTGCACACATTCTTGCCAACTGCTGAGTGTAACACTTAGAATATCTTGTTCGTCTTGTGTTCTCGTTTGGACCAGCATGGAGAGAAATGCCTTGAGGGGTTATCCGTGTTCTCTTTATTTTTCTATACTTATAAATATATACACAACTAGGAAGATGGAAAGAAAAAGGAGATTTGCAAGAAAGTGAACTAAATCACTGAAAAAAACGGTACCACGGAGGAACACAAGCAGAAGCAGCAAGGGTCAGCCTGCCTTAATGAAATTACATCGTTTGAGGTTGTTATTTTAAGAGCTATTCCATCTCGCCGTGCCTGAGCACCAACGTCACACTGTTAAATCAGGGAGGCTGAATTGGTTCGGTGTCCTCTGAGACAATATCCTGATACAGGAGGGATAGCTTAATGGATAAGGTTAACTCATACCAGCGGCTGCTGTTATGTTTGACAGTTAACATGCTGTTCACTGTGCTCCTATTCATAGAATCATAGAATTGTTTTGGTTGGAAAAGACCTTTAAGATCATCAAGTCCAACTGTTAACCTAACACTGCCAAGTCCACCACTAAACCATGTCGCTCGGCACCACATCTACCCATCTTTTAAATACCTCCAGGGATGGTGACTCCACCACTTCCCTGGGCAGCCTCTTCCAATGATTGACAGCCCTTTCCGTGAAGAACCTATTTCCTATTATCCAATCTAAACGTCCCCTGGTGCAACTTGAGGCCATTTCCTCTTCTCCTATCGCTTGTTACTTGGGAGAAGAGATCGACCCCCACCTCACTACCACCTCCTTTCAGGTGGTTGTAGAGAGCGATAAGGTCTGCCCTCAGCCTCCTCTTCTCCAGTCTAAACAACCCCAGTTCCCTCAGCCACTCCTCATAAAACTTGTCCCCCAGACCCCTCACCAGCTTCGCTGCCCTTCTCTGGACACGCTTCAGAACCTCAATGTCTTCCTTGGAGTGAGGGGCCCAAAAGTGAACACAGTACTCTTCCTACTCTTAGATAGGGGAACATCATGAACATGTGGCTGTGGGGGAAATGTGCTGACTATTGCCATGTTTTTAATATTGGCCATTGCATATGGGGATTACATAATTCATAAGGGGCATAGTTAGTTGTTTTATTTTGTGTTTTTTTTTTTTNGTAAGTATGGTTTTGAAGAAGTGCGCTTGAATTTGGTTGCCATGGCACGTGACAGAGGTCTAGTACAGCTCCTAGAAAGCACAGCCTTGACTTCAAGGATGGATGTTACAGCTGAGATCCTGGGCAGCTGATTACAGTCCTCATCTGTCTGAAGCATCTATGGGGAGCAGGGTGCTCTCCTGAGGAGATGGTGCACTCCCCGACGGGATAAGGAATAGCTCTGTGCCTTTCTGAGCGTAGCCAACACATAGAGACATCTATATCGCTGTGTAATAGCTTCTTCAAGATAAATGCCATGAAAAGCCTGCAACGCTGGACAAATTTGCTCTGCCATATGCTTGTGGAGGAGTATTTTTCTGAAGCTTTTATGTATGACTGGTAATCATAGATTGGTTTAGAGAGACATTTCTGAAAGTGTGAAGGGAAAGGAAGGGCAGCATGCTAATTTGGATTAATTGTAGTGCTTATCAAGTCAACATCCAGTGGAGACCAATTCATTATGTCGTCTCTTCTTTTGCTTGTAAAAAGCATAATGCTGCATTGAACAATGAATGCAAGGTCAGCTTAAAAAAAAATTGGGATACACCCCTATCATCTGATATGTTGTAAATTCTTATCTCATGTAGTATTATATGAAATGGGTTTGGAAGCAGACCACAATGTGATTTTCTTTGTTTGTTTGATTTTTTTCCCCTTTTGATCTGCAAATATTTCTGAGAGGAGTTCACAAAAGGCAAGTGTAGGGTACTGCACCTGGGGAGGAATAACCCCATGCACCAGTACAGGTTAGGGGTTGACCTGCTGGAAAGCAGTTCTGCTGAGAGGGACCTGGAAGTCCTGGTGGACAACAGGATGACCATGAGCCAGCAATGTGCTCTGGTGGCCAAGAAGGCCAATGGCATACTGAGGTGCATCAAGAAGAGTGTGGCCAGCAGGTCGAGGGAGGTCATCCTTCCCCTCTACTCTGCCCTGGTGAGGCCACATCTGGAGCACTGTGTGCAGATCAGAGCTCCTCTGTTCAAGAAAGACAGGGAAGTGCTGGAGAGGGTCCATCAGAGGCTATGAAGATGATGAGGGGACTGGAGCATCTTTCTTATGAGGAAAGGCTGAGAGCCCTGGGTGTTTTCAGCCTGGGGAAGAGAAGACTGAGAGGGGATCTCATCAACATTTATCAATATCAGCTGCCAAGAGGATGGGACCAGACTCTTTTCAGTGGTGCTCAGCGACAGGATAAGGGGCGCTGGGCACAAACTGGAACACGGGAAATTCAATCTGAACAGGAGGAAAAACTTCTTTACTTTGTGGGTGTCAGAGCACTGGCACAGGCTGCCCAGAGAGGCTGTGGAATCTCCTTGCCTGGAGATATTCCAACCCCTCCTGGATGCATTCCTGTGCAACCTGCTGTAGGTGACCCTGCTCTGGCAGGGGGTTTGGACTAGATGATATCCAGAGGGCCCTTCCAACCATAACCTTTCTGTGATTCTGTGAGATAGTTCTTTGTGCTGCATAGAGCTGAGAACACCCAACAAAGATAAAAAATCAGTTTTAACGCATGCATTGTTGTAGAAGGAATTCATGTTTTAAGATCTTTGTCTCCCTTTCTGGGGACAAGGAGAGGAACAAAGATGCATAGCCTTGAGCAAGAAATCTGAGAGCCATGACCTGGACCTTCATCTCCTGGTTTTAGCCCGGTGCCTTCACCTTGTTATCTTTTACATCAAATCCACGAGTACCAAGCGCTGCCTGAATGCACGCCCTGAAACAGAAGACTTGAATTACTGATATCGCTGCTGATGCTCAGTCACATCCTTACCCAGTTTAAGAGCTGCTCCACGTTCACCAGCTCTATCCTCTACAGGACCACAACAAATATAAGGTTGATCTGCATATCATGTATATATAGAAACTGCTCCCTCCTTCCTGGGGAGCTGCGGTCCAGCAGTTTGCATGTTGGCAAATGGAATGTACGTTTTTAGGAGCAGAAAATTGAGAACTTTTTGGCTGATCTTAAATGAAAGAGTGGATAATTTACCCTTATGACAAATGATGAAGTATCTTTTGGTATCTAGAGACAGCACTGTCATGGGACTAGGCTGTTAATTTATTACGTGAATGATGGTGGTATCAGCCTGTGCTTATCCGAACTAAGTCTATTTTAATGAACAAACTCTTGAACTTGTAATCTAGGGAACAACTTTGGGATAAATTAAGCAAAGGGACAATATCTCTTTTCACAGAATTTTAGAATCCACATTGATTAATTGGAGTCGCTTGCAGTAATTAAGCTGAGATTAAAGTCTGTTGGGGGTTTTGGTTTGTTTCTTTTAAAAAAATAATCTTATTGCATCTTCTGTGAGGGTTTAAAAAAAAAAAAAGACAGGTGGAGAGCCTTTGGTTTCCACCTCATCAAAAAGAAACGTAAGTTTTGGTGACAGAAGATCTGTAAATATTTTATAGAATTCAGCCGGGAATCCATCTGGACCAGATTTCTTTTTTTAGCCTTTCGTTCTTTTATAGTTTCCCTTAATTTTATCTGCAGAGAGCGGCTATCTCAGCTTTTAGAATGGAGTATTTGAAAATGGATTTCAGAACGTTTCCCTGCAAAATAACGGCCTGGTAGAGGCATGTATTTCCTTAGAGCAATTTAGAGTGGGACTACCTATCCCTGCTGGAGCTTGCACTTACTCTGTTTTGCAATGAAACAATTTATTCTGAAGCATCTGCAATATGTACAGTGCCTGGCAAAATTTAATTGATGCAGTTGTTTATGATACTTAGTTGAAATAGCAACAATATCTTCTGATTTTTATGAGCATGTAATCATTAGGGGCCGGATTCTCATACCTTTCGTGGATAACAAATTTAATCCTTGGATTAAGGCAGCACACAGAGGGAGGCACTGTTCAATTTGAATAAATATTTCTGGTCTCATTGTGGAACGAAGCCATTAGACACAAGTCTGTGCACCCTCCCTGTGCTCGCATGAACTTAATTGCCTGAATTGTTTGGGTTTTTATTTGACCTTAAACTATTTCAGTTATGCTCCAGTTGCACTGTTTTCATTTCCTTCCTTATAACACAGTGAGGTTGGGTTATGATTTGAAAGGTACAAAAGAGAAGCTTTTCTGTCTTCTCTAAATTTAAAGAGAATTCTCATCTTTGCGTAGCCAACTTGTCTTTTAAGTTCTATTTTTTCAAGTTAAATGTGATTTAATCAAGTTATTTACCAAGGAGAATAGAAGTGCTGGAGAAGGGGAGCCATAAGCTTGTGAGTGGTTATGGAAACTAAGAGGTGTCCTTGGACTTTCTGTGGTGGGTCTTCACAAGAGCTTTATGTGTCTTTTTTCAGTGGTGCCCGGTGATAGGACAAGAGGTAACGGGCACAAACTTGAATATAGAAAGTTCCATCTTAACATGAGGAGGGACTTCTTTCCTGTGAGGGTGGCAGAGCACTGGCACAGGCTGCCCAGAGAGGTGGGGGAGTCTCCCACTCTGGAGCCGTTCCAAACCCGCCTGGACGCTGTCCTGTGCAACTGCTGTAGGTGCCCCTGCTCTGGCAGAGGGGTATGACTGGATGACCTCCAGAGGTCCCTTCCAACCCAGACCATTCTGTGATTCTGTGATGTGGTTTGGGACTCACCAGCCACCATGGTCCTTCTTCCCGGGCTCTCCAAAGAGCTCTCCAAAGTGATGGAAATCTTCAGAGGAGGTGGGAGGGGACATGGACCTTGCATTCCTTGGGAAGATCCATGTTGGGTGGCTACACCCTACAGCTGTGATTGGTTCAGCTAAGGATTTTTGTCTGGTCTGAAGCCACGTAAGGTCCATACAGTCTTTCCTTTGTTTTCAGGAGTTTGGACTTTCCTTTGGTTGATTCACAGAGGCAGGAAAGTAGCCAAACCCATGAGAGATCTCCTAGATCCTCCAGTGAAATAAGAGGGGAAACAAAACAAAACAAAACAAAACAAAACTGTGGAAGGGATGGAAACTCCTTCAACATTTGTCCAATTCTTTTTTGCACTGGGCTTCTTTCATTGCCTCTGTCACTTTATTTTTAGGGGGGTGGTGTCAAATCTCTTCCATGCACCATTTCTATT
Organism: Anarhynchus alexandrinus; assembly: GCA_008711295.1. Taxonomy (NCBI): domain Eukaryota; kingdom Metazoa; phylum Chordata; class Aves; order Charadriiformes; family Charadriidae; genus Anarhynchus; species Anarhynchus alexandrinus. The sequence continues at coordinate 18,887 of VUYV01000187.1, read as the reverse complement.
TTGGACATTTCTCTTGCTGCACAAGCTATTCCATGCTTTGCACCTCATCCTTGAGTTTTCAGTTTCATTTTCCAATCAAAACACTTTTCTCTGGCGCTGGCACCTTGCAGCTGTAATTTCCGTGGATTATTTTGTGTCTGTATAGGTTTGGATGGCTTCCCAAAGCTTTGAATGTAACACAAGCAAACGGTGCAATAAAACATTTGAAATACAAGTTCTTTTGGTCCATGTCCCAACTCCATTACAGAGTCTCCTTCGTGTTATGTTTTATTTATATCATTTTCAGAACGGTGCTTTCTTCAGGCTGAAAAAGTTTGCGAGACAAAAAAAAAAAGGAAAAAAAGTTAAAAACTGACTGCATGATTACAAAGAGCAAGAGGAAACAATTCTCCTCAAACGTGGATTCTGTCCGTTATGTAGAATCAAGCCACTAAAAAAACCCAACCAAACAATAAAAAATGGGGCAGTGTGATTAGACAAGCTTGGACAGAGAATAAAAAAACAACCCATGTGTAGGAGTATGTATTTCTACTCAATATTGCAGCTCTGTGTAATGATGTTGTAAAGGGAACGCCTGCGTGATGGAAAGTGCTGTGGGCACTACCGTCACAGGCTGAGTGAAGATACAGCAGAACGGGGTCCATCTCTTGCCTCACCTTATTTGGGACCTAAATATTTTTATACCTTATAACCACCTCGGTTTACATGCGTCCTTTACAGGTATGCAGTTATACAGTGTAATTTCAGTATTTCTGTTAAGAGCAGTAAAATGAAGCACAGCACAGATGTGTCTTTCGCATGCTTTTCATCAGATGTGAATTTATAATCTGTTAATCATAGAATCACAGAACGGTTTGGGTTGGAAGGGACCTTAAAGATGATCTAGTTCCAACCCCTCTGCTGTGGGCAGGGACACCTCCCACCAGACCAGGTTGCTCAAAGCCCCATCCAGCCTGGACTGGAACACCTCCAGGGATGGAGCTTCCAAAACTTCTCTGGGCAACCTGTTCCAGTGCCTCACCACCCTCACAGTGAAAAATTTCTTCCTGATATCTAATCTAAATCTCCCCTCTTCCAGTTTGAAGCCATTCCCCCTCTTCCTATCAGTACATGCCCTTGTAAAAAGTCCATCTCTAGCCTTCTTGTAGGTGCCCTTCAGATACTGGAAGGCTGCTATAAGGTCTCCCTGGAGTCTTCTCCAGGCTGAACAACCCCAGCTGTCTCAGCCTGTAATGCCTCATACCTCCTCCCGACTTTAATCTCCAAAGGCTGTTTACCTTCATAAATGAACAGATGGATTTAGGTCCGAGCCTGCCTGAACACAGAAGGATGCTCAGCCACCAGCCCTTGGTGGCTGATGGGCTCTTGATGCTGTTCTTGCTTTCTCCTTTCTACCAAGTATTTCTCTTTGCTCTTGGGTGATAGAGATCTGGTGATCCTTGATAATATAGTTATCTTGAAATGTGGCTCTTAGGGTTGGCTCTAACCTAGTTTATAAGGCCAAGATACCAGGGTTGAGTGGAGGGCATACTCACCGTGGTCACGGAAAGAGGCAAGACAGAGCAGTAGACCAAAAGAGGCGAATTTCAAGTATCCTGGCAGCTCTTGAACTGTCTGTTTTTGTGCTTACCTGAAGGATTTTCTTCTGGTATTGTCCTAGGAAGAGACAAACTGGGTCAGGACAGAGATGTGTCTATGCAAGGTGGACCAAATCCAGGCCAGTTATGTGATTAGTTGTGGCTGCTTTTTGAAGAGGGCAAGCAGAGCAAGGCTTCTCCTAGTGTTTTCCTGTGGTCCCTTTACGTTATGTTTAATATCACATGATGGGCTTTTTTTTCTTCTTTTTTTTTCTTCTTCTCCTAGTCTTGTTGTGTTTTAAACCTGGGTCTGATTTTAGCATACACAGCAGCCTGTGACATGGAATTCTTCCTTAACTAGACTTCACATGGAGGAGTATCTCCTTTCTTTCATTCCTGTCTCCTCCTGGATTTGCTTCATTACTCCTTAGTTCTTGCACTGGAAAAGAGGGGGAGGTCTGCATTTCCTGGGCGACTCAGGACTTCACGGGGTGTTATCTTATCAATACTTATAAATACTTAAAGGGAGGGTGCCAGGGGGATGGGAACAGTCTTTTTTCAGTGGTGCCCAGTGATGGGACAAGAGGGAACGGGCACAAACTTGAACATAGGAAGTTCCATCTTAACATGAGGAGGAACTTCTTTCCTTTGAGGGTGTCAGAGCACTGGCACAGGCTGCCCAGAGAGGTGGGGGAGTCTCCCACTCTGGAGCCATTCCAAACCCACCTGGACGCCGTCCTGTGCAACTGCTGTAGGTGCCCCTGCTCTGGCAGGGGGTTGGACTGGATGATCTCCAGAGGTCCCTTCGAACCCTGACCAGTCTGTGATTCTGTGATTCTGTTATTTTATGGGCTGTTCCCCCACCTCATCATTCTTTTCCCAGCCTGAAGAGACCTCGCCTGTTTAGTTCTTCTACTGTATTAAGAGGAAAGTGGTAGAATTAGATAAAGCACAGAAAAGGGAGGTTAAAATGAGCAATTTAAAGGGTTTTTTTCTTCTTTTTTTTTAATCTGTTTATCCTTATCATTTTTTTAATATGTTTATCCTTCCCAGAAGTTGCCATCTTCCTCGACTCCCTCTCTTTACTGGAAAGTAGGCACCTCCTGCCTATTTTAACTTGCTCTCCAGGCTTCACTGGCTATACTGCTCTACCAGCAGCCAGGGGTGCTCAAGTACCTTTTGCACACGCTGAGATTTAAGTGCCTTAATTTGGAGCTGGTTCCCACCTTTCTGCCAGCCCAGAAGGCTGTGCATCACCAGTCAGGTCTACCAGCCCCACACGTGCCCTACAGGGCATCTCGCATGGTACTTGGCACCTATATTTAGGCAGTTGCATCCCACAGCCTGTCTTCATCAGGCTCTTCTACGTGGCTAATTGTATAAAAAAGACAAAGCGCTTTTTTTGGGTTTTTTGGTGGGGAAAAAAAAAGAATTGCAGTCTGTATTTTTAAGGGCAACTTTGCGCTTACGTGCAGGGTTTGATAGTCAGCTGTTTTGCTTTGGCTTGTTCAGGGCTTGGCGTTCTTCTTGCATGAGTCACGCGCTGGAGCGAAGCTGCTTTTTTTTCTCCTTGATATTTGCACTTGGTTCCCTTTGGTGCCATCATGTGCTCCGCGAGCTTATCAGCAGGAAGGAGGAGTCCCAAAGCGTTGCGGTGAACGATACCGACGCTGGGAAATGAGCTGAAACGGGGCTTTTTATGGTCTCTGGTTCACGACTGATTCGAGGCTGTGTCAGAGCAGACCTGACCCATACGGTTTTCTCAGCATGACGGTGGATGTACCCCGAAATATATCTGTCGTTAGGGTGAAAGGAAGCTGGGAAGGTGATGAGTTTAGCTCTCCGCAGGCTGCCTTAGCTGTCTTTGCCGTCTCCTCGGCAAATGCTTTCTGAGCAGAGCTGGTCTGGAGAAGACGAGCTCCTTTGACAGCACGTATTTACACGTCCGGCTTCATGTGCACTTTCTCGTCGTCCTTGCCTGTAAGCCTTCAAATGTGGTGAAATCTCTTTTTTTCTCCTGCTATCCTAGTGCTGCCACTTGCCTCCCGTGCTTTGCTGCAGGCGGGAGACGTGGCAGGAGGCTCCACTCCATCGTGGAGAGCCTCTCCTCCCCGGCTGATGAGGGGTGGTTGTTAGCGTGTTTTCCTCGGATTCAGGCAAATCTGTTGCTGTGGTTTTTTTCTTCTGCATCCCTCTGGTGAATGTCTGTGGTCAAAAACATCTCTATTGCTTGTTCCTCTTCAGTCCATATTCCTTAATTTTCGTCCTGTTGCCTTGTTACAAGCAACCCCAGCAGTACCTTGCCTGCCTGTGGCTTTGAACCTACTGAGGAGCATCCCTTGCTTTAAAAACTTCTTATTTTTCAATGATGTTTTTTTGGGGGAGGGGGAAAGTTGAAATAAAGCTAGGCAAGGTGCTCACCCTCCCTCCTGACTTAGGGAGATTGTGTTGTGGTTTAAAAATACAGAAAGTCCTACTGTGAACAGCAGATTGGTGTGATATTAAGGACCACTTGAAATAATTAAGGGATCAACCATGTTCTCCATCAGTGAGGGATCTCGGCAAAGGTGAATGAATTGGAAAATTGAACATTTTTTTTTTTTTCTTCAATGTGAATAGTGTCCCAGTGCAGGTTCAACGGAAGTTTTTCAGCAAATTCACTTAAATTTGGCAGGAAAGTTGGCTCACAGCCGTTGCTGACTCCAGGCTGTGATTCATGACAGGTGGCCACAGGACCCAGTGCAATCCTGAGGATCTTTCTTCATTTTCTCATTGTCAGAGCACATGTATTTTTGCTACTTGGTTTTACTTTATCTCGCAGCATGGTCATTGTTTGGAGATCTTTTGTAGTCTTGTGTGAAGATACATAGCTGGACTAATGGTAGAAGCAAAATGGGCAGAGCAAAGAATAGAAATGTCATAGAATCATAGAATGGTTTAGGTTGGAAGGGACCTTGAAGATCATCGAGTTCCAACCCCCCTGCCATGGGCAGGGACACCTCCCAATAGACCACGTTGCTCAAAGCCCCGTCCAGCCTGGCCTTGAACACTACCAAGGATGGAGCTTCCACAGCTTCTCTGGGCAACCTGTGCCAGTGTCTCACCACCCTCAAAGTGAAAAACTTCTTCCTAATGTTCAATCTAAACCTGCCCTCTTCCAGTTTAAAGCCATTCCCCCTCGTCCTGTCACTACATGCCCTTGTAAAAAGTCCTTCCCCAGCTCTCCTGTAGGCCCCCTTTAGGTACTGGAAGGCCACAATAAGATCTCCCCAGAGCCTTCTCTTCTCCAGGCTGAACAACCCCAACTCTCTCAGCCTGTCTTCACAGCAGAGGCGTTCCAGCCCTCTCATCATCTTTGTGTCCTCCTCTGGACCCACTCCAACAGGTCCATGTCTTTCCTGTGTTGGGGGCCCCAGAGCTGGACGCAGTACTCCTGGTGGGGTCTCACAAGAGCAGAGTAGAGGGGAAGAATCACTCTTGACCTGCTGTCCACACTTCTTCTGATGAAGCCCAGGATACAGTGTCAAAAGGACACTTGTCAGCAGAGGCTGGTGGTGGGTACAAGCTGGCCCTCCCTGCCTCTTCATGAGATAGATGGGTTGTGTAAAGAGGGGAGGGCAAGGAGCATTTATTTGGACAGCATTCCTAATGTATTTTGCATGGGTGCCTAAGTAAATGTAGCTACTGTGGAGGTTTGACCTTTCTTTGAGGTTATTCTTGGGGAAAGATAAGGACTAATGACTTCATAGTTAAGTGATGGTTACATAGTAGTTGGCTCCGAGCCCATGTTCCAGCTAGTCACTGCTTGGGATTGCGTAGAACTATTTTCTCCTCTCGGTATCCCTGAAATATTTGCAGATACCTGTATTTCTCACCTTGGTTGCAAGGGCTCCCTCTTTCTAGCTTTTCAAAGGTGTCCTTCGGTTCCAGGGCATTCTGGAGATGCCCCGAGCCACCCTTCAGCTCCTGCCAAGACTCGGCATCTTCAGTTGGTGGTTGACTTGGGCTGCCCACGTTCACTGATATTTGATTATTGAGCATGTTTCATTTTGCCTTCCTGAGCAATGACCTCTCACTGGAAGGAAACTTGGAAACTGCTGCGCAGCATCTCATTGGTTTGCTTTCAGTTCCCACTTGAAAAAAAATAAAAGAACACCAAAAAACCCAAGCAGAACACAACACCCCCCCGCCAATCTTTTTCTCCCCTAGACATTAGGCTTTGGAGACTGCTGTCCATCATATGGCCAACGGGACAGTTTTTTTAATTCTCTTCTCTCTACAGCCATTTGTTGACTTGATTTACACCATGCCTAACTGACTTCTGTCATCTTCATGGTCTTAGTAGGAAAACTGAAATGAAGATACCAAGTTGTTTTCGGTTTCTTGACGAATCGCTACCAAAGGTAGAAGTAGATTCTTGAATTTGCCACTGTGTTCTGTGTCTTTGCACTGGACCATGCTGCTTCTCATTTAGCCTTCTCTGGGGTTTATTTATAATACGACTACCAGTGAACATTGGTGTACATGAGAACTTAGGCTCATGTATATTCTGATCATGTGTGTTGAATAGCAGTGTTACTACTTTGGGAATTAGTACATAGGGAGACAAGTGATGTTGGGTTATGGCAGAGCAGGATGCTGGGAATTAAGGAATCTATTACTTGATTAATTCACGCACCCCATTTTGCCCTATGTCTCCTTCCCCTGTTGCAGGTCTGTCGGTCAAAAAGTTCCTGTGGACTCAAAAACAGGTTTCCGTCCCCATATGTATTTTTCCTTATTCTGTTGAAATCCTATATAAATTTATAAATTCTATTTCTAATTTCGTTAAGCTGACCTAGTGTGTTGCAGTTGGTCTTTGTCCATTCGTGCATGTACATCTTTTATAATTAATAAGTTTACTCTCAACTTCATAGTAGCAAACTAGACAAGTTCCTTCTTCTCTGTGTTCCTCCTCCCTGTTTTTTATACAGTGAATAGACATTAATATTCATCTTTCGTTACCAGTGAAAAGGCAGATGAAACCTGAATTCTGAACTGACTGGAAATTTAATTTTGCTGTTCACTGAAATATGTAATACTTCTGTGTTTGTCTAGCATATGGATACATTAAGACGGCTCTACGTACAAGGTTCACAAAAAGTAGACAACATGGCACAAAGCAGCAAATAGAAGAAGGCAATGCAGGAAGAAAAAAAAGAAATATACCCCTTGGTGGATTAGAACAGGCACTGTTTCAAAGTGTTTGTCCTAGGGAAATTCAGGGTTGGAAGCCGTCTAGATCATGTTCTCCTGCAGGAGTTGGAAGAAATGTTGTTTATCCATTATTTTAATGTTAGTTTTAAAAAAATAGGAAGGGTGACATCACATTTCAATCATGCTGAGCTAACAGTGACCCGGCACTAAGTCATTTAAGCACTGCCATAGCCTGGAGTTGAACAGTAGAAAATGTTACAGAAAACTCAGTGGCGGTAGACTCCAAAACATCTTTGGTCTCCCAAAGAGAGTCCTTCTTTTCTCTTGATCTAAGTACCTCAGTATCAGGGAAGCCTGATTGCTTCTCCAGGTGAAAAGGTATTTGGGTCCTGAGGGCTGACTTTGCTGGTACAATCCTTTTGTCATTTATCACACTCAGCTGCTGCTTTTGGGAACCAAACCGTTTCCGTGTGTGCTGCCTTGTGCTTTGAAGATGGAAGGCATCCATCTTCCCATGGCATCTGTGATCCTTTTGATGGAAGACTTTTTCTAGCAGCCCTAAATAGCTACTTTTGCTCTCAAGTTTATACAGCTTAAACAGGGGGTCTAGAAACCTGAGATTCCCAAGCTAAACAAAATATATCTAGTCCTTATTCTTGGCGTTTGCCTAAGGCCAGCCTGTCTCTGGTGCCACTCAGCAGGATTTGAAGACTGTCTTCAGTTCTTTTGTGAGAAGACGTGCAGTCAGGTCGATGTGGAAGAAAAGTCTGTGTATTGAAGTGGCAACTGGGACTGACATGAAAGGAGCACAACAGGCTTCCAGATTGCTTGACATACCTCTGTTCTTCGTGTCTGATATGCAGACATTTGTGTAATGTGAAATGTATACAGATGGTTTGCGGCATAATTCCTTCCCATCTCTGTTGCTTATGATTTCCTCCTCCTTTGTGTTGTGTGACCGTCCATCAGATCTTAAATCCTCTAATGTCAATAGGAGGTCTTAAATGGAGCCTTCATGAGCTTGGTAGGGATGGAGGTGCCTTGTGATGAACAAGAAAGGGTTTGGTGCACCTGATGGGTGCTGTTAGCTGTAGATATTGGGAATGACTGACTGATTGACTGATGACTGCCTGGACGCCGTCCTGTGCAACTGCTGTAGGTGACCCTGCTCTGGCAGGGGGATTGGACTGGGTGATCTCCAGAGGTCCCTTCCAACCCTGACCAGTCTGCGATTCTGTGATTAAAGAAGGGGTTAAGCAGAGACTGGGGTTTCATAGTATTGCTGAGCTGGTGGAAAAATGAGATTATGATGTGAAGGTTGCGATCAAGTGCACCGAGGCCAACCAGAGCTCTTAGTTTCATGCCAATTAGAAGCACAACGAACCAACTGTCTCTATTTGTGGCTCAGTATACATGTCCATAGAATGTCATGGATGTCTTGTCTCGCTACCTCTGACTTCACAGCCTATCCTGATAGTATCTGTTCCTGAGACAAAACTGCTCTGGTCCCAGAGACATCTATGATGGCAGCTATACCGCAGGGAAGACGAACTAAATCTCTTAGAAAGTGATCAGATGCTTTCCTGAAATAAGGCTTTGACGAGGAAGAATGCAAAAAGAGAAGTTTTCTCATTGTTTCTTAGCAAATCTCCAGAATAGCAGAAGCTGCTCGTTTCTGAGATAATCCGTGCTGTTTTTACTTTGCACCTACTCCACGGTGCCTTAAGGCTGTAGGCGTTGCCTTCACTCTGTAGTACGCTTCAGCTGGAGGAGGGTAGGCAAGAGCGTTCTTCGGTATGGTGAATCAGGTTGTTTACAGTCATAAGTGACGCTGTGCCTGTCAAGTACTACATATGTGTCTCTAGAAGCTTCTGGAAGCCAATTCTGTTTGTACAAAGTCTGTGTATAGATATAATGTCCTGGGGCGTTTTTGTTGTCGTTGACGTATTTTGTGCCGTGTCAACCTAGGCTAGACAGTGTGCTCCTCAGGCCATGGGGACAGAGATGACTTCCCTCTCCAAGGAACTCCCATCAGCATTAAAAATTAATTGGAAAGCAAAGGGGAAGGAAACGTGTGCATTGCTGCATCCCTGGCCCTGGTGTATTGCAGAGCATCGCTCCTGGACCGCTCTCCCGCCACTCACTTCTTCAGCTCCGGAGCGCTGCTGCCTCGCCTTGCTCACTCAGCGCCCCCCGAGAACACGACGTTAATATGACAAACATCACAAAAGATCCAGAGGAGCATAAATTACCTCAAAGGCACAGCCTGAAAAAGAAGAAAGTCATCCCCTGCAGCTATTCTGATTGACCTCTGACAGTCGTGTTACGGAGCTCAGCGAGCACTCGGGGATTTGTGCAATTACACCAACTCAATGTTAAAACCATTGATGAAAAAAAAGAAAAAAAGTGCTTTAACAGCAGAGATTGTTCATAAATTCAAGCTCTCTGCGAAAGAGGAAAGGGGCATTTTTCCAGGTGAACAGCATAAAGGTTTATTGAGTTTTGTTTTTAAGAATTGAGAAAATCCCTGAGAAGAGAAGCTAAAAAGTAGCAATGTCTGTGACATGAGTGACAGAGTCGAGTCTGGGGAACAAACTGTTAGAGGCCATTTGGAAAAGCAGCACACTTTGCAAATATGCCTTTTCATCTCACGGCTTCAGAAAACTTCCATATTAATCGAGTTAATCCTGCAAAAAGTAGGGGTCTGTATCTGTCTATCCATTTTACAGGCAGGGAAACAGAGGCAGATGTATGGAAAGCAAGAAAATACTGAGTATTCTCCCTCCTTCTTGTGGTTTGTGTGCTGGTAAACAAGTCTCCTAGCGAGAAATGAAAGAGGGTCAACCTGTTTAGTTCATCTGAAGGAAGGTTAAGAGGCAACAGAGATCAAAGAGCAAAGTTCAGGAGGTGAGAAGCCGCAGCTCTCCTACCGGAGTGGCTGGGGCTGATCCTTCATTAACTGGAGCCTTGGAGATGCTCTTATGGAAAGAGGTGACCTGGTCTGACCAGAGACTGTAGGGGTTGATGCTTAAAGATGATTTGTGTGAAATGATCTGCTCTCCCTTTATGAAGAAGGTCAGGCTGGTTGGTACAAGGAAATTTTTTTTCTGGGTTAAAAACCTCGGAAAAATGTATCTCTACTTGGTCATAAAGAAATTGAGGTGTCGTCATCGCTAATCACTTCTGAAGCCCCTAGTGAAGGCACTTCTCCCTCAACAAGGCGATGGTAGAGCTGGAAATAAGAGTACAAGAGTGCTGTTGCTCGCACCACCCCCTGCATTCATTCCCGGCAGGTAATTATTATCCAAACTGTCTGTGGGTTGTTTTTTTTTCTGGAGCTGAACAGTAAGCAGGAACAGTCTGCTTGGTGGTAGCAGTGCCATTCCCCAGGCAGGAGAAGTCCTGGTGAGGAGCCCAGCAATACCAACAGCTCACTGTGAAATTCAGAACAAGGAATTCACCTGGATGCCTGGTCTTGGCTTCAGCTGCCTATTAGCCTGCCAGAAGGTCCCACTGAACCCGCAGCCACGTTCCTATTGCTCTTTCCTGAGGAATCTGGAGGTCCTCCCTAACGATGTGATGGACCTGTCCTGAAAAGAATGAATGCAAGACTGGAAGCTGAAGTTCTGTGTCTGCAGTAGATCTCNGGATGCCTGGTCTTGGCTTCAGCTACCTATTAGCCTGCCAGAAGGTCCCACTGAACCCACAGCCACGTTCCTAATGCTCTTTCCTGAGGAATCTGGAGGTCCTCCCTAATGATGGAAGCTAAAGTTCTGTGTCTGCAGTAGATCTGCACTTTTGCAATAGATCCCATTGCCTGTGTGACCCCTTCTTCCTATCCCGTAAACAGCCACCACCTGCACTTTGATGAAGTGAGTGGTTAGATACCAAGGAGGGACTCCAGTTTATGGATGTCAAATGCCAGAGGTTTCCTGGAGAAGTTGTTTAGTCTTCATCCTTGGAGATATTTGAAACCCAACTGCACACAATCCTGGGCAACCTGCTCTAGCTGATCCTGCTTTGAGCAGGGCCAGGGGTTGGTATAGGTGGTCTTCTCAATCATTCTGTGGTGTTGGCACATTTTTCCAGCTTATCCAGGTCCCTCTGGGTGGCAGCATGACCCCCTGGTGTATTAGCCACTCCTCCCAGTTTGGTGTCATTAGCGAACTTGCTGAGGATACACTCTGCACCATCATCCAGATCTTTAATGAAGATGTTAAACAGGACTGGATCCAGTATTGGCCCCAGATCAGTGTTGGCCAGTCTTATCACCTCCAGGTGTAACAAGACCTTCACCATGTTCCCCATTCCGAGAGGTGCTCTATCCTTCCTCATAGGCTCTCCCAATGTCTCACTTCATCTTTCCTGCTTTGGTTTAGAGCCATTCCCTTGCCTTAGCCAACACAAGTGAAGAGAATGTTTTCCTCCCTGTCTTTTTGCAGCAGCTTTGCACAGATATGAAGGCTCAAGTTTTCCCATCAGTCTTCCCTTCTATAGGCAAAACAACCCCATTTACTCAGTCTTTCCTAGCAGGTCGTGTTTTCTTGACCCGTTGTCATTCTCCAAGTTCCCTCTAGGCTCTTTTCAGTCTCTGGCAAAATCTTTGTTGGAGCTTGTTGCCTGCAGCTGAGGACTCCAGAGTGTGGGGTCAAGCAAAAGGTTTGCTTCACCTGTCTAGAAGATTGTAATCCTATTTACACATCCCATGATGAGGTGTGCCACTTTTACAGGAAAGTCATTGCAGATTCATGTTCAGCTTGCAGCCTATAGCATCCCTCCATCCTTCCCTGCAGCTCTGGCCAGTTGTTCCCCATCCTCCGTTTGCGCACTTGTTTGCTGCTTCTAAATTCAGGTCCCTCCAGTTGACCTAAATTATGTAGCTTCTTATTTTCTTTGTCAAACATCACTTTTGGTTTGTTAGGATTGTTCTGAATGCTGAAGCTGTCATCTAACCTGCCTGTTTGGTCTTGTGTGTGTGTTTAATGAGGCTAATCCCTGTTCCATCACCCAGCTCACTGCTCAAAATACACATGGAGAGAGCAGAACTTATAGAATCATAGAATAGTCTAGGTTGGAAGGGACCCTTAGGATCATCGAGTCCAACCATCAACCTAACACTGCCAAAAAAACCACTAAACCGTTTCTCTCAGCACCACATCTACCCATCTTTTAAATGCCTCCAGGGATGGTGTCCCCACCACTTCCCTGGGCAGCCTGTTCCAATGTTTGACAACCCTTTTGGGGATGAATTTTTTCCTGTTATCCAATCTAAACATCCCCTGGTGCAACTTGAGGCAGTTTCCTCTTGTCCTTGTGTCTTGACCCCACACAGTTTCTTCTTTCATTATGACAACAGTCCACTGGGAGCATTTTTCTACTTAAAAAAAATTCACCTGTGCCTCCAATCCATTTCTTCTGCCATGCAAGGAACCCCCTAATAGCATAAAGCTGTAATATCTGCTGGTTTTCTGCTAACTCCACTCTCTGCTAACTTTTTGCATGAAGAAGTTAACATTGCTTTGATGTGACTTGTTGCCAGATTTATGCTGGCTGTTACTCTGCTTTTTACCATCAGATACTTTCAGTGAATTTATTCCAGTGTTTTTGCAGGAGATGGAAATGAAGCTGATGGGTTTGCAATTTTCTTACTCTTCCTTTCTCAAACCATTTAGTAAATAGGCACTGTAAAGGTCCTCCAGTCTACCAAGAGGGCCGTGAATGGCTCTCAAGCTGCTTCAGGCATCAAAGGAGGAAAATCACAGAATCCCACAACCACTGAGGTGGGAAGGAACCTGTAGAGGTCATCTTGTCCAGCTGTCCTCCTCGGAATAGGGTCACCTAGAGCTGGTTGCTCAGGCCCGTGTTCAGTCAGGGCTTGAATATCTCCAAGGATGGGGACTCCACAACGCCTCTGCACAACCTGTACTGGTGTTTTGCCACCCTCACCATAAAAAAAAAAAAACAAAAAACCAAACCCAAAAAGCCAAAAAAAACCCAAACAAAACATTTTTTTGTTGTTTATAAGTGAAATTTCCTGTATTTTAATTCATCCCCATTGCCTCTTCTCCTGTCACTGAGCACCACTCAGAAGGGTTTGGCTCCATTGTGTTTACTTCCTCCTGTCAGATATTTACGCACATTAATAAGCCCCCCACGCACCCCGAGCCTTCTCTTCTCCAGGCTGAACAGTCCCAGCTACCTCAGCCTCTCCTCATATATCAGGTGCTCCCATCCCTTAATCATCTTCATGGCCCTCTGCTGCATTCGCTCCCATATGTCCATGTCTGTTATTCCTTTTCCGTTTCTTTCCATTATGTTCATGTCTTTCGCAGTCAAACTCAACTTTCAGAACATCTAAGTTGCCTAAAGTGCTCTCCAAACTATTTCTTCCATGCTGAAATCTTACTTTTCATTCTTACTACTAATTATGATGGCCATCTAGATGTCCCTCTAAATGGAGACAGCTGTGTAACAGGGAACTCTTAAAATAATTTTGCCTGCTTGGGTTTTGCCTGCCGGTATCTTTCCCAATCCAAGAAACATGGACCAACCCTTTCCTTGAGATTCTACATCTTAATATTATATTCACGGCTTGATTGACTTCTACGGGATATACACAGCAAGAAGTAGTTGCGTGTCATTAAAATACAAATTCATGCCTCTGGAGGGTTGGGTGTCCTTTTTGGTTGGCTTGGGTATGGTTGTTCTTTCATTTGTATTTTAGGTGATGAGGATAAAGCTGTGATAAAATGGTTTTTTTGTTGTTTTTTTTTCCCTTTTTCCCTCCCCTGTATCTAGTATGTTAGGCAACATTTGTTCCAATTTGTACAAACTGCCTTCACAGTAAGCTGAACAAGTCTCCCTGAGGAGCAGTAGACAAAAGACCTGGGAGGTGCCATGGGGATGGGGAGGGAAATGCTTTGATTGCCAATCAAATTAAAGGTATTTAGATCCGCTCTTAAATTTTCCCATAAATATATTACTGCAGGGTAGGAGTGTGGTTCCGGAGCTGTGTGAATAAGGGATATTTCAATGGCTTCGTAGGATGGGGTAGGACGTGGTTGTTTCTAAAAAGGTTGGTTAAACTAAAACAAAATATTTCATTTTCAGTTCTCTCTTTTTTTTTTTTTTCCCTTACAGGGAGAAAAAGTTTTAAAATGGGAGCATGCTTTGAAATTAATAAATCAACATGAAACATTTGGAGTGCTCTAAAAGCCTTCCTTTTCTCCCCCTTTCACGCCACTCTGGTGGGGAAAAAATAGATGCATTCACTGTTTGCCAAAGAAACACTTGCCCAGTTGTAATCAACTCATTGTACCACATGGTGTAGACTTTCCCTCTGCATTTGTTGTGTGTGGCCTTGGGGAAGTCATGGCAGCAAATGCTTCCACTTGCTTATCTCTAAAAAGAAAGGATGGGTCAGAATCAACCCCTGTACAGAGGCAGTTTTCAAGCTTTTTCATTGTCCTACTTCCCTGTTTACAGCAGTCTTAATCTGTAGCCGCACTGGGAGGTAGAGAAAATAAGATAACTCCTTATCACTGCCCAGAAATCTTCCTGTAACTCTTTTATGTGCCCTTATTTTCCCAGGTAAGGGTCTGGCTAGATCTTGGGTTGCATTTTGCGGTGGAGGTTGTGTTACTGTGGTAGTTGTGGGCTAACCTGAGACCTGGGAGGGGCAAGATTTGTTCCCAAGTCCATTTCACGCTCCCCAAGTGAATCTTCATCCGTTCCTTGTAGTGTTTAGTGGTTGCGAAGAAGAGCTTCCATCAAGACTATATTTATTTATATTTATATAAATATATATATAAATATATATAAATAAATATATATTTATATATTTATATAATATGTATTTATATATATAAATATATATATAAATATTATATATTTATTTTTATATTTATATTCCATCAAGATTATATTTTTGTGGTGCTCATAGTTTTTCATGCCTGACGTGATCCATTGATCACGATCATTGGTCAGTTGTTGAGTGTCTTGGAAATCCTTGGTTTGCAGATGGCTTATTTAACTTTCCCTCCTGTTTACTTCATTTTTTTGCGTCCTCGATGCGCACACAAATCCAGGCGCTCGTCCTCTCTCTGCCTGCTTGGGCTGTTGCAGGTTGGCAGCTGTAGGTTTGGACTGAAGGTTGTTTTCCGAAAATGAAGGATTTATGGCCTAGGGGCACCTGCAGCCTCAGATGCCAATTATGTGTGTATGTCGTACACCGAGGCTGGGTGGGGAAGCTGAACTCTGGATTTTCTCCACTTTTAATGGATTTATCTCACATCCCTTGCCCTCTCAGGGCAGTTGCACTTTCATCCTCTTTTACGTGTCTGGCCCAATTAAGGGAGGATGGTGAGTGATTTCCTTTAGTCCTGGAGTTTCCCTGTCTGGCGATTCTCAGCAGTAATTTTTTACTTGGTTTTGAAACTTTGGAAGAAAAAAGGAGAATGAAGTACAAGAGGTACCTGAGACCATTAGGCTGTTCCCAGTACAGTTCAGAACTGGGAATTTCTGGTGCTTTGATCTCCGTGGAGGACAAACCAAAGAAATAGTTGCAAGTAGACCGCTGTGTCAGTGCACCCCAAAAGAGAAGTCAGCCCTCTGCTGAGGCATCTATCAATACCTACATCAGGTCATCATGCGACATGTGGCCATGTTTCAAGAAGCTCTTACAAACTGGAGGTCATTCCCAGCTTTTGTCACTTAAGAGGGAAAGTGGCCTGTCCAGGCCATGTGCAGTTTGAGTAGCCAAGCCCAGGACAGAACATTTCATCTCATGTCATCCAGCCTTGCACCCCAACATCTTTCTCAGTAGATGAAAGATGTAGACCTGTTGGAGCGCGTCCAGAGGAGGGCCACGAAGATGATCAGAGGGCTGGAGCACCTCTCCTGTGAGGACAGGCTGAGAGTGTTGGGGTTGTTCAGCCTGGAGAAGAGAAGGCCCCAGGGAGACCTTATTGCGGCCTTTCAGTACTTAAAGGGGGCCTATGGGAAAGATGGGGACAAACTTAGCAGACTCTGTTGCAATAGGACACGGGGTAATGGCTTTAAACTAAAAGAGGGAAGATTTAGACGAGACAGAAGGAAGAAATTTTTTACGCTGAGGGTGGTGAAACACTGGCCCAGGTTGCCCAGAGAGGTGGGAGATGCCCCATCCCTGGAAACGTTCCAGGTCAGGTTGGACGGGGCTCTGAGCAACCTGATCTAGTTGAAGATGTCCCAGCTCATGGCAGGGGGTTTGGACTAGATGGCCTTTAAAGGTCCCTTCCAACCCAAACCATTCTATGATGCTGCACTGAAGGTGTTGCACATGCTTGATGGACAGAGTGGTTTGTTAGCCCAGTTTTTTTGGTTGTCCTTCAGTTAACAAGTGACATTTATAAGACAGAGCAACTCCCTACGTGGAGGGCAGGTGGTATTCCAGGTCATCTCACGCCAGCATGTCCTCTCCCCTGGACTCTCTGATGCTGCTATACTGCAGCATCACTGCATCGCTGCTTGATGAAGGGGTACCCAGTTGGCAGCATTGTCTTTCTGCATTTTTCAGGTCCTTTCCAACCTAAAGGTCCTTTCCAACCTAACCATTCTATGATTCTATAAGTCTCAATCCCTCAGCCTCCAGATTTTCCCTGTTTGGGGCATTTTTTCATAGTCTTGGTGTACGGAAGCAGCAGCTGGGTTTGGTCCCGTATCATGCCTCAATTGTTGCAGCACCTTTTTCTCTTCTCTTCCTTTGCTGTCATCATCTCCGTGCCTCAGAGTTGGACTATTTTTAATATCAAAGTCCTGGGACCCTGCTGATATGCTGGAGGGTACCTGGGGCTCATCGGGAGACAGCGCCTGTGGACAGAGAGGTGGGAAGGGGGAAGAAGTAGTCTTTCCCTGACAGTTCTGCATTGATTTCATTCTGCTTCTGCTACCTTAGGCCTTGCAGCTTTTTTTTTTGTTGTTTTTCTTTTTTTTTTTTTTTTAAACCAGCAAGGAAAAAATAACTCTGCCTCCAATATTTATACTAGAGGCCCAGGAGCTTATAATATAGCAGTAAACTGTCTCTTTTGAGAACTCATCAAGACTGCAGGGTGATGGATAGACTCCTAGCCAGCTGCATAGTGGTAATGTTCCAGAAGACAGCATTACCTTTTTTTTTTTGATCGAGTGCCTGGTCTTTGCCTACCAGCTCAGGATCTCAAAGCACTTTGTGAACAGCGAGGAATTAAAAGTCTTGCCGTGGCTGAAACAGATAAATGGTTGCCCTTTATCGCTGGAGCAAATAAGGCACAGGGAGGACAAATGGCTTGTTTGCCCCCAAAATCAGCTGTAGTCCAGGAAGACCTGGATTTTAGTGCTTTTATTCTGCACAGGTGGGCATCCTGAAGTTTGGGGATAGTCCTGTATTTTTTCTTTTTTCCTTTTTTCTTGGAATACTGGGGTTTAACTGACTTTTAACAGTGTTGTATCTGTCTTTTTCTCTGTTTTCTTAGGTTTGAAGTATAATCCCGCGTCCGTTGCTATCTAGAAAATGTCTTATGGATCCATTGATGGTAGTGGCTTTGGGAGCAGGAATCCATTTGGAGGCCCTTCGAGACAAGGCTATCAACCTCTCGGTAAAGTATTGATCCCGTGCTGTAATTTATTCTACCTGACTCCATGGGGACTGAAGTTTTACTTTCTCATGTTCAGTGTGGCTGATGTATAAATATCACACTCTCTCCAGAGGTCATTTCTGATCGTGATTTTCAAAGGTGAAAACCAAACTTTCGTTGAACTCGATTTGTGTGATGAAGCACCACGTCTTACCGTGCTCAGAACTTGAGGTTGCAATGTGGAAGAGCGGTGCTGATGGGGATTTTGGAGGCATTTTGTGTGCCTAGGAGAAGAAATGCAGAATATTCTCTAGACCTGATCGTGTCTTTCCTCACCTTCTCAGCATCTTTGCAAGAAGTTTGTCTAAATGGTTGTTCTGTGGAAGGCTGTGGGTGCACTGGTGATGGGAGTAGATGGGAAGATATACAAAGGGCAGCGAGCTGTGCTTCCACAGAGGGTGACTTAACTGCTGTGGATGCTGCTTGAACCTGGGAAGTCTGCTCAGATGTGGTGACGGGGTCAAAAAATTGCTCAGGAAATGCTGAAACCGTAAACAGTGATTTGCAAATGGCTGTGGGTTCTGGTTTTGTGGTGTGTTTTTAAGCAAAGCCCAGATGTGCTTTCCTCACCTGTTTCCCCCCTTGACCCAAAGAACTCTAGAAACGCTACAGTAGAAAGAGAAACCCATCCTGGTGTCAACTTGTATGTCTGAAACGGACCCAAATGTACAAGTCAAAGCTGTGCTTCATACAAGCGAGTTCATAATGTGTCTGTCATAACGTGGAGCGCACCTAATGATTATAACCTCCTGCTTTTGTGTGTGGAAGGCGTTGACTTTACTGTGTCCCCTTCTTGATGCAGGCAAGTTGTAGGAGGCGTCCCTTGCCACAAGAATGGTGGATAGCACAACCCTTGTCCCTATTGACACAGGTCTGGCTCATGCGTGGAGGTGGAAGGTAGGTCTCATCCTGCCCACTTCTGAGGTGCTGTTCAAGAGGCCAGCCCACGTGGGCATGGGCAGATAAGACCACGTCTCCAGCTGTCCAGATGTGCACCAGATCCCAATCCAGATGGGCAGTTGCTGTACGGCCGGATCTGGGTTAATCTAGTCTGGCTTTCAGCAAGCCTGGTTAGCTGGAGCATGTTCTTGCATTTAATTTTTGGTCCTGGGTCTGGCTTGCGCTGTGGGGTGAAGCTGCAGTGGCTACGGTATAGACACGACTGGGGGTTCAGACCTCTGCAGAAGTATCAAGAAAGGGGACATTGCTAAGGGCTGCATTATCCCTTTGCACCAGGGAAGAACATCACCCCTCTCTTCAAGCGCCTTTGATTTTGGCAGGGCTGTTCACTAAGGCAGCCTGAGTTGATTTTCAAGTTTTGAGGGTTGCAAATGTTCTTCGGGAAGTGTTTTGTTGTTTTGCAAATAGCTGTTCCCCCTGGATGGAAATATAAAAGCGGCGTAGAGGTTTGTCTTGGTTTTCTGTTTTCTGACGAGTTTGGATGTAATTATGATTTTTTTTT
>VUYV01000186.1:1926029-1956404 GCA_008711295.1 Anarhynchus alexandrinus | reverse complement strand
GGTCCGGCGCATGGCCGAGGCCGTCCATGACCGCTCTCCCGTGGACATGAGAGCATGGCCCCGGTGCCCCAACCGGCACGGTGCAGGCAGGAGGAACAGCCCACCACCTCATTGCTGGAGCTGGGGGTTGGTGCGCAGCAGCCACTCGATGGTTTCCAGCAGGTAGGCCATGCCGTAATGCCGGGCAATGTTCTGGAAGACGTTGACGTGCTCCATGAAGGTCTGCGGAGAAGGGAGCAGGGAGGGAAGGCGGCTGCCCAGCACCCCTGGGTGGCAGGGGGCTCCAGGGGGATGGCCAGGGAGGGCTGGTGGAGCAGCTCAGCGGGTCCCCGGGGACGAGCAGAGGAGGAACAGGCCACCACAGGGCTCCTTGCTGTCCCTCTAGGAGCTGCTGGCATGGGGCTGGGCTAGGCAGGAGGGCGCAGGCGTACCTGAGAGGAGATGGTGAGGGAGAAGTCTCCAGCACAGCTGCAGTACACAGGCATGTGTGTCTCCTTCACACCATGACACTTCTTGCACACCTGCAGCCCAAGGAGTTTTAAGTGGGGCAGGAGAGGAGGCCAAGCCCCCCTGCCAGGGGCAGAGCGAACGTGTCCGGCCTCAGCCAGCCGGGGGGACGGGCAGAATGGGGGAGCCCCACACTCACCAGGTCCTGCAGCACGAAGGCCATCAGCTTCTTCTGCAGGGCTTCCACCAGCGCTGCTTCGATGGCATCGGAGTCGTACTGCGCCTGGCAGTTGGAGCAGACCCAGCTGGGCAGCACCGACCCATCCTGGGGGCAAAGAGGAGGGAGGTGAGCACCAAGAATCTCAAGCCACCATCATGGTGCAACTGACTTCTGGAGAGGACGGAGCATCAGCCAAAGCCAAGGGATGCTCAGACCTGTCACAAGCAGCCAGAAAAGGAGGTGAACAGCAAATGGCCTTTAGGTGAGGTTGTTCACTGGCAGCAAGCAGAGCAAAGGGGCTGAGAGACAAGACGAGTAATGGGATGGACTGGTCTCCGGCATTGCCATACTGGGGCCTCTGTTGTCCCCAGGAAAGAGGCTGCACCTGGGAGAGGGCAGGGTCCTTGCACAGGTCCAGGTCCCTGCAGAAGTTGCAGTTCCTGCAGATGACTTCAGGGAGCACGTAGGAGCGGCAGGGGTCCCGAAACTGGGCTGCTTCTGAGAACTCGCCCACTTCGATGAGGCGCAGCAGGTCCCGGCGCAGTTTGTTCACCTGGTTGGTTATGTTGGCATCCAGGGAGAGGACCTACAAGAGCAAGAGCCAGGTGAGGCTACCAGCAGAGAAGAGAGCTCGTATCCTCGTGACCTCGTACGGATGCAGGGCGAGACAGACTGGTTGTCGAGCACTCCTGGAGGAAAGCTGCAGCAAATCTGAGCCACGGACATGGACCAGAATTTCAGCCCTGACTGCAAACCTTCAGAAAAGGGGCCTGGCCCACCCCGCTGACCTTGCAAACGTATTTGATGAACTCCAGAGCCGGGTTGGTGAGCGGCAAGTAGGAGCCAGGCAGCACTGGGAACATGTCTGAGGGCTCAGTGGCATTACGAGAACCAGCCATCTTCTTCTGGATCTTCTGGGTGATGGTGAAGAAGCTCTGGGTGAGCTCATTGGCCACGTAATCCTGTGAGAAGGTGATCATGCCTAGAGAGACGGAGCAGAGAGCACTTGAGCTGTACGATGGCATATGGGGACAGCAAGGTGGGTGGCTCTCTGCGGGCACCAGGGCTGCCCCCTGGCTCGGCACTCACCGGGCATTGCCCCCATCTCCCCCAGTGCCTCCTGGGACACCTGGCTGGTGCTCCTCCTCTTGACAGGGGTGTTCCCGGGGGCATTGCGCCGCAGCTCCTCCTTCATGCTGTGGTACACGGCCACAATGTAGGCTGGGGAGACATGGGCAAAGCTCCAGCTCCAGCCAGCGCCAGCAGCCACCCCGCTGCAGGCTCTCTCTGGCACCGGGGAGGCACAAGTGACCTCGTCAACTCCCTGGGACTGCTCACCCGACACAATCATCAGGAAGTAGCTCTGGCAGGACGCGGCCTGGGGCAGGAACTGCGCGATGTTCCAGCTGTTCTCCAGCAGCTCCTCCACGTTCGGCTCCCCTTCCTCCTCCTCTTCTTCCCCCACCACCTCCTCCTCCTCCTCTTCCTCGCTGTCCTCCTCCTCCAACACTTGTCTCTTGCTGGTGTCCTTCTGGAGGGAGACAGTGATGTCGCAGCAGTTCCTCATGCCCGGCCAACACCTCCCTGCTCAGCTCAACCCCCACCACCCTGCTGCTGTTGGAGTACTGAGCGCTTCCCAGTTCTTACCTCCCCATAGTGGACACGAGAATCCACTTTTCCCTTGATACCTCCATAATTGGCTGGATCCATCCAGAGCAGGAACTCCCAGCAGCGGGAGAAGGAGATGGTCAGAGAGTGGAAGATCTCCTTGGAGTGGATGCGGAAGGGAAGAGATTGCAGTCACCCCCAGCGTTGGCATCGCCCCTAGTTCAGAGCCCTCTCTGTGGGACACTGTGGGGAAGAGGTGGTGCTGGCAAGGGGAGAGGGGGTTCCCTTCTCCCATCCCACCACTGGTGGGGACCCCAGGAGAAGCCACGCCTGAGGAGTCTTGGCTCCCTATGCTTGTGTCGAGGTGCCTGTACCGTGGCTGGGGTGCTGACAGCCAGCCAGGGGATGAGATGCTGGGCACCCTAAGTTCTCCTGAAGGTCTCTTCTGGATTAAATCCTATGATAATTCTTGGAATATTACCCATAGAGAACAGCTAAGGGACAGATCCCTACTTCAGGAATGACAGCAAGAGAACTGGGCAGCCTTGTCCCTCCAGTAGCTTTGCCAAAAAAAAAAAAAAAAAATGAAATTCAGTGCTGAGGCCCGTCAAAAGGCCTCAGCATCCTCCTTCCTGCTCCAGAGCCCTTGCTCAGCTCCATCATCCTGGAGCCCCATCTCCAGTCCTGGCTTGGCAAGCGCACCCTACCTGTTGATGATGTACTCCATGTAGCTGATGGCGTCCTCGATGCGCCGCTTCTTGGTGCACAGAATGATCCGGTTGAAGTTGGCATAAACCACCGAGGAGCCCAGACGCTTGAACTCAGCCACCAGCCTGCACCAGCACAGTCAAGAGTCAACCATGTTGGTGATGCTACGCAAGGGAGCTCACCCAAACAGTACAGGAGGTCCAGCCTACTGCCCTCCTCTCTGGAGGCTGCGGCAGAGAGGAGTGACTGTGGGTGCCAACAGCATCCTGGTCACCAACACCATGCCTCTCCCTTCCCCGTTCACCAGCCTGGCATGCTCCACATCTCACTTACTGCAGGAAAAGCTTCTTCATCATGTTGTGGAGTGTGCGGTGCAGTGCCGGGTCGTAGAGCAGGGAGGAAGGAGAGCGGAGCCAGCGGTAGAAGTGAATGACCTGGTTGTCTGCATAGATGTTGTGATACTGCGTGATCTCCTTCACCCAGCTCACCACCATGCTCTTCAGGATCCTGCCACGGTACAGAAACCAGCATCACCCCACAGGCCACGAGTGATCCCTTCCCCCTTCCATACAGGGACATGTTTTTGGATATGCTGGAGGATTTAGAGTGGGAACTCTGCCAGAGCAGAGACATGAGAGCCCTTGGTGTTATGAGGCACAGGTAAATATGTGCCTCTGTAACCTGGTGGAGCATGAAGAAAGGAGAAACAGGAAAGGGCAAAGTCTTCACCAACATCCCCATACATCTGCTGGCTGAGGCACCAGGCAGTTCTGAGCCCAGAATCTTCAAGTCTCTTGGAGAAGATGCCTGCCTTGCCCTTGAGACCTGAATTTATATTTAGAGCACCCCACAAGCCCCATTGCTGGCACAAGTCTGGAAAAGGCAAAAACCAGGAGGGAATGAGAGGCAGGACCCTCAGTGGGACCTGCCAGGATGGAGACTGGATGCTCCACCTCCTGCTGGCTCTTAGAGCCATACCTGAAAGTGTTGGAGCAGAGGGCAGTTTCGTCATAGCTGGCTGGGATGTTGGCAGCTTGGTTCCCTGTCACCATGTCTTCAAGGGACGCCTGCTGAATCACGTCAAAGCTGATGCTCATGCTGGAGCCTCCTTCCATGTCGTTTATGTGGTGGGACTGCAACACCGTGTTTACAGCCAGGCTCTGGATGTCCAGCTCCAGACACACTAACAGCAAACACAACCTCTCAGTGGGTAGGCAGGGAAGAGGACCGATGAGGACACCCTCCCTGCCCCTCTGCCAGAAGTGCTTTTCACCGTTATAAGGGTGATCTACAGCCTCACCAAGTGGGGAGATGCTTTCACAGGCCTGACTGTCTTGACCGGCAGTTGCCTTCCAACAAGACTTGACCCTACTAACCCTCTGGGGACCACCAGTTTTTTCTGGAAGCTGCAACAGAGGAGCTCAGAAGAACTGACTACCACTCAAGCTGCTTCTGCCTGAGAAAGACCTGTCCTAGGGTCACCAGGGATGACCAGCTGAGCTAGTCTATCCTTGGGCTGACACACTACAGGTAGTCTTCTGAGAGCTGCGGTTGGTGGCCATGAATTAGGAAAGAATCTGCATTTGGATGCCTGCACACATTGCAGGTGAGACCTCCCTACCCCAGGATGTGCCGCTTGCATGCACCTTGCCCAGATCACTGCTGAAACGCCAAAGCTGTTGCTGACTACTGTCAACACAGAGACACTTTGGAGACCGCATCCGTCCTTCTACAGGGCTTGCAGAGCAGGATCCAGCTCTGACCCCACTCAGCGCTACGACCCTACTCCCTCTCACCTGTGGAGTAGCAGCCAGGGTTGTTTATCTCCACGGAGGCTCTCTCATCAAACTCCATGACCAGGCGGTTGTCATCAGCCTCCTTACCCCCCAGGTCTGGGCGGGCTGTGGGCGAGAGCCACAGCAAATGGTTGTGACGACGGAGGTGGCGTGAGAAGAACAGGTCAGAGCCAAAGGTGGAGATGTCATCGGGGAGGTTCCCAATGGGGATGTGGTAGTACCTGGGGCACAGAGAGGTGAACGGTCATCGGGGTGGGCGGAGCTGCAGAGAAGACAGGGACCCCTGCCCATCCCCTCAAGGGACAAGGCAGCCTCCTGAGGTCCCATCAAGGGCGCAGCAGCCCCAGGGGAACGCGGCCGCCCCGGGCACCTGCTCATCTCGAAAGCCTGGGAGAGGCAGGTGTCCAAGTTGAGGTAGTGGCGGATCATGCGGCGGGCAGCATGACGCTGCCAGTCCAGGACCGAGTAGCTGATGTCATCTACCAGCCGGATGGGGACTAGGGGGAACTCCTCGATGATGGGGATTCCGCTTGCCAGCCGTTTCAGGTCCCAGTTAGACTGCACAGCGACCAGCGTGGGGCCCCGACGCTCATCCTGCACAGAGGACAGGACATGTCCTGGTGCACCACTCCAGCGAGCGCCTCTGCTCAGCAGGAAACCGGCAGTGCCGGCTGCCCCATCCCCGCAGCAGGTCCCCATAGTGGGGACAGCACACCCCAGCACTCCTGAAGCACCCACCTCCATGCAACCAGCTCTCCAGCTGAGCGCAGGGACGGGAGGAGACACTGAGGTGGCCTTGCTGCTGCCACCACCCTATGCAAACCACCCCAAGCAATACAAAGTCCTTGAGCAACACCTATTTCTACCCTTGACCTTTGGGCCAGCAGATATGTGTAGGCGCTGTTGGAAGTGGTGCACCAGTGCCTTCCACACCATCCTCCTCTTCCCACGTGTCTGCACAGACCAGGTCCCATGGGGACCTTCCCTGCATCTTCATCTCACCTTGTAGCCCAGCAGTAGCCGCTGGATGGCTCTGTAGACGGCCTTGGGGTCAGTCTCAGCACGCACTTCAAAGGTATGCTTGTCCGGGGGCAGCAGGTCTTCACCCGCCTTTTCCAGCAGCGCGCTGCGCTCCGCCGAGAAGAGGGTGGTGAGATTCGGCATCTGGTTGCTGCGTACCTGGGCCCAAGGGGGACCGGGTTGGAATAGGGGGGAGAGGGACCCCGGGCCGCGTGGTCCTGGGGGGCTCTCCCCTCCATGCATCACAAGATGCCTTCCACCAAGCTCTGCCAAAACACGGCAGGAATGTGCAACGTGTGGAGAAACCTCCTGCTGCTTGACCTCCATTCGTATAATCATAGAATGGTTTGGAGTGGAAGGGGCCTTTAAAGGCCCTCCAGTCCAACCCCCTGCCATGAGCAGGGACGTCTTCAACTAGATCAGGTAGCTCAAAGCCCCATCCAACCTGAGCTGGAATGTTTCCAGGGATGGGGCATCCGCAATTTCTCTGGTCAACCTGTTCCAGTGTCTCACCACCCTCATCATAAAACATTTCCTCCTTATATCTAATCTAAATCTCCCCTCTTTTAGTTGAAAACTGTTACCCCTTGTCCTATCGCTGCAGGCCCTACTAAAAAGTATATCCCCGCCTTTCTTACAAACCCCCTTCAAGTATTGAAAGGCCACAATAAGGTCTCCCCGGAGCCTTCTCTTCTCCAGGCTGCACTCCCCCAACTCTCCCAGCCTGTCCTCCCAGCAGAGGGGCTCCAGCCCTCGCAGCATCTCCGGGGCCTCCTCTGGCCCTGCTCCAACAGCTCCATGTTCTTCTGCTGTGGGGACCCCCCGAGCTGGAGGCAGCACTGCAGGGGGGTCTCCCCAGAGCAGAGCAGAGCGCAGCAGAGGGGCACAATCCCCCCCTCGCCCTGCTGGCCACGCTGCTGGGGATGCAGCCCGGGGTGCCGGGGGCTCGCTGGGCTGTCAGCACACATCGCCACCTCATATCCAGCCCTTCATCCACCAATACCCCCAACCCCCCAAGTCTCTAAAGTCCCACCATACCTTGTCCAGCACGAAGACGGCAGCTTTGCGCTGTGAGGGGATGAAGAGGCCCAAGAGCGCCTTGCTGCCCTGGGAGCTGTGGTAGAGGTAGATGTGGCGAATACTTCCTAAGGGACGCAGAGCACAGAGCATCAGTGGTCCCTGCAGGTGCCAGCTGCCCCACAAGCCCCTCTCCCAGGGTGCCTCACCTGGCTCCAGGTAAGTGAACTGGGCCAGCGAGCGCATCTCCAGGTGCTCAATGTCAAAGGTTTCGGCCTCTCGCCCTGCCAGGTGCCTGACGAGCTGCCTGCTGACCATACAGACACAGCCCAGCTGGATCAGGGCACGGAGGAGGAGCGGCACCTGTAACGATGGGGAGAGATGTGGTGGAACAACGCTCTGCTACCAAGCTCCTCTTGGGGGTTTCAGACCTAGAACAGCCCAGCTTAAAAACCACAGGTAGGACACACCTGAGGTGCCTCCAGCATGAGTTTGGTATTATCACCCTTGCCGGTGCTGGAGATACAGAACAAGTATCTTAATTCTTAATTTGCATGTGTTCTTATCTAGCCCCAGATCCCACCATCAAGGGCAGCAGCAGGCACCCTGGAGGATGTGGAGCGATATCAGGTCAGTCTTGCAGCTCTGCAACTTGTGGTTTGGCACTCCCTTGAGACAAAGGCTTCACCAGAACCACCAGATAACCGGCACAGTGGGAGATCCACCACTGATTTACCCTGTTTTATTAACCCTACAGCTGTAAATTCCACCACGGCAGAAAACTCCTCCTGAATGACTTGCTGTGGGACCCAGTCTCAAAACAGTAAGAAGCAATAAACATTCCTTACCTGATCGTGCTTCCCTCATGCCAGCTCTGATTTTACATACCCCTAGTACATCCCATTTTCAGATCTCTTCAGCAAGCCGAAGCATTCCCCTGTCCTTAAGTCCCATCCCTGCAAGGAAACTGTTCCCTCCCTTGCATCCTCCTCATCATTCTCCTGTGATAGTCCTGCTACATTTTTTGGACACCGTGCTCAGAATTGCACCGCAGATGTTTAAAGATCAAGAGAGGTCTTTCCTTGCTCAGGGCTGTGTCCAGCTGGGCTCTCTGTATCTCTGAGGATGGAAACCCCACAACCCTCTGGGCAACCCTTTGCAGGAGAAGTTCTTTCTGATGTTAACACAGAATATTTCCATGTTTCCTTTCGTGCCTGCTGCCTCCCGTTCTCTCCCTGGGCACCACCGAGAAGAGCCTGGCTCCTCTCCTTCACTCCTCCCATCGAGAAGGTCCCCTGAGCCTCCTCTCCTCCAGGCTGAACAGCCCCAGCTCGCTCAGCCTCCCCTTGCGTGACAGATGCTGCAACCCCTTGATCATCTCGCTTCCTTTTATACCTTTAAAACTTCTCCATGCCCCTTGTTTTACTTCAGTTGCTAATTTTTATTTCCTCTGCTTCTTGATTTCGCCTAGTCCCACTTATTAAGCGCCATGGCAGTGGAGAGGACTCAGGTTTGCTACCAGAAGATCTCCTACAGGTACGATGACTTTGTGTAGATGCTAGTCACTTTGGCAGAGGAATTTGAAATAAGTTTTGGGCGCTGATTACTAAACTAAGGGTTGTGCCTTGCCTTGTGGGACCCTCATCCAAATTTTCTAAAAGCAGAAATTTAAGGTGACTAAAAATGGTTTCTTTCCTCATGCCCCACTGTAACGCTTTCCAGGCTATACCAATAATTTTGGTAGCTGAAGTCTCTCAACTTTATGACGCTCTTTTTGCCCTTGCAGCCTCTTACATCTCAAAGCTTTTTGTAACTAATGGCACCACTGCTCACACCAAGCTTGTGCTACTTAGGCAAAGACTTTTGATCCATAATAATTCTATATTGCGTTTTAGTAGCAAGTTCACTGGCCTTTATGCTTTCTTTAACATACAGCTCCACTCTTACAAGGGTGCAACCTACTCTGCCCCTTCCATACAGGTCCTGACACTACGACGTCTTCTTGATTAAATTCCTGTCACCAGGTTTTGAACTGTCGAACAAACCAGTGTCCCTATTAGAAGCAGGCATCCCAGTTTCCCATATTCATTTTCAGGCTTTCACCATTAATAGCACTGGTAAATTTAATTTTTACTTGATTGCTTTCTACTGAACTTCATTTAGGTTGTTCTTGCTCTTCCCAAACTTTCAAGTTGTATCCTATTCTTCTTTCTAAAGCTTTCATAACCTCGTTTTAGAGGACAAGGCACCCACACATATGTACGACTCCACACATGTTGGGTTTCCCCCTACCTTTACTCTAAATACCCCTTATCTTTTCTGGTTCGAACACCAGCAGGCTGGTTCTGGTTTGGTTTAAAGAAAGATCACCCTTTATCATAGAATGGTTTAGGTTGGAAAGGACCTTGAAGATCATCGAGTTCCAACCCCCCTGCCATAGGCAGGGACACCTCCCACTAGACCAGGTTGCCCAAGGCCACGTCCAGCCTGGCCTTGAACACCTCCAGGGATGGGGCCTCCACAACCTCTCTGGGCAACCTGTGCCAGTGCCTCACCACCCTCAAAGTGAAAAACTTCTTCCTAATGTTTAATCTAAACCTGCCCTCTTCCAGTTTAAAGCCATCCCCCCTCATCTTATCACTACATGCCCTAGTAAAAAGTCCTTCCCCAGCTCTCCTGTAGGCCCCCTTTATGCTTAAATACCTTCTTTCCCCAAAAGTTTCCTAACTCCAAATAAACCAAACCAAACCCCCTTTCGCTGACATGCCTTGAACCACGTGCTCAGTATCTCTGCCCATATGAACGTGGGTATATTCCCCAGTACTCTGCTGGGCAGGGTCTTTGATTTTTGGTGTCTCACCAAGTTGTTGGCTTTTTAAGTGCCAGGTGTCCTCCTGTGCCACTGGGTAACGAGCTACTGCTCAGCGGTGCTTACAAACAAGGACCCGGAGGGGTTACCTGCGTCTCATACACTCCCTCGATGTCTGGAGCAGAGAGGTCTGCGTTGATTTCATTGATGTGCTCTTGGTACATGTCTTCAGGGATGGAGTATTCATACAGGTTGTAAACTAAGTTTGAGCGGGGCAGGATCCTATTCACCTGCCGAGGCAAGGGACACGCTTAGCCGGGGCACGTCCCACCACGTGGCACCGCTGCCAGGAGCTGCTGGGGCGTTTCTAAGGGCTGCAAGGAGCTGGGGTCTAAGCCATCCCAGCTCCCGGTGCTCATCTCTCCTAAGGAAATCAGTGGTTTATGCTCATGCATGTTACTAATCCCATAACAGAGCACCTGCTTTCTGGGCAGGCTGGGATGAGCAGAGGGACCAGGGACTGGATGAGGTACATCCGTGGATCGGGAGAGTGAGACCCTACAAGGCAGATGCTCGTAATATCCGCTTACAGTGGAGGTGAAGCACCTTATCTCGACACAAGCAGCTGCTTCCCCTTCCAGAAGGGGCAGATCCTCACCTTCCTGTAGGCTGTTCCCTCCTCCGGCTTCGGGACGCGCTGGTTGACATAGAAGACCCGGGGGATGCTCAGCCTGATGCAGTGCAGGTCGCTCCCGATCACCGCCCACAGCCTGAACAGCCCAGGCTGGCTTGTCTCAGCGATCTGCAGGGCACAGGGGTACAAAGTTAGCGTTAGCAGGGAGATCCAACACATTAGCAGTCCTTACGTCTAAGCTGCAGAGCCCTGCGTGGATCTACACGGCCAGTTGGTGACCACAAAGAGAGCAGAGGGCTTAAAGAGTCATCCTTAAGAGTCCCCATGTCCTGCTACTGTCCCAGGGCACCATGGAGAAAACTCTCTGGTTAAGGCTGGCCAAGGAACTCAGGCTGACCCCTGATGTCAGTCAAGTCACTCTGACATCCTGGACCAGCCGTCCCATCTCAAGCTTGTGGTTGCACAAGGGCTGCCTGCAGCTCTGAAGGCCTTTCTGGAAGATGACGTGGGTGACAAGGGGCTAGGCTCAGATGGCCATGCGTAACGAGGATTTGTGAAAACCCCTGGACGGCACCACCCCAACTCTGCATTTGCACGTTGGCAGCTTTCAGGCATCACTTCAATCCCGTGTCCATCACAGGCACACTGTGTCCAGTGCTGGGCTCCCCAGTACAGGAGAGTCATGGACATGCTGGAGACAGTCCAACGAAGGGCCACAAGGATGAAGGGGGAATTGGAGCATTTTTCATATGAGGAAAGGCTGGGAGAGCTGGGACCGTCCAGCCTGGAGCAGAGAAAGCTCAGGAGGATCTCATCAATGTATATAAATATCTGAAGGGAAGTGCAAAGAGGACAGAGCCTGGCTCTTCCCAGTGGTGCCCAGTGGCAGGACCAGGGGCAATGGGCACAAAGTGGAACACAGGAGGTTCCCTCTGAATATCAGGAAACACTTTTTCACTGTGAGGGTGACCGAGCCCTGGCACAGGGTGCCCAGGGAAGTTGTGGAGTCTCCCACCTTGGACATACTCAAAAGCCATCTGGACGCTGTCCTGGGCAACTGGCTCTGGGTGGCCCTGCTTGAGCAGGGGGTTGGACCAGGTGGACCCCAGAGCTGCCTCCAACATCAGCCAGTGTTTTTGTGGTTCTGTGACTACTGTACAGTGCTGCTCTTGGGCTGAACTGGAGCTGTCCCACTGGCAGATCTACACGCATCTCCCAGATTCACCACCAGCAATGACCACGTGAGCTCCTGTTTCCATACAGATGTGTGTGAGGCTTTGCAGCCCTACCTGGCCTCCCCAGGGTTAACACCAGAGTGGCGTTGGGGTCAGCAGTCCCTGAACTTCACCATTTGACCGCAGACAGTGTAAACGCGAGGCTTATGCCCCAGGCTGCCCACTGCGGCAGGTTACCTCCTCAGTACCTGCACTATCTGCCAGGGCAAGTCCAGGATGCTGCGTGCTGTCCTGCGCAGGTAGCTGCTCAGCCCTTTGGAGAAGGCATCGCGGACCACTCCTCCACCTGCTGCCACCCCGCCGTCCTCCAGGCGCCGCCTCTTCTGCCGCTCCCGCCGCTGCCGAGCCTGCAGCTCCCACTTCTTCTGGTGGTAGCGCAGCCAGACCAGACGCTCTTCCTGAGTGGGGTGACAGCACACATGAGTTGAGCCAGAAACCACTACAGGCTTCCCAGTCCCCCAACACCACGCCATACGGCCGAGCCCTCCATCCCCCAGCCCCACATCACGTTCCTGTCCCAGCTGTGAAGCAACCACCACCCCCCTTTTCCCTATCAGTGGTTATATTTCTCCATCTCCTCGTTTTATTTCTCCTTGTAGCCCTGAGCCGTGGGCGTGCAGAGGGTTTCAGGAGACCCACAGCTTGCTCCTGGCAGCACCCAAGCTGCTTGGGTAGAGATGCACAGCCCCAGGGCATTTTCTGCCCAGTCTGCTTCTCACCTACCTTGGTGGTGCCCAGGGGTGGAGGTGGACCCAGGATTTCTCGCCAGGACTGGGATAGCTCCAGGTACTGGGACATCTGTTGGCTTTCCTCTGCTGCAGGGACTCGCTTCCGCTTATTTGCGATGGGAACCAGTGGCTGAAGGGTCTTGGCAGACCCAAAGTCCTCTATGTCACCAATCTGTGAGTTGGGTGTCCCCTCTGGGGGCTGGTTGGCGAGGACCTGAGGGAGAAAGGACAGCAGAAGGATGGGGGTTGCAGGAGAAAAGCCCCACCAGCACAGCCAGCACCTTTCCCTCACCCTCTTTACCTGTCTCTTGCCTTCTGAAGTGAAGAGCTCATTGATTTTTTTCTGTTTGTACACATCGTTCTTCTCCAGGAGTTTCTTGTGGAGCCAGTCTGGGTGCCGGACCCGCGGCACTGGGTTCTTTACCTGGAAAGCATCTCCAAATCACACCGAGTCCCCTGACCAAAGACCTCCTCCTGCCCCACCACCGCCCCGTACCTGCTGCAGGGCTGCAGGAATGGTGATGATTTTCTGGATGGTGCTGCCCAGTCTCTCGATGTAGTAGTCCCAGTCCAGGATCTGTGAAGAAGGCAGAGCAGTGGGTAGCAAAGAAAGCTGAACAGAAGGCCACCAGTTGTGGGATCAAGCATCTCCCTGGGACCCCTGCCCCCGGCACCCGGCTTTGCGAGCACTAGTAGCCACTGCCTCGGTCACACCTCCGAAGGGACGAGCCCTTGTCCCGGAGCAGGGATGCCGCTCTCACCGCACGGATATTGAAGTCCTGCAGCGAGGGGCTCTTCAGCCATTTTCGGAGGTAGTGTTTACGCACACTGGGCTCAGCTTGGAAGATGGCGAGGGGAATGGCCCTGGGGAAGGCAGGGAAGCACTTTATTACCCACCTGGAGCAAGGTCCCCGCACCGCAAGTTCCCTCTCCCAGCCTGCGGAAACCCTCCTGGCTTCTCCTCCCACCCCTGTGAGGCCACCGTGCAGCGGTTGTACGGCGTTAACCACGGCTAGTCTTGCTCACGGTCTGAGCCAGCAGACAGGTGGTCACTTGGCCACACCACACCAGTTTACTCACCTCCTACAACCCTGCCCTTCCCCTCCTGGTTGCCCCCACACTGTCAAAAGCCCTGGCCCCTCAAGATGGGGTTACCTCTCGGTGACTGGAGACCCTTCTGGTTTCTTGGAAATGATGAACCGGCAGCTCAGCCCCGCGTCCTTCACCATCTGGTCCCCCAGGAACTCTGCCAGGCGCTTGGCAGTGCTGATGGAGGTGGACTTCTGCTCCCCGTAGTCCTCCAGCTTGCGTGACATGGACCGGTTCTCCGAGATCAGCTCAAACAGCTCCGTATCAGGCATGTTGGCAGCCTGAAAGGGAGGGAAAAAAAACAAAGCTAGCAAGAACTTAATGATCAAACCTTGCTGCTGTCAGATACGGGGGCACCTACACCCGGCTGGTGTGGCTCTCTACGGGGAGGCTGGGAATTGCTCCCTGTTGCAGCTGCCAACGTGACGGATTGGAAAGAGGGTTTGAGCCCTGCATTGGTTTATGCCGTGGTTGGGCTGTGGCAGCACTGCTTTGCGATGCACGCACAAAGCAGTTGGGCTCACCAAGAACTTGTTGTATGAGGTCATTGCAAAACGGAAGGCTCTCGATCCCTCTCACCCCCTGGTTTCTTGCATTTTCTCTGCTCTCCCCAGTTATTGGGTAGCTGATGTCTCTGTGCTCCTAAGACACTCCGCAGGCAAGTGGCTCTGTCATTTTCTGCCCCAGCGAATGCCCTTAGCCAATGTCCTCGGGGAATGAGGGGCAACAGAGCAGCTCCATGAAGGAGATGACTGGAGAAGGACACCACTCACCCACAGTTACAGCTCAATGAAGAGCCCTTGCACTAAAAGACACTAAACTGTAGCCCTAGAGAACCAAAGCAGCAAAACCAAGATGGAAGCGACCATCAGAAGCACAGTGGACCACCTACTCTGTGCAAGAGAAGTCCACCCTCCCCACAGTGCCTGGCCAGCTCTGATACTTCTTCTCCGGCTCCCCCTCGGGAGCACAGATGTGCTGATCTGCACTTACCTTGCTGTAGAGCACATCCAGCCAGTAATCGGCCACCTTGGCCACAGAAGCGTAGACCTCCTCCAGGGTGCTGCCTTTCAGAAAGGCTTCAAATACAGAAGACTGGAATATCTTCACCAGCTGCAGCTCTCCCCGGCGCTTCACCTCAAATCCCTTCAGCTCAGCCAGGGAGCCATCCTCATTGAATACCGCGTACCTAGGAGACACAGCGTGGGCAAAACCGGGCCTGCGCCAAGGGACACATCCTCCAGGATCCTGCTGGTGTCCCTCCTGCCAAGACACTTCTCCCCATGCCCCCACGCCACCATCTGATGGGTTCAACAGAGCCGTGGTGCTTGACACTAGGATGAGGGTTGTAAGGCACTGGCCCAGGTTGCCCAGAGAAGTTGTTGAGGACCATCCCTGGAGGTGTTCAAGGCCAGGCTGGATGTGCCCTTGGACAACCTGGTCTAGTGGGAGTTGTCCCTGTCTATGGCAGGGGGGTTGGAACTGGATGATCTTCAAGGTCCTTCCCAACCTAAACCATTCTATGATCTCAGAGTATCTACAGCTGCCCTACCAACTGTCTCAACTTGGTCTGCAAGAGCACATCAGCTCATGCCCCAGGTCATCCATACCGACTGGGAGAACGATCCTAATTGCACGCAAGTAAAAGGGCGGGAGGTGAGAGCCTGGGTGAGAAAACGGAGGAAGATATTAGGAAGAGGTTTAGCAAGAAGAAGGAAACTTTGTCAGCTCAGATGCTGGCAAAGGGGTTCAGAGGAAGCTGGATGTAGCCAGGACATGACTATAGGAACACTCCTCCCTCTCTCCTTTTCTCTTGCATTTTTTTGCTTTTCACAGCCCTGCCAATTATTTGTATGTCTCAAGAAAAACCTTACGGGAACATCAGCTAAGAGAAGAGAGGGGATACTGAAACCTGCATCACTTTGCCAGCCCTTCTCCCACCTGACCACGTTCCTGTGGGCACAGCCTTCTCTTCCTCCACCAACGATGGCGCCTGCCAGCCACCTCCAGGCTGTTTTGATTGGAAAGCGACCAAGAAATAAAAGCACTTGCTAACATCCCCAAACTACAAGAAACCAAGTGGCCCTGAGATGAGCGTCCTATGAGCAGAGCCTGCTCAATGCTTGGCACCACCTCAACTCCTGTGTGCAGACGGTGGATGCTGGGGCTTGTCTGATGGGGCATTAAGCAGAAAGCAGCATAGAGCTGTAAGGACAGAGGGTCCTGGAGGGCAGTGACAGCATTTCTTGGAGCCAGATGCAGGTCTGTGGGCACCCCTCTAGCTAGTGGTTGCTACTGCTCTAGCCCACGTTCCTATTTAGGAGGCTGCAGAGAAATCAGTGACGTTTGAGTACAACTATCCTGTAATGTGACGGTAATGGCAGGACTTGTTCCTCCTTCCAGATGGAGAAGGAAGGGGAAACATCTAGGAGAAGCATTACTGGGGGTCTGTGGACTCCTGAGAAATGGGAAGGCAGGAACTGGTGAGTTTAAGCAGGTTAGGTTGAATATAAGTAGTATGAGAAGTCCTCATAGAAGGAAAGTCAAAGAGCCAAACAAGGAGATCGTGTCTGGTCACCAGCTTGTAGAAATATTGTTTTGCTGTTATCTTCTGAAATTTATAGACATAATATGGCACCAGAGACAAGCGCATAGCTGGATTCAAAGATGACCTGGTGTAAGGAACTTGCCATTTAAAGCCAGTGGATCAAGCATGCTGCCAGCTCCAGGGGCAAGGACCAACATGCCCCACATGCACGTAGGGAAAGAGGCCTTCAATCTGTTAGCCAGGGGAAGTGATAATATTTCAAGCTTTGAAAGCTCACCTTTTCTTCAGCTTCTTGCCCTCCTCCTTGGAAGCTGGGAGGATCATCGCCAGGTATGGTCCATCCACTTCAAAAAAGATGCTGTTCTCTGAGCGTGTGATGTAGGTGAGAGAAGCTGGGTCCTGCAGTTCTTGGTACTGATCATTCGTGAAGCCTTCCTATGGGCAAAGCCGCAGGAGAACAGCTTCACCCAACAGCCGGGCTGGTTTCACCAGGAGGTGCCCCTCGGGCATCCCCTGCCTAAAGGGATCACTGAACACCCCTCTGAAAGCTACAGCGCAATTTAGGAGTCAAAAAATCAAAACATCTGACTTGCCTGTTGAGGTGAAAAATGCTTTGGACCCTAAGATTACATTATTTTGTCTTACAGAGGCTGGAGCAAGCAGAGGATGGGTTTGGACCTTGCTCTAGCCTGGACCCCCAGCCTGCACAGGTGAGCACACACCAACCCTGGCCTCTTACACACCACCCTCTCTGCCGCAGGGACATCGGAGCCTCTCCCTCCGCTCAGGTGCTCTCCAGGGCACAAAGCAGCTGTGCAGCAAGCAGGGCCATCAGCCCCAACGCCCCGCTCGCTACACGGGGAGCGGACACGGAAGAGAGGTTCTCCTCCCTTGTCAGTCCTCCACCTCCTTTTCCCAGACCGCAGAGCTGGCCTGGATGGGTGCAAGACTCACCTTCACCAGGATGTTCAGCATGGCACCTGGGTAGGAGATTGTCACCTTTGGCTTCTTGGCATTGGTTGACTTAATGACAAAGTTCTCTGGGAAGCTGTTGGGAAGGACACACCAAATCCCATCGGTATCCAGTTCCAGAGGTCTCCTAAGGAAGGAAGGAAGGATGGTCACTGTCAGGAGAGTGGACGATGGGGGAGGCTCAGCGCTGTGTCCCCCATAAAGGCAGAGGCAGCCTGTTGTATCCACTCTCTGGTCCCTTCTGCAAAGCACACCCTCATAATACAACAGAATAACCACAGCAGTGTCAGAAATCTGAATCTTCAACGTTATCTACTGAAAGCTCAGGTGTTTAACTTGCTCCCACATCTGCCCCAGATGCAAACAGACCCTTCTTCCCCAGGTCAGCGCATACTCACCCAATCTGTTCGATCAGCTCCCTGGCCTGGGTGATGATATTCGCTCCCGTGAAGCAGACGATGCCAGCCATTTCCATGGAGTACCAGCGAGCTCTGTAAGCAGAGGAGTCAAAGTGAAGGGGATGAAGTGCTCCCTCCCAAACCCAGCTATGGAAAGGGCAGGAGGGCCTCCAGAGGAAGAAGGGCAAGAAACACATCAACACTGGCCCTCGGTCGACTGTTCTCCTTGCCCTAGTTACGATGCTTCAGAAAAGCTGGAAACCCACTAACAGACAAGATTCCTGTCACTTATGCCCAACACAATGTCTGGCAAGAGTCTCCAGGATGAGAAATCATTGGTAGAAGCAAGAGGAGAGTGTTACAGGCAGCACCCACCTTCATCTGGTGCTTCAGAAGCAGGTGAAGCAAGTGATGGCCTCCCTAGGACAGTCTCTGTTTCCAAGGGTCCTCTCTGGAGGACCCCAGCATCACCCTGGGGGAAGACTCACCCTTTCCGCATGACGTAGCCATAGAAAGAGTTGAGGATGCACTTGTGGGCCAGCTGCAGGGAGTCATACAGGATTTCCATGTTCTTGCAGCGCTTCACTTCAGAGGCGTCTCCTGTCTCCACCGCTGCGGACAGCTTCTTCTTCCACACCTGCGAGCCACAGGCAGAGTCAGGGTGATCCCACACATCGCTACCGGTGGTATCCAACTGGTTCCCCCTCAGTCCCAGTATAGAATTACAACTGGACAACAATATCTTTGCCAAAGATCAGTAGCATGAGCTAAACATTCCTTTTTCTTCTGCAGCAGAGGAGGAGTTGGCCAGAGGCACTTTGCCACACGGTAGGAGGGACCTGCAGCACCAACCATAACTCTGACGGTGACAATCAGAATTCAACCAGCACCGGCAGCGCTGCCCGCCTGCATCAGCTGTGCTGCACCACGTGTGCGCAGGCAAGAACCAAATACACTGCCTGCAGCAATCGATGATGGCTAAACAGCAGAACCACCTGTGTAGAAAAAGCCTCTCGGCCAGGTCTGTGATTCATGGCAGAAAAGGCACCTGGGAGTAACCGCAAAGCAAAAACTGCTCGTTAATTAACTCCGCCAGAGGCAGAGTCCCAGGGCCTTGACATTGCCTTCAACACCCTCCAAGAATAACGTGCCCTGGTCTCCTCTAGCATGAACCTCAACTAGCAGAGAACTAGGACATCCTCCTGGACCCAACTGTTCGTTAACATGAGGTCTAGACCTTGCTTCTCAGGCGAGATTTAGATTGGATATTAGGAAACATTTTTTCACTGAAAGGGTTATCAAACATTGGAACAGGCTGCCCAGGGAGGGGGTGGATTTGCCATCCCTGGAGGTGTTTAAAAAAAGGGTAGGTGTGGTACTCGGGGACGTGGTTTAGAAGTGGTTTTGTCAGGGTAGGTTAATGGTTGGACTTGATGATCTTAAAGGTCTTTTCCAACCTCAGCAATTCTATGATTCTCTGATTCTCAGGTTGTCTCTTTTCTCCAAAGTAGGATGAATGCCCCAGATTGAACCCGGCCAGGTCAGAGATATCAGACCAGAGACCAGCTGAGGATTTGCTAAACCCAGTGAAAGCTGAAGATGCAGCTTTGTTTCTGACAGCACTGCAGAGGCAGTAGATGCCGTGGCAGCAGCCGCTGAAGATTCAGCAGCAAGAAGCCACAGCTGTCAGGAGCTCCACCACATCCTTCTCGATTACTGAGGCTGAATAGAGCAATCCTTTAGGGCTCAGGTTTTCAGTGGGAGATGAGAGGCCCCCAGCCTTGGCAAGACAAGTTAAACCAGAAGCTGAGCACGGTACCTTGTGCAGCCCCTTGAACTCGTAGCGGCGGTCCCTGAAAGCTCGCACCGTGTCCACATAGAAAGAATTCTCTCGCTGGCAGATGGTGGTGACTCGTTCCTCCACCTTGGTGACGTGGATCTTCTTGTATGCCTTGCGGCAGTAATCTAGTCAAGGGAAGAAGCTGAGGGAGCTTCTGAGGGACGGGTGCCCCGCTACAGACAGAGGGATGGGCACAGTATGGACAGGGAGACATCCAAGCATCAGAAAGGGGTGAGCGGGGAGACAGTCCTACTACAAAGGGAGGGGAAGGAAGACACCAGCGTGGAGAGAAGCAGCACCTCATTATGGAGATGCAGGGACAAGTGGGGGAAATAAATTCATCGTGACGCATGTATGGCCCATCCACAAACCCAGGCTCTGCCCCCAGCCAGCTGCATGGTTCTGCTGAACCGCATCACTCCAGGTAACGGGATAATGCTATGTTTCCCTTTCATTAACAGGCTTTAATTTGCAGCCTTTCAAAAATGGAGCCATTCCTGTTTCAGCTCAAATCCATGGCTCTCAACAGACAAAAGGAGAAAACACCGACACAGGCACTGGTGCCTGGCCCCTCTTTGGGAAGCACACAGGAGCCTGCTGGGATGCTGGAGAAGGTCTGCAAAGCATGGTCTGAGACCAGACCCAGTCTGAACTAACCCCACAGCTGTAAGAGAGGTAATTAACGGTGAGCACTGCTCACAGTCTCGATTGCAAAACACCACTCTGCATCATGATGTTGATATTTATGGGTTTTTTACCTGCCAGCCGCTTTTTCTCATACTTGGCCTGTTCTTCCCGGGAGAGCTCGTGGAAGGCGCGGGGTGCTCCGTCGGGGGACAGGGGAGGGAACTTCTCCGACTCCAGCTGCTGCTGGATGCGGTGATACTCGCTGCGGCTGGCAGGCACTGCAGAGGAGGGCAGCTATCAGTTTGCCAGGGGAGAAGCAGGAATTCATCTCCACCTCTGTGGGTTGGACTGCGCGGTCCTTGCTGTACTTACTGAACTCTCCTCTCCACTGCCAAGTCATGCGGCGCTGGCAGTTGGCACCCGGCTTGTTGAAGTCACAGGCGGCACACGTGGCCTCATCCACCATGGCCGAGGGCTGGAAGCGAGTAAGAGACACACAGGTGTTAGAGGGGACAGCTCTCCAAGTGACAACTCGTGCCAGAACAGGCACTGGGTGGCAGAAGAACATAGGTGTGAACATCAGAGATGGTAGTCAGAGTGAGTTCTCCTTTCCAGAGCCTTTTGGGGGCACAAAACTCTCAAAAACAATAGCTGTTTTGGGGAGAAGAGTCCTAGCTAAAGTTGTGGCTCAGCCTCTGCGGATCTGGCATCCATGGCAGATTGTCTGAATTTCACACCCAGCCTTATCTGATCCCTCTGCCCTGAGCAGAAAGTTCAGCCCTTGCTGTTAGGGGGATCTACTCAGAGGGACAACCAAGGTCATCTGAAAGACAAATTAGGAGAGACAAGGTTGACGTTACCCACCTGCAACCTGTTGGTCAGAATGATGTTGGGGTACATGGCCCCCACGTCTAGATGGTAGATAAGGGGACACTCAATTCTGTTCGGAACATCCTTCAGGGAATTCAGTTTGACCTTGATTTCATCACAAACCTGTGGCAAGACAAATAGAAGTGCAACTCAGACAGGAGGGAGTTAATGAGTGAAATACCTGTTGAATTTGGTCCTTTAATCCTGGACAGGGACACCTGCCACTGACTCTGGGGAAGGATTTCAAGGACCAAAGGAGCAGCATCAGAGTCCTCGACCACTGGTACTTTAGGTTTTGGTTTGGACCTCCAAGGTAGGCTTTATCTGTAGGGGTACGTGGAAGGTGAGAACAGCTGCTTCCTAAAGGTTACTTGATCAAGGACCTTTTCAGTGCAAATGGGTTAATGGAGACAACAGCAAAGACCAGAAGTCCCCAGTCACTAACTGATGATGCCCTCCAAGAAACTCCAGACTTGGCTTTGGAGAGGGGCGACCTGCACTTTGTAGCCAATAAGAAGTGGGGAACAAGAGGAACATGAGTATTTGGGATATCTGAGGGGTCTGTATTCTGACTAAATCCCTTCCCAGCTCCCTCAGAGCTTTGCTCCTGGTTGAACCTGCAAATGGGAAAGCAGGAACTGTGTCCCTCAGCCAGGGCAGAGACCCTGGATCCCCGGGCTGGGCTCCAGTGGCTGGGCAGAGGTGTCCTGGCTGGGGTTGCTAGAGGCGGCGGCTGCTTATAGCATCCCTCAACACCATCTGCTCTGCAGGTGCCCATTGATGGACCTCTTGGTCTTTCTCCATAGAGCATAAAATGAACCTAAACAGGCACTTTAAGCTGTAGCCCCAGCCTGGCAGCTCAGCCCTCCCTGCCAAGCCCAGCAGGTGACGTACCTCCTGGAAGTTGGTGACTTGATCCAACGGCAAACCCTCCTCCTCCTCGATGGCGTGCCGCAGCGTCTTCTCCACGTGCTGTACCAGGAAGTCGAAGGCAGCGGGGTTCTGCAGGGGCGAGGGGACAGCACCGAGAGCGTGGGCTGCCGTCCCCCGGCTGCAGGCTGGCAGCTCCTGCCTGACTTGGGGAGCTCTAAGTACAGCCCTGCAGCGTAGGGCAGCATGTTGAGGTACGGGCAGGGTCTGGACCACTGACAGCAGCTCAAAAAGTATTAAATAAATAAAGCAAAAAAAGGAAGAGACAAGGGCAGCTAACGAGCAGCAACTCTCATGGTCACATGCTGGCTGGTGCAAGGGTCCAAAGATTCAGCCCTAGATCCTTTTATACACCCAGCGTGTCCTCCCCCATGATCATTCATTAGATGATATCCACCAAAATGTCCCGCGCTAAGCTGAGAGTCAAGCCACCTCTGAAAACTTGAGTCCCTGAGCACAACACAGGAGTGAAGCTGAGCAAGGGGGAGGTGATGGAGACAGCAGCGTGAACCAGAAACAGGTGAAAGCCCAGGAAGGGTTCAGAAGAAGCTTAGTTTGGGTGGAAGAAGGACAGAGGGAGGACAGGAGCCCAAGGAGACGGAGGCATATCTTCAAAGAACCACTGGCTCAAAACCAAACCCAAAACCCCACTTCACCACTCTCCCTTGCTGTCAACAAGGTCTGGCTTGCTTCCGGTATATGGTACATATCATAGAATCACAGAATACCAGGTTGGAAGGGACCTCAAGGATCATCTGGTCCAACCTTCTTGGCAAAAGCACAGTCTAGACAAGATGGCCCAGCACTCTGGCCAGCTAAATCTTAAAAGTGTCCAATATTGGGCAATCCACCGCTTCCCTGGGGAGATTATTCCAAAGGCTGATTATGCTCATTGTAAAAAATTTTCCTCTTGCATCCAATCAGAATGTCCCCCGGATTAACTTGTACCCATTACCCCTCATCTTTTCTATGTGACTCCTTGTAAAAAGGAAGTCTCCATCTTCTTTGTAGCCACCCTTTAAATACTGGAACGTGGTGATAAGGTCTCCTTGAAGCCTTCTTTTCACAGTTGCTCTCCAAGTGAAGCATAGATGGCCACTTGGAGGCCTCCTCCCATCCCTTCCCAGCCAAGCTCCGTGCAGCTTCAGGTGCTCAAGGTCTCCTGAAGTATGACAGGTACTGCCCAAGCCCAGCAGGAGATGTTAACACCAGTGGAGGGTTATTCCTCACCACCACACTCCCTGAGGACAGGGGTTGGCTGCGTGGCCCTTTACCATTTTGAAGCGGCAGGGGATGTCACTGCGGAAGACCCCAGATTCCAGCGCTTCCACATGGCCTCCCACGTACGTCTCCGAGTCCAGCACGTGGCCATCTTCTGTAAGTTTGTTGAATTCCTGCTCCTGCTTGTTGGGGAAGATGATGTTGGCATGATAGGCCTGAACCATCAGCAGCGCCTCGCACAGTGTCCCAGATCCTTTTCTTAACACCTGCAGGAGAGACATCAAAGCTGGTTTTAAACTCAAAAAGAGTAGATTTAGATTAGATATAAGGAAGAAATTCTTTACTGTGAGGGTGGTGAGCCCCTGGCGCAGGTTGCCCAGAGAAGCTGTGGCTGCCCCATCCCTGGAGGTGTTCAAGGTCAGGTTGGACGGGGCTTGGAGCAACCTGGGCTGGTGGGAGGTGTCCCTGCTCACAGCAGGGACAGTTGGATTAGATGATCTTTGAAGGTCCCTTCCAATTCAAACCTTCCTGTGATCCAGCAGGAAGTGCTGTGCCAGCGCTGGTGGTCCCAGACTAGCCTTACAGCCACACCAGCGAGCCGGACGGCTTCAGGTGGTGACACACGTGTGACTGCAAGGATGATGGGAGCAGGTGAGAAACCAACACTGACTCCTTCATGTTGGCCAGTAGGAGAGCAGGCTACAGACTATGCAAAGATCTCCAGACCTCTGTTGCCATCACCTCCTGACACTATCAAGTGCCTTTGTAGGCTAAACCAGGTGGGGACAAAGGGACATTTCCTAAATGCCTGGCACAGACGGCTCCCTAACCATCCTCCCTATGGCTGACAACAGCCATCAGGAGACCCAGCTTTGCATGACCATGACTGCAAGTAAACTTGGCTCAGCATGGACCATCGGCCATACTTTCTTGCTCCAGCCCTATTC
This sequence comes from Anarhynchus alexandrinus, assembly GCA_008711295.1. Classification (NCBI taxonomy): domain Eukaryota; kingdom Metazoa; phylum Chordata; class Aves; order Charadriiformes; family Charadriidae; genus Anarhynchus; species Anarhynchus alexandrinus. Next base: position 1,932,740 of record VUYV01000186.1, on the reverse strand, counting down.
TGCCAACCCTCAGGTCTCTCTGTTCTTCAGTGCCTCTCTCAAAACACCCCAGGGCTGTGGAGAGTAAGGATTAGCCTCCAAATCCACCCTCCCTCCCTGACAGATGGGAAAGTGCCTGGGCAGTGGGAATCAGGTCCCTGGCCAGAGTGTCCCTGCAGCGTGGGAGACGCGGCTCTTCGCCCAGCAAAGAAATCATCGTTTCAGGAGTGCACCCACCTCATCAGGCTCCATGGGAATGATGGTGCACAAGGCGAAAATGAAAGGATGCACGTACTTCATATACATGTAATAGGTAGCGACTGCGTCAGACACTGAATAGGTGGCCAGGGTCTGTCGGGGAAGGGCGAGAGGCAAATTAATCCCCATCACACGTGATAGAGCAGCTCAATACAATAATCTTTGATTCCCGCTGGACACGCTCGTATCGGCAGGGAGAAGGGAAAGGTGTATTTCTCCATATCCTGGGTTGCAAAAAGTAATCTGTTTGCTTCCGAGGACATCCTGCTCTAGCTCCAACCGCACAGCGATACGTCAGCTTTGAACGAGGAGAAATGGGGAAGATGAGCTCATGGCACGGATGTCGCCCCCTGTGGGAATCAGGAGGCTGCTCCAGGGCTTTAGCAGAAATCTCCTGCCTGCGAGACCTGGAGCACAAAGCCCATTTCTCGTCCCTCCAGCAAGTCATGGCTCTTTGTGGCGTTTCGGATTTAGGTGGTGCCTGCCACCTCACATCGAGATAAAAAAACCACAGAGAATACACAGTGCAACGCCAGTGCTAGAACCACTTCAAAGAAATCCTGTTCCTTCTCCCCACAAGCTCAAGTGCTTCTAAGGCATCGGCAGTTTGGGGAGACTGAGTTAATTCCTCAAAACCCACTGCATCAAGCAAAAACATTTTGTAACAGTTGAAGATTCAATCATAATGCAACTGCTCCAGGCTTGTTTTCCGGTTGCTCAGAGGAGATACAGCACAGGGAGGGAGGGAATACCTGAGGCTCCTCCGTAGCCATCCGGCACATCTCTTCAGGGTCCAGCTCCACCGGATCGTAACCCAGTTTTGCTTTAGCTGCTGCTTTCAGGTTGTGACTTCCTACCGGGAGGTAACTGTCTCTCTTCACCCACCTGGACAAAATCATGAAAATACCAGCTTGTGCGGAGAAACGAGCCCTGCCTTTCACAAAGGGGCTCAGGCTTGCAAACAGGACCTCGATTGCAAAGGGAACCTCTCACTGAGGACAGCCGAGAGCAGAGCATCCAAGCGCAGTGGAGTAAGAAGCTGCCCAGCTTTACATATCCTGCATCTCTACCAATGCACTTAAATCCCAACCAGGAGAAACCCCACTATCCATACCATCACCACTGCTCAGAATTACCACCTTCCAACTCCCTCCGTGGCCTTACGATAAGCATTTAACCGCTGGAGGAGACACCACCAGGACTGCAAGGACTCTCCAGAGTCCAGACACTGCTCCAGTGGAGGAAACCCACATAAAAACCCCAACTTCTCTCTCTCTCCCATGCATGCACAATGTGTCCTTTCCTCTTCTGGCTGTGCCAGGAGGCTGTTGGTTTAGGATATGGTCCCTTCCCCACTCCATTGGCCTGATCTTAGCCCACCCTTTCTCCATCTCCAAATCAGACCTCAAACTCCCAAGGACAGCCATCAGCAGGCTGCAGGGACAGAGACAGCCCTGACAGCCCTTCACGGGGAAGGCTTGGCAGCTTCTGCAGTACGCAGAGCACCAAGGAGAAGCAGCACAGTCAAACAAATGGACTATCACGCCAGCCTAGGGAGGTGCAACACACAAAAGCTTCCAACAGACAGGAGGAGGACAGTATTCAAACCAAATTGTAGGTATTTTATATAAATTCAAGAGATAAAGCTGCAGCTATATGGTAGAGGGGCAGCATTTGGTACCTTAGACAGTCCATGTGGATGCACTGGGATGCTTTGTACTCTCCCTGGCTGTCCTTCTGAAACCCAATTTCCTGATACATATCAATTCCATGGGCTGCTGCTCTTGCTTCCACAAAGGGCCTGGGGAAAGAGGCAACGTGAAGAGAAGGAGCAGAACAGCCATTTCCCTTCATCTCCAACAACGGTTTCACAACAGCTTCATTACAAACTACCTCAAGAATTTTTCTTGCGATTTATCTGTGATATCTGGCCATGGGGAAAACTTCCTGCAGGAGAGAATTGCAGCATGACCCAAGAGGCAGAGGTGCTTGCTTACATCCTGCACCGGGATGGGGAAGCACATGGTCCCTTCTCCCCTTGCTTCCCGAAAGATCGCTCGCCTGCACTCCTCTCCCTGGTATCTTCCAGGTCTTTTTTGACCTAGTCTCTGCCCTCCCAAGACTGGGCTCATCCACACACCAACATTGCCACATTGACAAGGCTTTAAAGCAGCTCGGCCAAGTGGATGGGACTCTACAGAAGCTCATACTTCCAAGCCAGTGACCATAGGATTTGGTGAGATGCTCAAACTGGTTCGACAGTTGGTGTGGATCACACACTATCGCCACTGTGTGAGCTATGGAAGGATGTCGAGGCTGGTACCTGACCCTGCCCCACAGCTTGGGTGACACCTTGCCAGCTTAGTGGTCATTCCTGATCTTACCAGTCAAAGAAGTCTCCATTGTACGTGACGATGATGGTGGGTTTGGTCTCCTGGACATGTTCAAACCACCTCTGGATTAAATGAGCCTAAGATGAAACAGAAGAGTAGAAAAGATACATATATACAGTATCTTCATGTCCTCCACAGAGCAGTGGTGGACACCATAAAGTTTACTCCACCCTTCCTTTCTCCACCCTACCTAGCCCAAACCTGACCTCCCTTACCCTTATTACCAAGAAATGACAGAACGACCAGCTCTGCCAGACCCACCACGTCCCCCAGCGAGGTGGCCTACTAAGCTGTTAGCTCTCTTTGGCCAACAAGAGCCCCAAGCAGGTAAAAAGTCTGCTGGGCAGAACTGACTTACTTCATCTGGTTCGTTAAAGACACAAAATGGACCCTCATACTCCGGCTTGGGAGTAAACTCGAAGTCTTCGATATCCTCAGAGACGATCTCCCTGTTTGTGATCAGGTAGCCCTAGGGAGGTGACACAGAGACAGTTAGGAGGATTTGGCTTGCAGGCAACCCGAAAACGCTGTCCAAATGATGCGGTGTTTTCCTCTTGAAAGCCAGAGCTTCTGTCAAGGGGGAACAACTGTCTGGGAGTCATCTGCTGAACCATTGCTGGCCATCGGCTAAGGAGGCCACAGGGAGACAATGTAGGACAGCAGAGTTGTCCCGATGCTCTCCAGGTTACTACTGCTCCCTCACAGGAGCACCAGGAACCTGAGCTGGGTACCATGAAACTGAGTATCTTACGCATCATTCAGACTTTAATTTAATTTCCACAGCCACACACCAGCAGCAAGGCAAGCTTGGTGCGAGCTGGGTTGGAGGCAAAACGTTGGCATGGGTGAAACTACTCTGCTGTCCCTTACCTGCCCATCAATCATGTAGGAGATCATCATGATCTGGTCTGTCTCCGCATCGGGAAACTTCAAAGGGAGTTTGGTAGTTTCGATGTCAAAGGCGAGAACAACAGGATCCTGAGCAGGACCAAATCCATTAGAAAATATTCTAAAGTTGACTTGAAGTTAAAGAGGGATTCCCATTAAGCCCAGCAAGTGAACCATACTCTCCCCAGTAATCATTTTATTGCTTTATCAACCCAAAAATCACTACCCGAGCCCAGAAACAAAGCTTTTCCCCCGCGCACCACGGTGCGACACCGGCAGCACATCTGAAACCAGCTCCTCGGGGTGGACACGCCAGCCGTGCCCCCCGACAGACTGCCGCCTGCCCGACCAACGCTCACCGGTCGCTCCACGAGGTCGTCTCGGCGGGTGATTTCGGGGGGGTAGGTGCTGCCCCGGTATCGCACGTTGTACCAGTGAGCCTGTCGAGAGAGAAGGGTGCGCAGTGCCTTACCGCAGGGCCAGCTCCTCGCATCGCTTCTGCTCGGCTGCCGGGGACAGAGCTGTGCGAATTAAATGCAGCCCAGAAGAAAGGCTCAAACTGTGGCTGTGCATCTATCGTTTGACTATTCTGCGTATCTTTAACCAAGGAGAAGGCCCAGCAGTTCCGGACTAAGCTTTACACATGAACTTATTGTCACCGCCACCTTTGCAAAGGTCCTGGAGAGAAACGTTTCCACCCTGCCTGCACTTCAGGAGTACGGCAGCAGGAAAGCGAAGCTCTTCCAGCTTCCCCATTCCTTACTCACCACGTGGATCTTCAGGTCAATGGAGAGGCGAACGTGGTAGGGTACGTCGTACTCCCGTATGTCCACAATGTTGTCCATCTGGTTGGCAACCTTTCTGGAGGCCCCTTCCTCATCCGTGCTCAGGGTGCCTCCGCTGAGAGCGCTGCAGGGAGCAGAGCGAAGCGGCCGCCTTACCCGAGGGCAAGTCTCCGCAGGCTTGGCCGCGAGGGACAGCCACCCGGCACCAGTGACGCCCGGCAGCAGGAGTCAGGGACAGGAGAGGAGAGAACGGGAAACACTTCCCCGCCATGCAACCACCCTCTGCTTTGCAGAGGCGTCCCCGGGCCGGACAGCACGCGCAGTCCCGTCACCCCCATCTAAATTCCCCTTTTCTCACGTCTGTGAGCTGTGTCTGCTCAGAGGTACAGGCAGACAAAACCCACACCTGCCTGTATAATGAACCGTTCTTACGGCGTTGGATTTGTAAGCCCGGTAACATGTCCAAGGATAACGAGGCAACCTGGAAATCACTTTGAACAGGGACAGCAAGCCTTCCAGGTGAGCAGGGAGCGCTCATTTTGCTCGATTCTTCTTCCTCAAGTTTCAACCAAAATCAGACTTCCCGGCCAGGAAACCAGAGAGAGGGGCCAATTTTTCATGTGTATATTCTGGTTGACTTTAAAAACAAAGTTGTTGTCTTTTTTTTTTTTCTGCCTGCAACTGTTTCCAAACTTGTAAACAAGCACCCAACTTTTTATTCAGAGAAAATGTTTGTTGGGTTTTTTTTTCCCCTTTAGTCACAGCTAGTAGTAAGGTCGCCCAGTGCCTCCCAGTATCCTTTCTCAGGGAACAGGGAATGTATTTGACTGGCAGGCAAGAGGTACCACTGCAAAACATCACATCCCGGAGGCTCTGGGGCCTCTCGATGTACAGCACTGAGCTAGAAGAACCACCTTGGAGATGGGTGACAGAGAGGCATAGCTGGGGTCAGATCCCAGGCAGGACAACCCCTCTCTGAGGACAGCTAAGAAACAACCAAGGGAGTCCAAGGATGAATGTGAGGGGACCAACTGGCTGCCCCGAAAGGACCTCCCACCTCGACAGCATGGCTGTGTAGACATCGCTCGCCTGGTCTCGCTCTCTGTTTTTCCTCACAGCAGGAGAGATCTCCTTCCTCACCTTCACCAAGTCATCCACCGTGTTGAAGGACAGCTTGATGTAGTTCCTCTTCAGGCCCACCAAGTGGTTTGGCTGCAAAGCAGCAAGACAAAGCCAGCTCAGAGAGGGTGAGTACTGGGGGATGGTCACCGCAAGAGAGGGGGGCGAAGGCAGACCAGACTGATGCAGGTGGAAGAATTGGCCAAAAAAGAGGTGGGAGCGTCAAACACCCAGAAGAGACTCTGGTGGGCACATCAGGGAAGAGCGCAAGAGTTGCACAGCGAGGGCCCGAGCAGCCCTGCTGCCCACGCGGGCAGGACCGTGAGCGGGATTCACCAGCGAAGAGGAGGAAGAGCAAGTCAAGCATAAGCAGCATCCCCCTCGCACAGTACCCTCTCCTCCTCCAATCATTCCTTCATTCCTACAATTAAACATCTTGAACACACTGTGAAACAGCTGGAGAGGAATGTAAATAGTACCGATAAGCAATTAGCCATAACTAACCCGTTTCTGATAGGCACCACAAGCAGCACTAGGAGACTGAAGTCAAGCGTGCTTTCCCTTCACTACTCTGTCCCTTCCTACTTCACTAGAGCTGTGTGAGGTCCAAAAAAAAAAGCTACTCAAGAGCACAGAGGAATACCGACCAGGTCCAAGTCTTCTTTGGGGACAGTTTCCAGCTTTGCAATCTTCCCTTGGAACTTTTTGGAGAGGAAGGAGGACACTTCTCGCTCGCAGCCCTGCCGAAAGACCCTGGGGCTAAGCAGTGTGGCTCTGTCCCTCAGGGGAAGACCATCCCAAAGCAGGATGCCCGGGAGGTCTCAAGCGCCCCAGGGGACCCACTGTCCCCTTCCCTGGGGACCTCAGCCCTCCCAGGGTCCCCTCCTCACCTTCTGGGTGGCGATGTAGAAGTAGGGCTTGTAGGGCAGGGCCACCTAGGAGAGAGCAAATAGGTGACAGCAGTGGGTCCCCTTGTGGGACCCTGCACCCTGCCTGGCCACCCCGGGGACCCACCTTGAAGCGGCTTCCGTCCTCCTGGATGAAGTAGTAGTCCACAGCGCTCACTGACCGCCGGTCCTCATCCAGCACCTCCGTCTGCCCACGGGCACCATGGACTCAGTGGGGAACCTCCGTGAGACCCCCCCGGGCCTACCAGGGTCCCTCCATGGGAACCCCTCCGGGGCCTACCGAGGGCCTCCCCGTGGGACACCTCTCACCCCGGACCCCTCCCCGTGGGACACCGTCTCCCCCGGGCCCTACCAGAGGCCTCCCCGTGGGACAACCCCCCC
>VUYV01000186.1:1909285-1925443 GCA_008711295.1 Anarhynchus alexandrinus | reverse complement strand
GCGGGGGGGGGGGTGGGGGTTGCTGCCCGCTCCCGGCCGCACCGCTGCACGGGGGATTTCTCCCACAGCCCGAGAGGTGGAAGAAGACCCCCGCACAGCGTGTGGCCTCCCGCACCCCACCGCCCCGCCGGGACCCCCCCCGGCCGGCGGCGGCAGCCCGAGGACACGGTGTCCCGGGCCAGGCCGGGAGATGTGGCTGCCGCTTTCCGCCTTTTGCGGGTTCAACCGGCAGCGAAGCTGCGCCGCGTGTCCCAGAGACACATGTCCGTGTCCCAGAGACACGCAGACACGGGACACACAGACGGCCACCGGCGGGGTGCTGCCACCATCAGCAGCCGCGCTCAGGACCCGCATCACACACCAGCCCCGTCCCCCCCTCCTCTGGGGTGGCAGAGGCGGGAGGTCACTCGTGCAGGCACACACCCGCGGGGTTCACAAGCACACACACACACACTCGTGGGCGCCCCGAGCACCGGCGTGGCCCCTCTGCCCCCCCGGCACCCCTGCCTGGACCCCAGCCCTCAGACCCACCCCATGGGTCCTCGGCTCACCAGCTGGTCCAGCCTGCATTTTGCTGGTGGATGCCCACGCACACCCCTCACGCACCCGGTCTGGGGCGGGGAGAAACTCTGCCCCCCCCCCCCCCCCCCCCCCCGGGTTGGGGGGGGGGGAAAACCCCCCCCCCCCCCCCCAGACCCACAGAGCCCCTCATTCGGCTCACACATCTCCCCCCCAGTAGCTAGTTTTGGGGCCACCATTCCCCCACACCCCCCCGTGGCTGGAGTTTAAAGACCCCCACTCACTCCAGTAGGTGACACCAAATCCCTTGATGCACACACAGGTCTCACCAGTAGCCGGCGCTTGGTCCTGGCAGCACACACTCACGCGGGGTAGAGGGTGAGATGACACAGAGGAATAATTAAGAAAATAAAAACATGGGACAGGCTGTAGCGACCAGGCACAGCACCCCGGTTTATACCTGAGTGGCCCCTTTTACACCCCTTTCTGCCTCCCCCAGCTTTGTTCCTCCCGGTTCCCCTTCCCGCCCCCACGGGTCCCACTCCCGCACCCAGCCCAGCCTGTGTCTGGAGTCCCTCTGGTTTACAGGCTCAGCAAAGCCCTGGCTGATCCTCCTGGAAGGGCCAGCCCCGGTGCGGTTCCTGCACAGCCCATGAATTAGTGTGAGTGGTGACATCTGGTCCCCTTCACCGCCTCCCTTGTCATCTGGCGGTCAGGCCTGCGTTCCCAGCTTCTTCCTTTTCCCATTATCCCTGATTGCACTCAAGGTTGTTCCCAGCTTCCTCCTTTTCGTATATACCCCTGATTGTTCCCAGCTTCCTCCTTTTCGTATTATCCGTCATCACACTGAAGGTCGTCGACCCTTAACGGAGCAGACACACACTCTAATAGCATGTTCCAACAGCTACATGTTCTCCAGGTGTTTAAGAGAAGGAATAAATATAAAACAATACTTCAGACAGCAGTCTCATTTCCACCCCACAAAGCCACAGAGCATGTGGTGAGGACCATTTCACCCAACATTTCCTGGAAGCTCCTTTGAGCTTCCAGAAGTTGCTGTCTCCACTTAGGCAAGTCTGAGTTTCACCTGAGCTTGACCCAAAAAATCTCTTAGATACTGATCACCAGGGCAGACTGCTCCTGCCCTGACTGGTGTGTTCAACAGCAGGAGGAGGCCACCGGTGAAGGCAACCACGTGATCCAGAAAGGAACTGACTTTATGGATGTGAAGAAAGTGATTTGAAAAAAATCTGCTGGCTTTCTTTTGAACGTAAAGCAGCTGCTATTAAGGCAGACTTTCCCTGAAGATGCATGAACCCGTATCTTCCTGTTTTTCATGGATTCTTTGAGGGGACTCCTTCACCCATTGCTGCTGGGGTCAGGATGCTTGTTTGCTCCTTCAGTGAATTTTGGTCATTTGGGTAAACCAGGCTGGAGAGGAAGGTTTTATGTTGATGCGGGTTCCCATCAACATCTGTGGGTTGCTGTGGCTTGTGCATGAGAACAAGTCTTTGCAGACAGCTCTGCGTGGTCAAGTAGTTCTCCTCTTCCAGCCCTGAGAAGTGCCTATGGACACTGAGGATGGGGAGGCTGAGCTTGAGGTACCCATTTTGATGGGAGCTCCTCTGCCAACAGCTGCCTAGAACTTCTGGAGAGGCAGAGGCCCTGCCTCAGGGAGGCAGACAGGTCTGAGATATTGGCACTGGATTGGGAACCAAGGTCTCTTGTTCCAGCAGCTTCCCACCAGTGGCAACCAAGTCAGCCAAGCAAGGCAGGCCTGAGACTGGGAAGTTCAGAAGGTTTATTGCTACTTTGGACCATGGATTTTGCATGGAAAGGTCAGGGTTCAGGCACCGGTAAACCTGATTGCCCTTCTGTTGCTCCCGTAAGCTGAGTAAAGGGAGCAAAAGCAGTCTGCTTTCCCAGGCCTAGTTGCACTTCTCCAGGTCTGTGGTGAGGTATGGGTTATACGTCTGGAGAATCCGGTAGAGTTCCTCCTGGGCCTCCCGCCCTTTCTTCTCAACTAGGTCCAGCAAAAGTCGGTTCCTCCTTTGACTTGTACCTTGACCTTGCACCTCCTCTTCCTCATCGCTGTTGATGACGTTCGCATGCCGTAAGTGTAGCAGAATGGTGGGAAGCTGCCCCATCCTGGAGCAAAGCTTGGTCCTGTGCTTCTTCACGAAGGCTGCCCCTAGCAGACACCAAGCCCATGTTACTGTGCTGCACACGGCCAGGCAGCCGCAGGGGAGTGCAATGCTGTGGTATGTGCCATCCTAAGCCAGTGGACACCACGGCTGTGCACCCTGTCCCATAGCCACATATCTCCATCCCTCCACCAAAAAGAATGGGCACCCACTGCACCATAGAATCATAGAATCATAGAATGGTTTAGGTTGGAAAGGACCTTGAAGATCATTGAGTTCCAACCCCCCTGCCNCAACCTCTCTGGGCAACCTGTGCCAGTGCCTCACCACCCTCAAAGTGAAAAACTTCTTCCTAATGTTTAATCTAAACCTGCCCTCTTCCAGTTTGAAGCCATCCCCCCTCGTCCTATCACTACATGCCCTAGTAAAAAGTCCTTCCCCAGCTCTCCTGTAGGCCCCCTTTAGGTACCAGCGGTGGGAGCACTGGTGGCAGGGCAAGGAAGGGGGCAGGAATGTGAAGCCAGAGCTGGAGGAGGTGAGGTCGGTGGCTGCCCCCATCAGCTGCCGGCAACTGTCCCCTCTGGGATTCCTACAGTGTCTGGGTGTGAAGCTGCCATCCTGCCTCCTGCCCTGCAAGGTGAGGGGCTCCTAACTCACAACACAGGTTGCTCAAAGCTCTGAAATCTCGGAGGATTGCAATGGTTTGTAAAGAAACGGAGCCTGGAAAGGCAGCTGACGCCAGCGGAGCGCTGAGCAAGCCACAGGCCGGTGCAGTGGGCAGCGCTGCCCGGCTTCTCCTCCCAAGGCTCCACCCAGTCCTCCTACATGAGGCTCAGGTGTGCACCCAGATGGGCATCACCTTGTAGAATCACAGGATGGTTTGGGTTGGAAGGGACCTTTAAAGATCATCTAGGCCAAACCCCCCTGCCATGGGCAGGATCATCTTTCACCAGCCCAGGTTGCTCAAAGCCCCGTCCAACCTGGCCTTGAACACCTCCAGGGACTGGGCTTCTCTGGGCAACCTGGGCCGGGGGCTCACCACCCTCAAGGTAAAAAATTTCTTCCTTGTGTCCAATCTAAACCTGCCCCCTTTCAGTTTGAAACCATTTCCCCTTGTCCTGTCCTTGCTTTTGTCTGCCACTCTGCTCTCCTGCTGCTCTTGGGCAGGTTATACGCCAGTGTGGTGATTCCACGTGGCATGGCAAGGAAAAAGAGTAAAGCTGAAATGTCCAAATTTGTGTCTATCCAGGCCAGGCCTATATGCCCCAACCTGTGGCTTAGGTGTCTGGATTTTGGGTCTGGCCTTTCATTAGTAAGACGAGACGCAAGAGGTGATGATGAAGTGTTGTGGCCCGGGAGAAATTAGGCTGGGACAATACGTTCGAAACTGCTGGGCAGCATGTTGTTGTTACTGGATTTGAAGCAGGTAGAAAGCAAAGCCCCTTGGTCAGAAACTCCTGGAGCTGCTGTAGAGGTGGCCCTGCTGTCCCCTCTGCCAACGCCTGGTCACGGGCTCCTCCCCAGAAGCATTGCTCCCGTGGAAAATGCTCCCGTTTGGCACAGGGGCCGTCAGCCCCCACGCTGGCTGCGTGCCACGCAGCGCCTGGTCCCCTTACTAGAACTCCGATGAAATATTATTTATGGACTGTGACCTGTACAGGCTGCAGCTCATTCTCTGTAACAACAGCATGTCTGTCCCCAAAAAAGGCAAACCAGTTTGGAAGGTCACCCGCACTATGCCACTTCACCCACCCGCCTGGCACCGAGCATGCTCCCAGCAAGGTGGGAAGAAGCGTTGGAGGTGGCAGCTTTCAAGGCTTTTCGTCTAGAAACTACCATAAGGATGGGAAAAGAGGCTGATATCTGCTTTAAACCAGAGGAGGGTGAGCTCCAAAGAAACAGATTCAGAGATGCAGCTCTGAAACACTGTACTGACCTGACAAGGTCTTGGAGGCACAGGCAGGAAGGTTAATATCACCTGAAAGAGAAAGGAGAGAGAGCACTGAAGGTGCCATCACTGAAATGATGGTGCCTAATCTTCCACGAGATCTTCCTGAGGTGCCTAATCCTCCATGAAGCCGTTACCCACTCATGCCCATCCGGGAACTCACGAGGAGATCCTGGGCTCTGCCCGGTTGCAGGTGTTACTTTGAGGAGGTGCCAGACTAGACCGACAGAGCAGGGGTCCCAAGGCACGCCGAGCAGTACCATACCCCGCGCCTGCGGGACGCTGCCCCCCCGCAGCTCCTCTGCCAAGCTTTCCCACATGGGACCCCACGGGTGGGTGCCGTTACGCGATGTTAGTGGCATGTGTGGTGGCTGCAGAGCCCACCCGGCAGCAGCTGGGTGGAGAGGCTGGGTGGAGATTAGGAACCTGCCGCTCTAGAGCTGAGTGCACCTTTGTCCTCCCAGAGGACACACGAACACGAGTCTTGGCACCCGCCATCACTAACCGTGCTCCTTCTGCCTCCATCATCCGCTGTCCTGACAAAGTTCTGCACGGGACCCAAGGCAGTACAGCCAGCCCTGGAGCAGAATGGTTGTAATGCAATGGTCTCCTGATGCCCCAAGAGAGCAGTCCCCACACCATCACCAGGCTCGCTGCGTGCCACGTTCCTCGTGCTGCTGCGAGCAGAGACGTGTGGTGAAGGCAGGCTCTGGTCCATCTGGCCTTGCCCCGACCCTGTGCGCTCTGGGTGTTGTTTCCCACACTGGTGTTGCACCCAGCAGATCTGGAAGAGTAGTGCTGGCTGAAACATGTAGGATTTTTAAGATGTTGATTTTCACTAAAATTTTGGTATTCTCCTTACCTCCGCTGCATTGCACAGTGGTCGCACTAGCATGTCCGTGGGTGTTAACGGACTTTTAAAAATGAGTTAAGATTTCTATGCAAACAGCAGGCAAGAGAACAGAGAGACACCAATAGTGCTGTCATGCTCTCTTAAATGCCAGCATCTGAAGCTCCACATTAAATCTGAAGCTCTGGTCTACTGACATTGGGTGTCCTTTCAGGTCCCTGTCCTTCAGTGGCCAATTGCTGCATACCCAGCGTTTGCTTTCGCTGCAGGCCGCATGGACGACTGCGACCAGAAAATGTGTGAGATCTGCTTGGGTGGTGCACCTCTGCTTTTGCTAAGGTGAATGAGCCCCTGGATGGACTTGCTGTTCCTACCTGATCTTAGTGATGCCCTCCAGACCTCGGTGTCGTTGCGTGTGTCTGTCACACGCAGCCCAATGTCCTCTGCCATGTTCCTGATGTAGATCTCGAAAAAGAGCTGCTGTTCCTTAGGACTCTTGTAGCAAAATGGCAACTGTTCCTGTAAAGGTAAGAAGCAAGTTGAGTCTCTGTCACCATGGGGAGATGCACTGAATTCACATACATCATCCTGTTTTTCTTGGCTGCACCGGCAGGAGGAAAGACAAGGGAAGGTGCCCATGTCAGGGCTCTGCTATGCTGCCGATATCACAAATTTTGGTTGGAAGGGACCTCTGGAATGTCTTATCTGACCTACCTATCAAAGATGGTCCAATGTCAAGTCTAGATCTGCTCAGCCAGGGCTTTGTCTAGCTGGGTACCGAAAACCTCAGTTTTCAGCAGAGATCCACCACCTTCTAACCTTCTAACCTTCTCTGATGGCTGCATCTCCACTGAGGGAAAAAATTTTTCCTAACGTTTGGCCTGAACTTCTCAGATTGCAGCTTATGGCCTTTACCACTTTTACCTGACACTGCTGAGAGCTTGGCTCTGTTATCTTTACAACCGCTTCGCAAGGCAGAGGGCACAGTTACTGCCCAGTCATTCCAGGAAGTGGGAAAACCGAAACTTTCCTTGTGATTCACGGGATTCAAGACTGTCTCTCAATTAAGCTGAAGGCTCTGGCTGTTTGGGGCCATGCTCAGCACGGTAGCAGGGCTGTAGCTGCAAGGGGGAACGAGGAATAAGCCAGAGGGGAGGGATGCCAACGTGGAAAGGCTGGAGAACTTAGCTGGCAGGAAGCTCATGCCATTTGGCAAAGGCAAATGTAGAGTCCGGCATCAGGGATGGAACAGCCCCACACCAGACGAGAGCCTGGGCACGGGGCGGGCACAGAAAACAGCTTCACAGGGAAGGACTCGGGCGTCCTGGTGGGCATGCAAGTTGAACAGGAGTCAGCAGTGCGCCCGGGCAGCAAAGGCTGGCCACATCCCAGGCTGTATTAGCAAGACCACAGCCAAAACAGTGAGATCAGGGATTCCTCCCCTCTGTTCAGCGTTGTGAGGCCGCATTTGGGCACTGGGTCCAGTTTGGGGCTTCCCAGTACAAGACAGACATGGACATCCTGGAGCTTCAGGCTGGCACGCACAATATGCAGGCAGAAGCAGATGGCACTGGGTTTGTTTGAAACGGAGAAGAGAGTCATGGGGAGAACTAATCACTGTCTAACTCCGTGAAGGGGGACTAAAGAGAAGACAGAGCCAACCTCCCGGAGGTGCAGAGTGATGAGACGAGAGGCAACAGGCACAGGCTGCAGCAACGGAAACTCCGATTAGGTAATAGGGAAAAAAAATCACAACAAGGGTGTTACAACACTGGACTAGAGACTCAGAGAGGCTGTGGTGTCTCCGTCCTTGGAGATACTCAACCTTGCCTGGACATGGCCCTGAGCACCCTGATCTGACTTTAAAACTCACATGCTTTGAGCAAGAGATTGGACCAGAGACATCCTGAGGACCAGAGACCTCCTGAGGTCCCATCCAACCTAAGCTTCTCTGATTCCCTTCTCATGATTATGGTGCAGTGCAGACCCACGAATGGAGATTTTCACAATGTGCAATTGGACTGTCATCAGCTGCTCTCAGGATGTCACAAACTCCTGTGTAAAACAAGTAACTACAAAGACTAAATGGCCAAATCTTCCCAGATCTCCCCACCCATTGCAACTTGATTGCCACAGGGCATGGTGCTCAAAATCAGAAATCCCCAAACGGATTTTCAATAGAGAAACAAGTCACATCACATCACATCACAGAGAGAAAGTCTCTTTCCAGTCCTGTTCCTAGGCTGAAGGAAACTCACTGCAGAGGAGATGAAGATGAAGGACTTGGGACCACACCTGAGTCAACACCTCTGAAGTTTCTTCTTGATATGCAGCTATGGTAAGTCCAACAAGTCCCACATTATGATTTCTGCCATAAGGGAAAACAAATGCAGCCCCTTCGGGGCTCTGGGGTGGGGTCCGTGCTCTTTCTGGGAATGTGTACCATGAAATAACTTTGCCACTTGTAACCAGTACAGCTCCCTGCACCTCTGGCTCTGAGACCTACTAAGACAGATTCTGGTGGCAGAATATGGCTGAAGACAGAGACTTCTTGTATTTTATGTTTCACTGAAAAAAAAAAATTAAAAAAAAGGGGGGGACAATCCCACTTACTTCAGGCATTATCTCCACAGTATTTGTACTGGTCACCCGGTAAATGCAGCCTAAGAACAGAGGTCTGAATGGAGGAGGCTTGGGAATAATCTTTGAATTCCAATCCATTTCTTGTTTTTCAATGGCCTGTAAACATCAAACATTGCTTTTGAGAGAGGGGGAAAAAAAAAAAAAAAAAAAAAAAAAAAAAAGAGCTGTGAACTAGAGGTAGCCCTCAAAAAGTCAAGAAGAGAAGAGGCCAACTCGGACAGAAGAGACCGCTGACGTGTACTGCAGGCAGCGCTGTGCTTCGGGGTGCAGGCAGCTCCCGCTGGGCGCAGGCAGGAACGCCGGGCAGGGTAATGCCCTATCACTCGGGGAAGGAGGGTCAGGGCTTGCACACAACGGGACAACAGCCGGTACGCAGCCACCTACCACTGCGGCCGGCTGTGGCCAGCAAGTCCTACATCTGCTCCGTGTTGCAGAGCACCCCATGCCACAGCTTCGCTAGTGCCAGGACGTGGTGTCCCAGCTGAAATCACGATTGGTGACGAAAGCTGGTGAGGGGTCTGGAGGACAAATCTTATGAGGAACTACTGAGGGAACTGGGGTTGTTCAGCCTGGAGAAGAGGAGGCTGAGGGGAGACCTTATCACCCTCTACAACTACCTGAAAGGAGGTTGTAAAGAGGTGGGGGCTGACCTCTTCTCCCCAGTGACAAGTGATAGGACGAGAGGAAATGGGTTCAAGTTATGCCAGGGGAGGTTTAGATTGGATATTAGGAAACATTTTTTCACTGAAAGGGTTATCAAACATTGGAACAGGCTGCCCAGGGAGGGGGTGGATTCGCCATCCCTGGAGGTCTTTAAAAAAAGGGTAGGTGTGGTACTTGGGGACGTGGTTTAGAAGTGGTTTTGTCAGGGTAGGTTAATGGTTGGACTTGATGATCTTAAAGGTCTCTTCCAACCTCAGCAATTCTATGATTCTATGATTCTATGATTCTGGAGGCATCTGGGAAAGAGGAGAGTGGGGGAGATGTGGTGGGAGATGGGGGCACAGGGCCACGTGTGGAGAGGCTGGTGGCAGAAAAACTGGGAGGCATCGTATCAAATCCAGTCCCTGCTACTGCAGCCACCCCACACGTCATCCTTTTTTAACCCGGCCGAGCTCCCTCCGTCTTACCTGCTTCACAGACTTGTCATCTGGGATCAGGTAGAGGTGAAGAGTTGTATTTGCAGCACTGAGCTGCTGGAAGATCAACACCAAGGAGTGCACCGGGAGCGAATTTAAGGTCGAACGTAACTTCCTCCAAAGCACCCCAAGCAGGGAGAAGCTGGGATTCTCCAAGACAGCAGAGAAAGCAATCAGTCTGGTCGGTCTCTCCAGGGTCATATTCCCAGATTTAAAATGGGCAATGGAGCACAGGCTGGAATCTACACCTTCTGCAAGAGACAGCAAAGGCAACAAGGTTCTGTTTAGTCTTCCTGGCACCCTCTCAGGCTGCCTCCTTCTCTTTAAGGCTTTAGCAGCAGAAAGGAGATGCATGCCCACACGCAATGACATGCTCTGCTTTAGGTCCCATGTGTGCCCTGGCAGCTTTTGGGGTTCGGCAGGGAGTTGCAGGCCTTTGGCAGTCCTCCTGCTGGCTGAGAAAACTGCAAATCTGAAGGTGGCAGCTTGGGACTGTGAAAATTGTCTGATTGCACCCGTGCAGCATCCTGCGTACCAGCGCCACACCGCCACGTACCGGGGGTGGTGAGTCACTCTGGTTTTTGATCACCAGGGCAGCCTGAACATCCCGAGGTGACATCCCTGGGGTGACTGGGTCAGAGAGCTCTGCTGATGTCCAGTCACCCGGGTTATCTCTGGAGCACACTTCGCTATTAACCCGACAGATTAAGACAATTACAGCATGTTGCTTAGCACAGCTGTGCCAGCGAAGAGTGTGCAGAGCCACTTTCCAGCCGACACGGCTCTGCTTGCCAGGCCCTGGGCGGGAGACGGAGCCACGCAACAAGAAACTCCTTTCGCAGTGTGCTCTGTTTTGGAAGAAGACGTGGATTTGCCAGGAAGAGTCCCTCGGCCAACACACCCAGTGCCTGCGTCAGGGCATCCCAGCACGGGGC
Organism: Anarhynchus alexandrinus; assembly: GCA_008711295.1. NCBI lineage: Eukaryota > Metazoa > Chordata > Aves > Charadriiformes > Charadriidae > Anarhynchus > Anarhynchus alexandrinus. The sequence continues at coordinate 1,915,265 of VUYV01000186.1, read as the reverse complement.
ACCGGTTCTCCTCTGCATGCTCTGCAGCCCAGCTGCGGGTGCTGATGCTCTTTCTCCGCTTATTAACAGTAGCTCACTAAGAGCACTGCAGGGCAGAGCACTCAGATCCAAGCCTTGTGGCTCCTCATGTTGCCTGGGTGAAAATGGACAATTTTGTTCCACTTATTCTTCTGCCCAGGCCAGCTCTGACCTATTGCATCCCACCCCGATTTGGTCCAGCCTGTCGCGGTGGGGCAGATCAGGGACAGCCGTTGGCATCCGCAGCTGCCATAGGTGCAAAGAGCTGAGAAACTCTGCGGAGGAGCCCGGGGGCTGATGTGCAGCTGGGCTGGGATAGTGCCCGGGGGTCATCACGGCAGCTGGGGGAGAGGGTGGACGAGGAGGGGCTGGTGGTGTGGGGCGGGAGCTGGGGAAGGGACCACTGCGAAGGCTTGACAGAATGTGAGAGAAGGATGAATCACAGAATCATAGAATGGTTTAGGTTGGAAAGAACCTTGAACCATCGAGTTCCAACCCCCCTGCCATAGACAGGGACACCTCCCACTAGACCAGGTTGCCCAAGGGGCAACCAAAGGGGTGCCAAAGCAAAGCAGAGGAATACAAGGGAGTACACAGGACCTTGGAGGGAAGAGAGAACTTGGCTCTGTCTGGAGAGAGGTCTCCAAGGAGCCAGAAATGTCCACTGGAGGGGACAGGCTGAGGGATGGTGGCCCGGGAGACCCAGGTCCCTGTGGCTGCTGTACCTGCCAGGCAGATGAAGTGGGGGAGATGCACCGCCTCCACGACCCCAGGCTGCACCTGGATGTGGAAGAGGGGTCCGGCAGGCACCCACATTTCCTGGTCAGCCTTGCTCAGGTGCTTGGTCCAGGTGGCGTATTTGTAGGTGATGGTCACTGCCGACTTCACCTTGAAGCCGAGGCCTGTGATGGAGCACTGGAAGATGCCTGCGCCAGGGAGATGAGCTCTGCAGGTGGAAGGGATGACAGGCTTATGCCATCTGGGACGGGGTTTTGGAAGGTGCTCCCACTTCTCCCAATAGCTCTTACCGGTATGTCCAAAACTCTTGGGTTATCTCCGGTGTCACTTCTGGAAAATCCTGCAACACAAATGCAGCCAGTTTGGGACAGAACGGGATGTCGTGTACTGGGGTACAGTAGGGGTACTTTGCAGGGGTAGTGCTGGGATTTACAGCGAAGTGCGATGCAGCTTGGCGTGGGAGCGTGGAGCCTCACGAGCAGCAGCAGGGGATCAGCAGCTGCTGCCTGGTGCCCAGAAAGGCACCACTCTCATCAGCAAAGAGACCAGAAAAGTCATTGACTGGCAACTCCTCTGCCCTGGGAGCCAAAACAAGCACTGGCCGCGTCTGAGGCTCATGACCCCTTTAATGTGGATCCCTGGAGTGGTGCCCGAGAGAAATCCTGCGCGCAGGCACAGCAAGGAGGACTGAACACTTAGCCACCACTTGGGTGGATGCCACTGGGGTGGGGGAGGCATCGGTTAGTCCATGCGTTCCCCCATGCATCAGGTAGGAAAGATAACGGGTGGACGTGCAGAGCAGCTCCCGGAGCTCCAAACTATGTGCTTCACCCACTGATGTTTTTTTGGATGAATTTTGCAAACGGGAATTCCAGATAGTTTCTGTTTCCTGAGAGAGTAAATGTTGTTGGCTGCTGACTTTCTTGTGAGTAAAGCCTGGGCTGTTCCCTCTCTGCCACCGTGTATCAGAAGAGAGGACAGAGGCCAAAGGCAGGCGAAATGCTTAGCAGCAAGAATAAATTTGGGATGCGAGCAAGTGGCATTTGTCTTCCCATGAACTTGAAAACCGGGGCAGCTCGTGCTGGGTTAGCATAGCGAAAGGGACTGGAATCTTCTGGAGGATGAAGAATTGCTGTGAGTAACAGGTTTTGAAGGCACACCCAACCTCCCAGGTGACAGCCAGGGTCAGTCCCCGGCTCCTTGCTGTGCCGTTGCTTTTGGGTGTGACAGTGCCCTGCAAAGCCCTTACCATCCCCAGGCAGCGCTGGCAGTTTCCCTGTGGTGGTGAGCCCATGTTTAGCCAAGGATGGTGGTGTCCCAAAAGATAGCTCTCCTGCAGAGGGGAACATAGAGGAAAGCACTCACAAGCTGTATTTCTTCCCTCCAGCCGTGCTTGCCTGCTGGAGGCAGGAGGAGAGGTCTTCTGAGAGCGTGAGCAACATCTCCAGCATCAGGTGTAGTGCTGGCCCTGCTCGCTGCTCCTGCAGGGACGCAACAGGGCTGGCACAGGAGTTGTGCCCTCCTGGCCTGCTGGCAGGGTGACTTCCCTCTCCTGGGACTGGGGGCAGCAACCACCAGTTCCTGCCACCCGGCAGGGTGCTGCGGTGGCGGTGGGCAGTGCCAGACCCCCCAGCTGCAGGGCCAGCTGGGAGCCCACGCGCTGCAGCCGTGCCTTCCTCCCCAGCCCCACGTGGTCCTCACTCAGGCACCCCAGCAGCAGGCACCGTGTGCTGCGAGACCTCACCTCTGCACTCCCCGAGGCCTCGTCTGACAGAGGTGTCTCATGGGCTTCCACCAGCATCATTTGGCGAAAGCCTGCGACTGGAAAAGACATTGTCATTTTTTTCCTCATGTTTGGGAGAAGAAGCCATCCTCAAGCAGCCTTCACCCAGCCTTCCCAATCCCATCAGCTGCACTGGTCCCCTTGTGTACCACCGCATACCCCCACATCTACCACAACTTCCACATCCTCCTCTGTGAACCATGGCAGGGACGTGCTCACCACCACGCAGCGAGTTGAGGTCCTACGCTCACCACCATACAGCTCCCCCAGCCCCGCTACACCAGGTGGTCAGTGAGGACCAGGACGTGACCTTACTTGGGCATTCAGGTGCGCTGTCGACACCTCGCACTGCAACAGAAACACAAAACAGAGGAGAGCTCAGGAGCCAGGCTGTGTCCAGAGGAGTACCCCATCCTCTGCCTGTCCCCTCCCTTCACCCCTTTGCTATGAAACCTCTTCCTGACGGTTTGTGCCCACTTGCACCAAGATGCCGGGCACCAGGAATCCCACCCAGCCCCCCCCGTCCCAGGAAGGCAGCGCACTGTGGGGCTGAGAACACGCTCCCAGCCTCCGTCCCTTCCTGCCGCCTCTCCTTCTGCCTTCATCCTGCATGGGTGCATCCCTGGGCCCTCGCCTTCCTCCCACCTTCCAGCGCGAGTGTGCTCCGGCAGCTCCCTGGCGCACACACAGCCGCAGCCACATTGCCCCTTCCCTGCTGGGGCTTCTACTTGCGGCTCCAGGCAGGGTCCCTCCTTGGGAGACACCCCGGTCCGCATCCCCTCCTGTTCTCCCACCTCCAGACAGATCCTCACCCATCTTCCCCAGGCCACCCTGCACTTACATCTTCGTATATGGTACAAAACAGAGTTGGGTGTGACTTTATAGTACTGCAGAGTCTGGTCATCCTCCATTTGTCGATTATTGCAGATCAGCCTTCCCTCTTCGGGGATCCTTGAGGAGTCCTGCGCGTTCAGCTTGGCCTTAAGGTCCCTCACAGTGTCATCGAGAGACACCGACACTGAAAACGTTTTGCCATCCAAAGTCTTAATGTTGACAGAGAACTCACCGGGGCTGTCGGCCTCAGACTCCTGCTGATCCATGAGGGCTCTTTTCGCCATTCCGGACTATCTAAACCACGACACTGAGGCTCCGTCACTTCCTGAGAAAGCGAAAGCACCAGGTGACGTCAGGGCTGATCTGCCATCAAAGCGCCTTCATACCTGCCTGAGCGCTCCCCCTCCTGCCCACAGCCCCTGCCTGCACCCCGCTTTCTCCCCTGCCTGCATGGGCTCTCTCCCTGCCTGCAGTGGGCTTTTTTTCCCTGCCTGCACCGGGCTGTCTCCCCTGGGCTGCTCAATTCGCCCACCCTCTCACTCTTGTTACCTTCCCTTTCCCCTTTTCCCCAACCCAGCTCCTCTTCCAGGAAGGCAGGGAAGGGCTGTGCAGGCAAAGGCAGAGCTTTTCCCTAGGGAACGGTGCAGCAGAGGCTTGGATCCAGCCTGGAAAGCAGGTCTGGGAGTGCCAGAGGGTCCCACGCTGGGTGACAGGGTCACCCCAGTGCCTGCTCTTCTCCCTCTCCCCAGCACATCCCTGCCCTCCCTTTCCTGACAGCCCTGCCAGTGCCCGGCTGGGCAGGATGCTCTGCCAGCCCGTCCCTGTCCCCGCTGCCGTGGCGTGTATGCGGGGGGGGGGGGGGGGGGGGTTAATTTGGAGGTGCGGGGCTGCGGGTTGTCATGTCCCTGACCCCTGCAGAGCTGGCAGGGAGCCGGGGGTAGGCAGCATGGTGGGCAGCTGCCTGGCACTGCCGACGTGGCCCTGCCAGCCTCCCAGTGAGGCACTGCCGTCCCCCCCGGTGCAGACCCACAGGCCCTGCTCCACAGCACCCACCGCCCCCACCAGCAGCCCCAGGATGGCTGAGCACCCTGCCCCTACACGCCAGGGTGCCCAGGGCAGCCCAGGAGCAGGGCAGGAGGGGCAGGACATTCAGGGCTCCCTCTGCCCTGGCACAGGGCGAATGAGGACATTACAGTGACCGACCCCGCAGTCCGGGCAATGCCCAACGGAGGAGCAGCGTCAGGGTGATGGAGTCAGTGCCCGCAGCTCAAGGCTGCACGGCGATGATGGGGGCACGCACTGCCCAGCACCTCTGTGGTATTTATGGGTATTTATGGGGCTGTCCGCTCGCCCTGCCGTTGCCGGTCCTTGCCCTAGCCCAGTCACCCCACTGCAGGCAATGCTCCGTCTCCCACTCTTCTCCGGGCAGCACAGCCCTGCACTGCTGCTGGTGTCTCTCTGTTGCTCCTCTGGAGCGACATGCTCAGTCCTGCAAGGTGCAGCGAAAACAGCCCCAAATCTTGTACGCTTGTAGTGTCAGCCAAGTCTGACCTCCCGTGGCCCGCCAACCGAGCTTACTGTTGGGATAATTCCCTGTAAAGCCATTTATCGACTCCTTCCAAGGCCCAGTCCTTGCTGTTTGCTTGGCAGCTGCGTGGGAGCGGTTTTCCATGCCAGAAGTCAAAAATCCTGTGTGCTGGGTAGGGAAACAGAAGTGGCCGTTGGCTGCCACAGGTCCCTGCTGCCAGCAGTACCGTATCCTGTGGGATGAGCTCTGCTCCATGCCCCAGCCGGGCACAGCACCATGTGCGGGGATGCTCCTGTTCCGCTGCCTGCAGACATACCCAGTGGACCCGGTGTCATCTCTCCTGCCTTAAAACCGAGGCAGCTCCAAGAGGATCCACAATCCCTCTTGCAAAGCCGTGGAGGCATGTGGCTCCCCTGGAGCTCCCACGTCTGCAGGCTCCATCCGTGGGTAGTTGTTTTAAAAGGAGTGAAAACCACAGCTGAACAGCCCAGTAAAGCCACTTGTCTCATTTTGAGCAGGGAGCAAGAAACTAAAAGCTGTGCATCAGAGGGCAGTGAACCACCGGGGCAACTGGAGGGAGTCGTAAGACAGCAGTGACCAAAGACATTCTGTACGCGGGGAGGAAAAAACCTTCCTCTGTGTCCAGGGTTGTCTGAAAAGTCATAGAGGGAAGATAAAGGACGTATTTGGGGCATGCAATAAGAAAAGGCACACAGAGATGCTGACGCTCTGCCAAACTGGGTATGATGGAGAAGGAAAAGAGTTTACTGGGGAGAACAGAGACGTGCCGGGCAGGCAGGAGGGGAAAGAGATCCCCGTCTCCGAGGGGAGAGCAGAGAAACGTGAATCCAGAAGGAAAACGTAAAACAACCGACCTGGGAAAGGAGGGGACAGGTAATTCCCAGGAGGGCGGGAATGACCGCGGCTTCAGGCGGCGATACCCGACCCCGCTTCGCCCGGCGGGAGCCAAACCGCCTCTTTGCGTGCCCGGGGGGGGACCAGCGCGACCACCCCACGCCGCCGGTGTCCCGGGGGTGGGAAGGACCGGCGGAGCCCGCCCGGCCCCGCCCCTCCCGGCC
>VUYV01000186.1:1896753-1908931 GCA_008711295.1 Anarhynchus alexandrinus | reverse complement strand
AAACCGGGCTGCGATCGCTACCGGGGAAAAGCGGCGTTTCTCCCGAGTCCCCAGTTTTGGGGTCCCTGTGTCATCGTTCCCCCCAAGCGTGTCGTCCAAGTTTGTTTGTCCCTGTTTTGGGGGACCGTAGCTCCACCTGGGCAAGCAGCCCCGGTTTCCCAGCCCAGCGGACGGGGGACCGGGCGGGATGCGGACGGTCCCAGCGATACTGGCAGGTGCAAATCTGCCTTTGCATGAGCGCAGGGGGGGGACACGGCGTTAGCAAAAGTGCAGGTGACTGCATGGTCTCCTTCGATAAGCGACATCCAATTCCCAGCGCGGCGGACTGAAGCTGAAATTTGGCGGTGGTGCGCTTTAGCTCTTGGTCTTGGAAAACATTGCCGTGATAGAACTCCTTCTGCGCTGTGTGCAGCTTCTGTGGGGAACGCGGTTTTCTCTCGCGCAGCCGTGAACTGGCCGTGAGGGGCAGCCGGAGGAGGGCTTGGCTGCCTGTGACAGCGCGATTGAGAATGAAAACTCTTTTGCGTTGTGAAATGTTTTGGTTTTTGCATCAAGCAGTCTGTCCCTGGGGAGAATTTTCAGCATTTGCGCTTTTTATTGGCGTACCTTTGAGATCCAAACCGAATCTCGTGTTTAATTATTAATTTCAGAATATATCCAATATTCTGACAATATTCCAACAGAGGACGTGTTTGGAGGGGTGGCAGTGACAGTGCTGCCGAATGAGCCTTTAACCTGGAGCCTCTAAATCGCTGAAGCAGCAGCCAGTAAACCAATTGTGGCTAATTGTAGTCTGACACAGTGTTCCCGCTGCGCTGCTTCGGGAGACGGTGGGGCACGGTGAACGGCGGCTTTGTAGCTCTCTGTACTGCCGCTGACACAAACTCCTGGTGACAAGGTGACAAGGTGAAGCGTGCCAGGACGCGTCCTTGCTGAGACGGGGCTGTGGAGCCCAGCGGCCGGGCCGTGAGCTGCTCTCGGAGTTTTGCAAGCGTGAGTTTTGCTTCTGTTTCTTGGGGCCCTCCAAAAACACGTTACCTGGCAAAGCCAAACCCGCTGTGGGGGCAAAGCAAATCTCCGTTCCCTGCAGGCAGCGGCTGGAGACGTACGGGTTTGGTGGGGGGGTGTGTGCTGAGGAGCGGGCACGGGCTGGGAGCTCCCAGGGAAGCAAGGCGGTGGAAGGAGCAGGAGAGGAAGGAGGGGACCGGTGGGACTTCGATGGTGTCAGAGTCGCTGGGTGCCAGCAGCTGGGGGACTCCCGCAGCGGGGGCCAGGCAGCAGGGTCGGGATGGGTATGGAAACGGCAGGAAAATGGGAGCAGGATGGTTGGGCAGAGGGGAGGGGGAACTGGCTGGAGGAAAAATGGGGGTGAAGAGCTGCAGAGGTTAAGGGGAGGTTGGGGTGCTGGGGAAAAGGGGGTTCCTGTGTGCCAGCCCCCTTGAGTTTGGCTCACCCGTTGTGTGGGCAGGGGACGGGCAGCGGTGCGCGGGTGCAGCGTCCTGGGGGGACAGTTACACTAACGAGGGTGTTTTCCGCCTGCTTGGGAGGCCGGTCTGTGGAAATGCTGGGAACCAGGGCTGGAGGGGGGGGTACAGGAGCAATGTGTGCACCCTGTGTAGTGCAATTCCCGAAAAAAAGTGATACCTCAGCTTCAGGATGGAGACCTGTCTATTTTCACTCTCAAATTATTTAAAAAAATACAAGTTCTCTCTGCCCTAAAAACATCATCCCCTGTCACGCTCCCTTTGTGTGACTTGGTTGTCTTCCCACTGGCTCTTCCCAGGCTTTTCTCGTGGCGGGTGAGCCCTGTGCACCTCCCCGGGGTCAGAGCGGGGCTGCTGCGCGTTGCCTCGATCACACGGAGTGCACAGCGTGGTCCGTGGGGGCGGAGGAGAGCCTCGGGACCCCCGATGCTCCCATCACGCCTGGGCTGTGCCGAGTGCCGCGTCCAGAGGAGAGACCTGCTTTCCTTGGCGAGCAGAGCTCGGCTTGTCCTGGGGATGGGACAGCTCAACTCTGCTGAGCCAGACCTTGCAAGGAACTGGAGCTCCCGATGCTAAACTGGGGAGTTTCTCCTCGTGGTCGTGGGCTGTGGCAGCTTGGCCGTGCCCAGGGTGGTGCAGCGGGTGGTGGATGGACCCCTGGGTGGGCAGAGAGGGAGGCTGTGGGCAGCGGGGCTTTGTGCCAGCAGCTGCCTGGGGTTCTGGTGGAGTCGCTCTCTGCAGGGCGGTGGAGATGGCAGGAAGGGCTGCGTGACACTGTAGGTGTGGCTGTACTCGGACAACAACCGGAGCCCAAATGCTGTCTCACCACCACCCGCTCTGCGCCATGGGGAGCTGTGCCGGCTCTGGCTCTGCCAGGCTGTGCTGGGATGGACCGGGACTGCTCCAAACCGGTGGCCCATGGAGAATGGCTGCTTTTGGGGAGGGAAGGAGATCAGCTGCGGGAGGGTGCTGTTAGATCTCTGGGCTGAAGCCTGGTCCCTGGCAGGGCTGGGGAGGCATGGCAGGGTCCTGGGGGCCAGGAGGGTACTGGAGCAGAGGCAGGCGTGCTGGATGGTGGGCTGCAGGGACTCTTGGGATCCACCTTATATATTTTTATTAATGGCCTTTGCCCACAAAGCAGCAGATGCTGCTGAAACTCGCTGAGGAGGTGGAGGTGAGAAGCATCACCTGTGGCTGGAGTTGCCCCACTGAGCAGAGATGGAGGAGAAGTGGGGCACAAGGCTGTGCACAGAGGAACCAAAAGCGAAACAGGAGCTGACCTCAAGGAGATGATGGAGGAGGACAGTCTGGGTGTACTCATCAGGGACAGGGGGATGTGGAGTCACCACTTTTAAATCTTTCTAATGTTGCTGCGCCAGGCATGGGAGGACCTGGTGGAGGGTGGTGGCCCACTGCATAATTCTGGCAGTGACCATGGGAGTCAAACTAGAGCAAATCTCCAGAAAAGTAAGAGAAATGGGCAGCCCTTGTCTTAAGAGGACACCAGGAGTGTGACTTGGGTGCGTGGGGGCTGGTGGTGTGGCAGGGGGTTATGTGGTGGATCAGGGTACCGTACGTACGTACCGTACCTGGCTGGGATGGAGCCACACAGGGCGATGCGTGGTGCTATGGTGGGGCTGGGAGATGGGGTCCGCTGCTGGGTGCCATCGCACGGGGTGAGGAGGTGGGTGGGAAACGAGGGCTCTGGGTCCCAGTGAAGTTCAGGACTCAGTGGGCTGGGGGGGTGCCCTGCGCCCGAGGACCAGAGCCTGGGCTGCCCCGCGGGACGGACTGCTTCGCGGGATGGACACGCCGGAGAGGTTGCAGCGAGGTCTGTGCTTCGCTTTGTTTGTAGGGTGTGTCTGAAACGGGTCTGCTGCTGGGACTGCTCCATGGTTCCCGCTGGGCCTCGTGTTTAAGACAATATTGTGCACGTACGGAGAATTGGCAAGGAGGCAGCTCTGCGGTAGATAGGGTATGGTTTGGGATCAAGGGTTGTTTTTTTCCACAGCAGGGACCGGAGTCGGAGCCAGCTCTTCCCTGCAAGTATGGAAAGTGCCACCAGATGCTCTGACCCTCCATCCCCCAGCTCCTCTTGTGCTCCTGCTCGGGGGGTGCAGCCTGTGGAGCTGGATCTCGCTGGCTAGGAGAGGCACGGGGTCCTCCTGGCTCTGCAGAGCAGGCAAGACTGTTTGCGGATGAGCAAGTCTTCCAGGAGATGTGGAGCTGCCACGTGTCCTCTGTTCCCTGGCGTGCACAGCATTGCATGCTGGTAGGTGAGGAACCGAGGAGCACAGGGCAGCATGTGTCCAGGCTTACAGATAGGAAAGTTTTTGCTTTCTTGTTTTGGAAGATCGATTCTGTCCAAAATAAAGAGTTTAGATGGAAAACCAGCTGTGTGTGACTACCGGCCAGAATCTCTCATCTGAGCAGTAAGTCTGGTAGAAAAAGGCTGTTATGGATAGATCTCAAGGACCTTCCTAAAACTCCACATGTCTATTGGGATGATATCCCCAAGCCCAGGTGTCTCCATTGACTATCTTCTGGCCATAGGGTCTTCTCTCAGACCTAGCTGTGTTGTGGCAGCTGGTGAGTTCTAAGCGTGCAGAGCACAAGGTGTTAGTAAGAACCATTTTAGGTGTCCTTATACTGAGCAGAAAAGAAATGACTCTGACGTGCTCTGATACGGACTCTTCAGAGACATCCACGAAGGATGTCCCGAGAAGAAAATGCTGAGTTCTTCAAATGGTAATAACATAACTGTGAGTCCAAAAATTATCTGCAGTAACTGATAATGCTTCTGAAGGACAAAGTTCTTCAGGCAGAAATAGGCATATGTTTGCAGACGACAGAACTGAGATACAATAAAAAGAAAAAATTATTGTATGCAAGGGCAGTTAAAAAACAGCAGCTCCTGTTGAGCGTGGAGCTGTAGGACATTGCCTTAGAAGACCTATGCTACAAATGACTGAAAACTAGAAAAACAAAGCTGCCACAGGGAAGAGAGGTGGAGAGGTCATGGACACAGCTGGACTCCTGGTCCTGCCGGGAATCGCTAGCCACAACTGGCCCCGAGGAGCCCTGGCAAGGGGCCGTGCTCGGTGCTGCAGAGGAAGGCGAAAAACCCCCGGGGCCCCGTGCCAATTTGGCCCAGGGGAAAAAATTCCTTCCTGACCCCAAAAGTGGCGATCGGCTGTTCCCTGAGCACGCGAGCGAGACCTTTTGCCCGGCCCCCGGGGCTGCCGTGGCTCCAGGGGACACCAGCACTGCCCAAGCCCTTCCCTGCTTCCACTGGGGGCACCTCGGGGGCTTCCAAGCATGGCAAAATACTCCAGAAGTGATAGGCCTGGGAGAAAAGATGTCATTCTCCATCCCTGCAGGACACCATTGGGTCCTCCAAAAGGTAGAGAGAGCATCTTTGAATGTCTCCACTTCCCATTTCTAATGGGTGGTGCATCTGGCAACGGAAGAAGTGTGGATGGGGAGCTCTGGGGTAGTCTCCAGCTGCCGAGAATGGATTTTATTGTTCTTTGTAGACCATTGAGTCTCAGCCTTTTCCACTGATACCCATCTGAAAAGGCCTGGTGCCCTTGGGGACCCCCAGGTGTTAGTGTGTCTTCTCATGTCATGAATGGCATTGGGTCCATTCTCTAAAGCTTAAAGAAGGATTAAGGTTAGATCAAGGTTGGTATCTCGCCTTGCTCAGAGCTGGAATTGGATCAGATGACCACCAGAGATCTCTTCCAGCCTAAATTCTTCCGTGATCCTGTGGCTACACAATAGCTCTTCAGTGCAGTGCTCACGTGTGGGATTCAGCCTGTTGCCTGCGAGGCTGAAAGGCAGCCCGTGATGCCTGGTATTAACGGCTGCGGGACCTCCTGCTGCAGGCGCGTGAGGCTGCCATCAGCCTCTCAACCTCTCCCAAGTGTCTTGGTGCCCTTGGGGTGAGTGCTGGACATGCAGTGTGTACGGCGAGGAGGAGACCTTTGAATGGCAGAGGAATGACACGGAGTTGCCTGGGCAGAAGTTGCAGGGCAAGAGGTGCCACTCTGATGGGAGATGAAGGCCAGCATGATCATGACCACAATTGCACTGGGGCTGCCATGTTGCCCTCCCTGCGTTAAAAGCTGCCAAGTGGTGTCATGTCTCTTCGGTAGGTCCTTTATCCCACTGTTCTTGGGAAACAGGCATCCCAGGGGCCTATGCTGCCTGCCTTCTACGTTGTGGTTTTCTTCACTCCTCCAAACTATGAAGTTCTTCCCTGACCTTGGGGAAACTTTCTCCCTTATCCTGAGGGACTGGCTTCCTTAGGAGGTACCTCTTGCTGATCTCTGCTTTGAGATCCTGGTGTGTGTCCTAGAAAAGATCTTCCTCATCCTCACTCGTGTGGACCTTGTCTTTCCATGAACATGCAGCCCTTTTCCTCCAGACTAGTGGTGTCAATGAAGAGACAGAAGTCATCTCCTTGGGAACAGAGCGGGTCCCAGATGTCCCATTTGGTGATTGTGAATTCCAGTGGCTCCTCAGAAACCTGCTCAAAGATCTTCCAGGCACTCTCCCAAGGTTTTCTCCAGAGCTTCCTGCAAGGGCACTGCAAGTTCAGCTGTGGTGGAGGTTTGTATGGAGAGGACAAGCCTGCTGTTCCCTGCCAGCACACAGGCCTGGGAGCCTGGTTTGCTGGACCTGTGGCAGCGATCGTGCAGGCATTTCCAGCTGTGGGAGGGAGCAAGTTAGGCAATGGTGCCTGGTGAACCTGTCCCCAGTAGAAATCAAGAGAGCAGGAAGGCTGGCTGAGCACAAGATCCTGAATTGCCTGGGAGACTGGAGGTTGGTCGCTGGTGGTGGCAGGATGCTCTCATTGTTAGCTGGTTACCTTGGACTGCTGGTCATATTCTTGAGCCCTTAGACCCTGGGAACCTGAGCTGTGTCCCCAGCAGCCCCAGGGCTGGCTTGAGTCTGGCCCAAGAGAAGGATACAGCAGTAGAGGAGGTGCAGCTGTGGGAGGACCAGAGGCTGTGCCCCTACAAAGCCTTGAGGATCTGGGATTGTAAGACCCAGAGGTCGAGATGTTTCTTGTTCTGGTAGCCACAACCAGGATCTTCAGGAGTTGGCAGCTGCTGCAGCATCTTTGGCTTCTCTAGCCTCAGGCCCCCTGGGCTTGTGGTCCAACCCCAGTGCAGACTCTCTTCTTGGGGAGCAAGCGGTGGGTCGGCACCACAGCCCCCGCCTTCTCTGGCCTTGCACCCATCAGCCCCTTGTGTGAGGACATCACATCAGTCGTCTTCTTGCCGACATTGGGAGCCCCCACATCACTGAGGAGAGGAGATGGGAGAAGATGCAGGGAGGGGAGGCAAGATGTGGGGCCAGGGCTTGAGAGGGGTGGGGAAGGGACGGAGCTGACCTGGGGAGGTGGCAGGACCCCCCCTCTCAAGAGAGTCTGGCGGCAGCGGAGGGGACAGCAATGGGCCAGGGGTGGGGACTAGTGCTGGGAAAGTGGGAAGGGGACGAGAAGCAGCCCTCTCTCCCTCCTTCTCCCTCTGGTGGCACCCAGGGTTGGCTTGGCCAGGGCCAGCAGGCACGGGCCAACTTGAGTCAGGACGATGTCCGTAAAAAGGTGAGGGTGCAGCCAGAAGCTCAGTGAGGGGATCTGGAGGAGCCAGGAGCGGCCAAAGGGGCAGCTGGTGTCCACGTGCACCAGGACCCCCTTCCACAGCAGGTGAATCATGGCTGAGGGGACGCCATGAACAGTGTCACAAGTGTCTCCGCGCTCCACATGGAGAGGTCTCCAGCTGACCTCCCCAGCTGGAGCTAGCTTGGATTGAAAACTGGTATGTCTGGGAGATGCTTGTGTCACTGGGCATGGCTCAGTGCTCAGACCTGCCAGATTTGAGGTAATCCAGAATTATTCACAGCAGCAAAACAGATGCTGGCTGTGAAATGCTGCAGCTGGATAGGATGGACCTTGGTGGCCAGGTGATAAGATGGCACCGTTTCAATAAACACAAACTAATGCTCAAGGGAAAAATACTAATCATACCTACACCGTACGATATACTTATATTACCACTTGGAAAGGATTTTGGAGTCACAGCAGAGGTTCCAATCAAAAGAGGAGCTGGGGGCTCAGCAGTGAGTAGAGAGGTAAACACAGCGCTAATAATAGCGCTGTCAGCACCGCGCGTCTCTCAAAAATGGTGCGAGCTCCGCACCCTGATCTGTGCATGGGCTGCCTGAACCTGGCAGGGAACGTGGGCTGAGGGGTCGCTGCCTTGTTCTTGCCTGCTCGTGGCACGTCAGTGCTGTTGGCTGCTGTCAGAGAGATGGACATCTGGGCTGAGCTGCACGGTCCTTCTTCTGGTTTTATATCCCGTACCTGCAGTGGTGTTGCAATATTGCAGTTTTACTGCCGTGCAGCGGCGGTGCTTGGGGTTGGTAGCACTGGATTGTGTTCTACATTTCTCCTGTTGGATTATGTGATTATTGGATTATATGACAGGCTGAGAGAGTTGGGGGTGTTCAGTCTGGAGAAGAGGAGGCTCCAGGGAGACCTTACAGCAGCTTTCCAGTATCTGAAGGGCACCTACAAGAAGGCTGGGGAGGGACTTTTCACAAGGGCACGTAGTGATAGGATGAGGGGGAATGGCTTCAAACTGAAAGAGGGGAGATTTAGATAAGATATTAGGAAGAAATTCTCTCCTGTGAGGGTGGTGAGCCCCTGGTGCAGGTTGCCCAGAGAAGCTGTGGCTGCCCCATCCCTGGAGATGTTCAAGGCCAGGTTGGACGGGGCTTGGAGCAACCTGGGCTGGTGGGAGGTGTCCCTGCTCATGGCAGGGGGGTGGAACTGGATGGCCTTCAAGGTCCCTTCCAACCTAAACCATTCTATGACACTCTGTGACTCTTATTTTCCATGTTTCTTCCATTTGGGAGCAGGGAGGTTTCTCTGGTGGCGTGCCGTCAGGCAGTGCTCTCTCTGTGTGACGCTGGAGTCCCGTTTTGCAGACAGCCTATTGCAGGGCCGATTCCCCATTCACACTGGAGTTTTTAGAGATGGGGCAGTACGCTCCTCAGCACCACAACAGTTGCCTCATATTTTGATAGCCCACTCCTTGCCGCCCTCATCGAGCAGATGCTGGAGGTGTTCCTGTACAGCTGTGAAGCACAGAGCTTCACAGAGCTGTTTTGTTCAGGGAACAGATTATGAGCTGGTTTACTGAGGTAAGGCCATCAGCTGTCTGACCTTGTGTAGGTCAGTGTATTACCCTTCAAGACCTGGCAAGGTTTTTCAGATGATCCTGGGTTCAGTTACATCGTGTTATATATGAGCTTATTCCCCTTTCCTAACAGAGAGGAGATTTTGGCCATGACTCCTGCAGGATCCAGCTCTGGATAGGTACCTCTGGATGCTGCTAGCGGTGATGTGATCCCATTGTGTCTCATGAGTCCATCTGGCGGGGCAGGGTGGCGCTTTTCTGCAACCAGCTGGGTCTCAGGAGGCTTTCTGAAACATCTCAATGTGCTTGCTGGGACTGAGGCTATGGGCAACCAGACAGCTTCTCCTCCGGTAGCGTCAGCGAAATCCCACCAAGAAACATTTTGCTTTTGCCTGGTTAACTCCAGGAGTGGAGGAGGGACACCCAGAAACATGTGCTGCGCTCTGCTCTGAGCTGCTCTAGGAGGTTGTGGGTGGCTCAGACAGCAGGAGCGAAGTGCCCAGGGGGACCATCAGTGGGGAAATTAGGAGATGTGAAGTGGGCCTGAGGGGATGGCTTCAGATTGCCATCTTTAAGGTCTAAACAAAGCAAAGACATCTCAGACAAATGGATGGTACTCAGGGACAGGAGTATCTCTGACATCCCCCCAAAGTCCCTGGTAAAACCAGCCAGACCAGCTGGAAACCAGTCCCATGGCCATCAGACTGCACATCATCATCTCTGGGGGGTTTGGAGAAGATTGAGCCATTCTCTGGTGAGGCGCACTGGGGAGTGCCCCTTCTGCCATCCACCCCACCGCCTGCCCGGGTGGTTGGGGGTCCCCGCAGTGTCCCCACTGTGCGCAGCATCCTGAGGGATTGCTCTGATGCTGCCTGGAGTGTCACCCGGTCCTGCCGGCACAGCGTCCACGTTCTGCTGCAGGAAACCCACCGCACGTGGCCACTCTGGGTTAGCAGCGGGTTTGGTTTGCTCATGAGTCGGCTGTGGGAATCGGCTATCGCAGACCTCGGAGCGGGCTGGTTGCCTCCCAGAAGGAAGCCCAGCCTCTGTGTAGGTGACAGTCTCCTCATTTCAGCTTTCTCTTTGCTCTCCCTTGCGTGCCTCGGGTTGTCTCATTGGCACCTTCTGCTCACAGCGGCATCTCATTTTGCTTTGAACTCACTTAGGTGCAGTTTTACTTTCCCTTCTGGCGTGACGCTGAGGGTGTCCTGGATGTGTCCCCCTCCAGCTCATCCCCCGTCACCTGCTCCTCTTTGGCACTCACCTCCCACCTCCTTTTGTTGCCAGCCCTTGCGTGGCGTTTTATTATATGTTTTACGCTAAATTATTGTCCTCTATCACTGATACGTCAATGGCTTGAGACTGTTTCCCTGATAGAAAGCCATTTTCCCTTTCTTCCTGCCAGTTTTGGCAAAGGGACATACAGCAGCGTGACTTCTGCACTGTGTTTTTCCCTGTCGCTCCCAGATCTTCCTCTGCGTTTCTGCACCTTCTTACATGGCATTTTTTTTGCATTTGCTCTTGCATAAATATTGGCATGCCGCTTTCCTTGGATGCTCTTGCCCTTGCGAGAAGAGCTCTTGGCTCTTCCCCGCCCCGTTTAATGTTCCCCCTTTGCAAATGAGCTTGTTTGGTGGCTCCACACACATCTGGTCTCTCTTTGTAGTCTGCAGGCCAGCTTGTGTGGGTTTATTTTTGTCCTGTTAAGAGTCTGCCCCAAACTGGTACCCCTCAGTGCCCCGTTACCAAATGGCACGTGCCCGCTTTGCACCGCCTGGCGAGGCACCGGCCTCTTGTTCCTCCACAGCCTGGATTACGCACTCAACATGCTTCAGGCTTTGAAGGTGCTCCTGCGACGCACCTGGGACTGGGGGGAGGTCATGCCATGCATGGCAGAAGGGGAGTTTGAAGGTGTGCGGGAAGGAGTGTGCGTGTTTCGGAGGGATATAGCCGCAGAGGGATGCGTCTGGATGTTTTGAGTTTGCGCTTAAGTAACGGGGAGAAATCGCAGTGCTTGGCGCCTGTCTCCTGGCACTTCTGTATTTCCTTCTCATTGGAAGGGTCTTGCGGCACTTTCTAAGCTGCCGAAAAGCCTACTTTGCCTGCGTTAAAATATCCTTTGGAAACAGTTTTAACTTCCTGCATGGATCAGAAGGCTTTGTGAAAAATATATGGTAAAACCATAGTAAATCAGTTCAAGTCCAGGTGTGAATGAATAAAATTAATTAAATGTTCTGTTTTATTGCCAGTTGTGTTGTATGAATCTCTGCTGTTTCCAGTCAAATAATATAACTGAAAAGGTTTATCCCAAATCTTAGTTTGTACCAAATCTGAGCGTGCTATTGGCCAAAGCTAATGAGATAAGCACAACTTGAAGTGGACTGTTTGCCTGTTCCACTTAAACGTAAAAAAAATCTTGTCTTAATCATATAAAAAATTGGGGTTTGGCACAAAATGGCCTGATAGTGAAAACCCTTTCTCAAATAAATAATTGTTCCAAAGTGAATGGGATTTCTGCAGGAACGAGCATTACTGGAAAGGGGGAACTTGCAGGGCTGGGCAAAAAAGTAGATTTCTTTTTTCCATCACCTAATAGTAAAAGAGAAAAAACCTGACTGAAACGTATTTATGGTTTAATCATTGTATCTGGGCTGTGACCTATGTGCTTAGAGATTTAATTCCCAAAGGCAGGGCTTTGGAAAGTTATTAAAGTCTAAGCATAAATGATACGGGGGGTTTTGTCATTTTAAACTTCGAAAAGGTGATTGAATTTATAAACTTCAAAACTGAATTTAGCAGTGACTCCCGGCGTGGTGACACCCGTCATGTTTTCCCCTTGTCACTTGGGTCACGGGGGCTGTCACCCCTTGTGCTCCTGCTGCCCGGCTCCTGCCTGCAGCTGCCCGACAGCTCCCCTTCCCCTCCTGCAGCACTCGCCTGCCCGGCTGGTACCGCTTCTCACGGAGCTTTTCTACCCAACGCAGGTTGTGAACGGCGCCTGGAGCCCGGGACGGCACGAGCAATCGGTTTATCATGCGAGGATGTGCCCGTGCCCTCGCTGACCTGCCCGCCGTCCCCATCCCCGCTGCCCGTCCTGGCCGACGCCATGGGAGGATGCTTCTCCAAGCCCAAACCAGGTGACTGCCCTCCGGCGCCAAGCCCCTGTGGCACCATGCCCCCATCCTGCCGGCCCCGTGGGGAGAAGTAGGTCAGCAGTGGCGGACGCTGGTCAAGGGAATGTTAATTCTCGGCTCCCGCAGGGAGGATTACCGGCCCGTTAATCCCCCCCAAATTCCTCAGCGCTCAGGCTCGCAGGCAGGGGGCTGCGCGGGGGCTGCAGCGGTGCTGGGGGGGGGCGGTGGGTGGGTGGGAGGAGAGCTCAGCATGCACCCTGCAACCCCATCCAAACACCCGCTGCCAGCTCTTCCCCATCCCATCTCGGCTCTTCCCCGTCCCGTCTCCTCCTACCCCCACCACCCTCCC
>VUYV01000186.1:1882677-1895770 GCA_008711295.1 Anarhynchus alexandrinus | reverse complement strand
GTGGGAGGACACCTCAGCATGCACCCTGCAACCCCATCCAAACACCCGCTGCCAGCTCTTCCCCATCCCATCTCGGCTCTTCCCCGTCCCGTCTCCTCCTACCCCCACCACCCTCCCTGCTTCTGCAGTCCCGCAGCGCCCGGGGGCACAACTGGCCCCCTCCTGCCCCAGGGTGGGTTTGTGTGACACCATCCCTGTACGACGTGTGGCTCCAGCCTCTTCCTTCCCGCCACGGCTTCGCTGCTCGCTGGCCAGCCCTTCATTTTGTCCCTGCTGGAAGGGAACGACCAGGGAAGGAGCAGGACCACCTACTGCTTGATTTCTTGGTGCTTGCCCACCCATGCCAGGTCCTGGGGCTGCTCTGCTCTCTGGATTTTATTTTCTTGGCAAAGCTGGTCTATGCATACTGCTGCCGGTGGGGAAAGCGGCTGTAGGCACCTGGATGTCAAGGGTGTTCTCCTTGCCCTGCATGCTCCTGCCGCGGCTGGGCTGGATGGGCTCCCGGCTCTTTGTGGTTTGGCGAAGGTGGGTGTACGTAGGAGGAGCGATGCAGGCTGCGGAGGCAAACCGGCTGCTCGAGGGAGGTCTGGTGTGGAAGTGTCAACGTTAAAGCCTTGTCCCGAGCCCCTGCCTGCAACGTGGGCAGGAGCAGGCACCGCGTGGTCGCTCAGGCTCATCATACCCAGCAGCACTCGTGTTGCCCCAGCGCTGGTCCAGAAGGAGCAATGCTGGTGCATGGGGGGCTGGTGCAGTCGGCGTTGCCGAAGCTGCCTTCGCGAGAGCTCCCATCCTGCAGCTTGTTTTGGCCACCTAAGAGGGAGCTGAAGGACGACCCCGTCCTTGCTGCCTGCTGGTGCCCAAGGGCAAGGGGAATCAGATAGTCGGGCTGATCTATGAGATCCTTCAGCATCCACACGTAGCCTTTGTGGGTGGAAAAAAAGTCTTTTGGGGACCTTTTATTGGCAATTTGTCTTCATTGCCTCAGGCAGTGGGGATTTCTGGTTCAAGGACTCAAAAGGTCAGAGGGGCGATACAAGTCTTGTCTTCCACCCAGCGAGCATCCACTGAGTGAGGTTCTCTGCCTTTGCTTTGCAAGGCACAAGGAGAAAACAAAGGTGGTTTTCTGCCCTTGACCTATACCGTGATTATTTTATGGGTCATTGCAGCGCCACTGTAATATGGCACTGGACGCTGTGAACGGTAAGCTTTCTTTTGTGACAACCCACGCTGTTTATATCCTCCCTTGAAATGTTTAAGGAGTGAAAATGCATCCAGGAATAAATGCCTTTGTTTACTAAACTTGTAACAAACTCTGCTGGCAGTTCCACTTTATTTTGTGTACCATCAGCAAAATTGTGTTTAATCTTGGACCGGTGCAGGAATAAAAGCGCTCTGCAGGCATATTTCCTGAACTGCAGATTTTCACGTAGAGCTGTATTTGCATAGCAGGGCCAAATGACTGAAAATGCCATCCCGTAATGTAACGCCCTCTCTGCAGCTCTGGATTTGATTAGCAGTCTTCAAAGGCTTTTGACAAGCCTTTCCCCAGCCCCGGGTTAGCACACCACTGACTGCGGTGCTTCAGCTTGGTGGTTATAAAACCCGCAAACGCGGTGAGGTAAACATTTGCAGATACAGATTGTTCTGGCAAAGAGGTTTCACATCCTTTTTATGATATTTGTCATTCCTCTTTCTTGCGGGAACTGTGCACCATCAGAGCTAAGTAGTGGACTTTCCTATTTCTAAAAATCCACCTATCCCCTGTACGAACGAGACGCAAACCCTGCAGGGACAGAACAGAGCTATTTTCTCCATCAGTGCTGTTTTGACATGAAGGGAATATTTCAGATGCAGCCTGATGTCAACAGAATTTATTTAGACGCTTTTGAAAGATGTATATGAGTTCCTCATCTGCTCCATCTTCTTGTATCCGAGAGAGACCCTCAGTCCCCCCGAGCACCCTCAGCATTTCTCAAGACAACCCTGAGGTTGCACACGCGTTGCTGTGTGCCAAGCAGACCTTTTGACGAGCATCTCACCGGTACAAGAGCTGTGGGGAGGGGAGTCCTACAATGGCAGATAATTATGCCGGCTGTACCGGAGGCCAGCCCTGAAGTCTGGCTGCTGCTGCAGCGCCTGACCCCATCCTGATATTTAAGTGCTTAATTAAGAGCTTATGTTCAAGCGGCGAAGTAATCTTCTGTTATCTCCAGTACCGCAGTCCCGTGATGCTGGATCCTCTTCTGAAGGCTCAGTTCTCAATCTCTGCGTAATTTTTTTTTTTTTCCTCCGGTTTTGCTCCGGGTGCGTGATGCATACGCGATGAGCTGCCAGCTGGCAGTCTGCGTGGGCTCCCAGCGCCGCGCAGGAGAGGCGGCCGGGTCAGGATGACGGGTAAAGGGAACCATCGTGCTCGGCGGGAGCTGCAGCAGCACCGTCTCTGCACCAGGCGTGGGAGAGCAGCTTGCAACACCTCTGAAGTTGTGGTTATTTTGTCTTTGCACTCTCTGCTGGGCTCAGAGCTTGATGGTGGGGCAGGGCAGCAGCTCCGGCAGAGCGCGTGTCTGCGGGTGGGCTTTGCCCTCACGTAGAGGATGCATTTGGCTCTGAGCTGGGAATGTGTCCCCCTTTCGTGGGGATGCTGCCCACTGCTGGAGGTGGTGCCGTGGGCTGGGTGTCCTTCTGAGCTTGGCTCCGAAGGTGCCCCCAGGCATGGCTGGCAAGTCCGACCTCCTGGTTTTTGGGCGCGTGGCATTTGCTGAACAGGGCACCTGGAGAGGGAGGGTACAGCTGGGCATGTTTGACACGATGGTTTTGTCGTTAGCTCTGTCATTTTTAACAGAAATGGTTTGGAGTCTCTTTGAGACCACCTAAAGTAGTTGTCATGGAGGTGTGCGGTTAAAGGGCAGCGCAGGGGATGCCTGGAGAGCGCAGCTCTGGCAGAGCAGAGCGAGACCCTATAAGTGGGTCCCGCGGCGGTGGATTTACTCTGTGCTGGCTGTGGGAAAATAAACCCTGCTGGGGTAAACAGGGCTTTCTGGCTGCGCCCACTGCACCCTGCTGGTCCCTCCATCAGCACTACCCTGGATGCCCTTCTGGTTTCCACAGCTCTCGGGGCTGCCGGCCCCGCGCCGCCAGGACCAGGCTGTTCCCTGCCCGCAGTGCTCATCGGCCCTGTGCCTGCAGCCCCGAAGCAGCAAACCCTGAGGCAGCACCGGGTTTTGTGGTTGGGGAAGGCAGACACACAGCTCCCCCATCCCCTATGGCCAGGCATCTTCATCTTACCCAGACTCCCCCAGACTTAAGCCAACTCGCAGCTCCTGCCAGCTCTCTCTTCCCCTGCACTGCAGTATTAACTTGGTATTTTCCTTGTTTCTACCATTTTAACTATGGCACTTTAAACGGCCAGATACCTGTAGTTTAAATTTAGCTTCTAGAAGGGCACTGAGCCACGATGGGAACCTAATCCTGTGGTAAAGAAGTATTGGGTCATTTAATGGCCCTAATTTTTTTAAAAAATAATGACCTGCGCTGCAGCCTAGCCACCTTCCACCGGCCAGCACCCTGCCCAGGGGTCACAGAATCACAGAATCACAGAATGGTTTAGGTTGGGAAGGACCTTGAAGATCATCGAGTTCCAACCCCCCTGCCGTAGACAGGGACACCTCCCACCAGACCAGGTTGCCCAAGGCCACGTCCAGCCTGGGCTTGAACACCTCCAGGGATGGCGCCTCAACAACCTCTCTGGGCAACCTGGGACAGTGCCTCACCACCCTTAAAGTNGGCTTGAACACCTCCAGGGATGGGGACTCAACAACCTCTCTGGGCAACCTGTGCCAGTGCCTCACCACCCTTAAAGTGAAAAACTTCTTCCTAATGTTCAATCTAAACTTGCCCTCTTCCAGTTTAAAGCCATTCCCCCTCGTCCTATCACTCCATGCCCTAGTAAAAAGTCCTTCCCCAGCTCTCCTGTAGCCCCTTTAGGGGCCCCTTTAGGGGCCCCCCCCTTTAGGGACTGGAAGGCCGCAATAAGATCTCCCCGGAGCCTTCTCTTCTCCAGGCTGAACAGCCCCAACTCCTTCAGCCTCTCCTCATAGGAGAGGTGCTCCAGCCCTCGGATCATCCTCATGGCTCTCCTCTGGACACGCTCCAGCAGGTCCATGTCCTTCTTATGTTGGGGACTCCAGAGCTGGAGGCAGTACTCCAGGTGGGGTCTCACCAGAGTGGAGTAGAGGGGCAGAATCCCCGCCTCGCCCTGCTGGCCACACTTCTTCTGATGCAGCCCAGGATGCGGTTGGCCTTCTGGGCTGTGATGGCACATTGCTGGCTCATGTTGAGCTTCTCGTCAATCAGCACCCCCAGGTCCTTCTCCTCAGTGCTGCTCTCCAGCCATTCCCCACCCAGCCTGTATTTGTGCTTGGGATTGCCCCGACCCAGATGTAGGACCTTGCATTTGGCCTTGTTGAACTGCATGAGGTTGGCTTGGGCTCACCTCTCCAGCCTGTCCAGGTCCCTCTGGACGGCATCCCTCCCCTCCAGCGTGTCTACCTCGCCAAACAGCTTGGTATCATCGGCAAACTTGCTGAGGGTGCTCTCGACCCCACTGTCCATGTTGCTGACAAAGATGTTGAACAGTACAGGTCCCAGTACCAACCCCTGAGGAACACCAACATTTCCAGCCTCGTGTGTCAGGTCCCTCCCTAAAGGCAGGCAGAGTCTTTGTCTTGTCCTGCAAGGCTGTGAATACTGATGGATAAATTTATGGGAGATGTAATGGGGTATTAATGACTGACTGCCAGGTGTTAATGACATGAGGCAAAGCATAAGAGCATCCTGGCCACAGTGTGGAAAAAAAACCCTGAGCCAAGCGTGATAAAAGGTTGGGACGTGGCTCCTGGGTGTGTGTGTAGGGATCCCGGCAGCACTCTGACCTGGAGCCTGAAAACCTGGGAGAAGAAGAAAAAAAAAAAAAGTCAAAATTCATAGTCTTGACCAGAGTCCGTATTTTAAGCAATTCTATGATTTTGAGGAGCTGACTCAGGGTTTTTGAATACTGGGAGCTGGCAGGGCTGAGGTGTATGTGGATGTGTGGTGTTAGCACCTGCTAATGCTCAACTTTTTCATCTGTTTTTTTTGTATATTCTTATAAAACACCTCCAGCCCTGGCCTCCTGGTCCTTCATATGTGTGTGTGTGTGTGTGTATATACAGATAAAAAATACATATATATTAAAAATGTACATGAACACACAAAAATACATACATATACACATATATGTGTATATAAGCGGTGCTGGTGGCCCAGGGCAAGCAGGCATATCTATGTCACAGAATCACTGAATGGTCAGGGTTGGAAGTGCCCTCTGGAGCTCCCCCAGTGCCACCCACTGCCAGAGCAGGGGCACCTCCAGCAGTGGCACAGGACGGCGTCCAGGCGGGTTTGGAATGGCTCCAGAGTGGGAGACTCCCCCACCTCTCTGGGCAGCCTCTGACAGTGCTCTGCCACCCTCACAGGAGAGAAGTTCCTCCTCATGTTTAGATGGAACTTCCCCTGATCATCTTTGTAGCCCTTTGCTGGACCCTCTCCAGCAGTTCCCTGTCCTTCTTGACCCGGGGAGCCCAGAACTGGACACAGTACTCCAGATGTGGCCTCCCCCAGGGCAGAGCAGAGGGGGAGGATGACCTCCCTCGACCTGCTGGCCACAGTCTTCTTGATGCCCCCCAGGATGCCATTGGCCTTCTTGGCCACCAGGGCACATTGCTGGCTCATGGGCATCCTGTTGTCCATCAGGAGTTCCAGGTCCCTTTCCACAGAGCTGCTCTCCAGCAGATCAGCCCCCAACCTGTACTGATGTATGGGGTTATTCCTCCCCAGGTGCAGGACCCTACATTTGCCCTTGTTGAACTATATCTATATCTACATCTATATCTATATCTATATCTCCGGATGCATATATATATACACGCTCGGAGAGCGGCAGTTGCTCTGCCCTGGAAGCTATAGCTGTCACCCTCGTTCCCACCAGCCATGGCTGTGGCGGTGCTGCTGTGTGACAGTGGTGGCCTTGGCTGGTCCCCGAGGAGTCGGCCACTGAACAGATTTGTAGGCATGTGCCTAAAACTTTCCAAACTGTTTTCTTCAAGGTCAGGAACCTCCTCTAGCAGTTATAGAAACTGACTGTCAAAGGGACGGAGCGCTGGACCCAGCCACACCATGCCAATTGGATTTCAGAATTAAACTTGGGTTTATAAATGTTTCATTTAAATGTAATTTTCCCTGATGGCAATTGAAGCAGTTTACTGGATCAGCTCAGGTGCCGCTGAGCCCCAGATTCCTGGAGGGATCATCCCTCAGGAATGCAGTTCTCCAGCCAAAGTGACACCCCACGCGGGGCTGGGGGGGACGAGGAGGAGGAGGAGGAGGAAGAGGAGGAGACGGGGGGACAAAGGTTCCTGGAGAGGCGAGTGGGAGTTGCCCCCCACAGAGGCAAGTGGTGATGTGTGGGGCCTGAAATAGGAGGGGGGAAGGCTTTGTACCTCTTTTTCTTTTCCTCTGGACATTTGTCCAGCAGTGTTGGTGAGTGCTGAGCGGGGACGGCCGGGAACAGCGTCACGTACCAGTGCCAGAGACCTGCTGCTTTTTGCATATGTTTTTCTGACCAAGAAAGAAGTGAAGACCTCAGAGCTAAATTTCTGTCCTCGTCTCCACAGGTTCGCACGCCTGCGGATCAACGAGCACTCCGATTGCTCACCTGACCCAGATGTAGTTTGGGAAACAAAGCTCTGGGGCATCGGGCCAAGTGAGGGATGGGGGAACCGGCACCAACGCCACCGTTAGGGCTCGGAGCCGCCGGCTGCGCCGGTGCCAGCCCGCTCTCACCCTGCGCCATGGCTGGCAGCAGCAGCAGGCTGCCGGGCTCTGGGGTCTGGCTGCAAGCGTGTGCAGCTGCCTTCGCTCCTGATAAACCTCCGTTGGACTGGCATAGATGGGTGTTCGTTATATTTCCTAACTCTGTCCTGGAAAACCTGTCTCTGCTTTTCCAAACGTGATGGGAAAAGAGTGCTTATGGAAAGCGGTGTCTTTGCTGGGTGCCTGCAGGGAGCTGGGCTGCTTCTGTAGGGCTCCAGGAACAAATTTGCTTGTAGCAACGTTTTTTATGTTTTTAATGCATGGTGCTGGGCCTATTAGTTTGCAGTGACTCCTGCAGCTGGCAGCTGCAATAACGCAACAGAAGTTCACATTTTCTATTGGGTCAGTGTGGATACGCAGAAAATTGCTTTACTGGATCTGTCTGCCAGAGCCCCCGGCAAA
This sequence comes from Anarhynchus alexandrinus, assembly GCA_008711295.1. NCBI lineage: Eukaryota > Metazoa > Chordata > Aves > Charadriiformes > Charadriidae > Anarhynchus > Anarhynchus alexandrinus. Next base: position 1,888,459 of record VUYV01000186.1, on the reverse strand, counting down.
CCCTGCCCCTGGTCAGTGGGAGGATTTGGCACTTTGGTGAAAAGCCGCCCCGTCCCCTGCCCTGCTGAACTGCCACAAAAAGTGGAAACTCGTAGGACTCTTGAAACAACCGCCCACCTCCAGTGCCTGGACGGCCATGGCCACTCGCTTTTCTTCCTTCCTAAGTGAACGACCTCCCCCCTGGGCTTTTCTTCCATCATCCTCTCAATGGAGTTGCAATAAATGGCGTGGGGGCAAGAGGTGAGGCCAGGAAGACCCAGCGCCCTTCTCTTGCTGCAGGGCTCGTCCCTCTCTTCTGGGGCAGGTTGTTCCCCTCTCTTTGCCTTTCCTTGATCTCTTTAGGTTGTGAGCTTTAATTTTTAACTTCTGCACAGCTTTTCCTTTTCATGACATTTATAAGACGGGGAAAGCTCAGCAATCTCCCATTTGCTTGAGACACTTCTTCAGCCCCTGGCACTTACCCCCTGGCTTGCTATAGAACTCCCCTGGGGTTTATTATAAATATTAATGGCTTTACTTTTATGAAGCCCCTAGGAGCTGAAGTGATGTTTTTCACTTTGTGATGTGAGAGCTCATCACCGGCTTCCTCTGATGCTCCTGAGTCCATCCTGCTCCCCCCCAGGCATGGGGCGGTGGGTGGGTGCACGGCCAGGCTGGGTGAGCGCTCCCTTCGGGGAGCTCGGGTGGACGTCGGCATGTCTTCACCGGGGTGGCCGAGGAGAGCCCCTCTGCTCCCCCTCGTCCCCCCCGGGGAGGGGACAGCACATCCCGGCCAAGGCAGGGGGACACAGAGGGGCAGCACCCCGGCGGTGCCATGCCGGAGGCTGCCCTGCTCCATCACTGCCCGTGACAGCACCCAGGGTGGCAGCGGGGCCGAGGGGACCCGCTGGGTCTGGTGTCCCCTCTGATGGCCGGGGGGATGCGCTGCGCTGGCACAAGCAGCTCCCCGGTGTCCCCCGGTCTCCAGGCCCGGGATGCTTTTGTTGTCAAACCTGTTCAGTGGTGTACAACTAAGTAAAACAGACAATCCTTGCTTTTCTCACTTAACGCTCAGGATTCACTCCACACTGAAAACCTCGTGCAGAAATAATTTTGGATATTTCTAGTTCCTTATTAATTGGTCTCCATCTAATGAAGCAGCTTTATACGCCATGCAGTGTTGGCTTTCTCTTTCAGTTAATGTTACCTACAAACAATTAAAGGGGTTTTTGAAGTCTGTCTGAGCCCTAGAGGCCTTGGCATGCCTCACATTTAGCTGCCTGAATCTGTTTTCCACTAAACAGGGCAGGAACTGTGACTGAGGGATTGTTTTGCACCAATGACTAATGTCTGCTCGCAAGAATATGTATTTTATGCATGCAGAGGTGCCCAGTTGAGAAAGAACAGTGGAATAATGGGCTGAGGTAAACAAGCTGAGTTTGATATTAAATGTTTTATCTTCCCAAGCAAGCCTACAAAAAAATGTCTGTTTTGATGTCTGTCAGCCCCTTTCGAAGTCCAGGGAATGAGGGAGAGGCAGAATGGCAGCAAAACCCCCGGCTTCATTTTAATGAAGATTTCTGTTTGTTCCTGCAGTTGAAGTGAAAATTGAAGTTGTGATACCCGAGAAGGAGAGAAGCAAGGAGGAGATGTCGCCCAACGGGAAAGCCAGCCCCCTGATCTACAAAGTCAATGGGACTGCCCGGCATTATCATCTCGAGGAGCATCCCATTGCCAGCAACCCCTACCACAACCCAAAGGATGTGGTGGAAGCGTCTGTGTGCCACGTGAAGGACCTGGAGAATGGACAGTAAGTGCCTAAAATTTTTGCAGGTAAAACTTGAGAGACTGTATAACCCAAACTGAACCCCCTGTCTTGTTCTTTAGAGTTTCTGGCAATGATAATTTAACTTAGAATCATAAAACAGTTTGGGTTGGAAGGGACCTTTAAAGGTCCTCTAGTCCAATCCTCCCTGCCATGAGCAGGGACGTCGTCAACTGGGTCAGGTTGCTCAGAGCCCTGTCCAACCTGACCTGGAACGTTTCCAGGGATGGGGCATCTCCCACCTCTCTGGGCAACCTGGGCCAGTGTCTCACCACCCTCATTGTGAAAAATTTCTTCCTTATATCTAGCCTAAAACTACCCTCTTTTAGTTTAAAACCATTACCCTTTGTAACTTAGTAAAATAATGTTTTTTTAAATCTTAAAAAATGACATCATGGACAAGTGACAACTGTTTTTCACCAGAAGGTCTGCTGTTCCCTGTACGGTCTGCCCTGGGGCTCATCTTAGAAAGTTAGGATGTTCTGTAGCAGAATTTCTCTACAGGATCTGCTCCGCTTGCGTTAGACAACCCTGACAATTTTTTTATAAATTTATAGCCTTAGTTTTACAAAGCAGCATGAGTAGCGCATGGGCGGAGCTGACGGGGAAGAGTGCGTGCTCCATCACTTCTGCAGTGCCTTGCTCTTCTAGCTGAGCTCATCTCTTTCAATTTGCTCTTTCACCCAAGATGTAGTTTTCCAAATTTTTTGCTAATGGCAACACACTTCATCTGTGTACAGTGTCACTACCCTGGTTTAAGATTTTTCAGAAGTGTAAAAAGCGCCCGTCCCGGTCACCGTGCTTTACAGGGTGGTGTTTCTTTTCTGGGGTAGATGTGCCTTTTCTGCAGCATGTTCCATTAGTCTGACGGCCAACATCTCAGCGGGCTCTGTCCTCGTGTGAGAGAAAACGTAGTTTGAAACAGCTTTTATTCCAGTGAGGGAGTGATGTCAGGTGTGAGGGACCCAGCAGGAGTCTGGCAGCTCTTTGCTTTAAATTGAACTATTGCTTGTGATAATATTCTAGAATAATCCGTGTACTACAAGCTACTTTGTGCTAAACTTAAGGGGCTTCATGGGCTATAAATTGTTCTCATTAGGTAAGTTCATCCAGGAATAAACTGTTTTTTTCATTGTGATGGGAATTTGCGTCTTAGACCCTTCTACAAAGGGATGCCCTGGACTCTCTTGGATCAAAGCTTCACATGATGAAGTGCAAGGTCTTACATATGGGTCGAGGCAATCCCAAGCACAAATACAGGCTGGGCAGGGAATGGCTGGAGAGCAGCACTGAGGAGAAGGACCTGGGNATGATCCGAGGGCTGGAGCACCTCTCCTATGAGGAGAGGCTGAAAGAGTTGGGGCTGTTCAGCCTGGAGAAGAGAAGGCTCCGGGGAGATCTTATTGCGGCCTTCCAGTCCCTAAAGGGGGCCTACAGGAGAGTTGAGGAGGGACTTTTTACTGGGGCATGGAGTGATAGGACGAGGGGGGATGGCTTCACACTGGAAGAGGGCAGGTTTAGATTGAACATTAGGAAGAAGTTTTTCCCTGTGAGGGTGGTGAGGCACTGTCCCAGGTTCCCCCGAGAGGTTGTTGAGGCCCCATCCCTGGAGGTGTTCAAGGCCAGGCTGGACGTGGCCTTGGGCAACCTGGTCTGGTTGGAGGTGTCCCTGATTTGGCACCCCTTTGGTTGCCCCTTGGGCAACCTGGTCTAGTGGGAGGTGTCCCTGTCTATGGCAGGGGGGTTGGAACTCGATGATCTTCAAGGTCCTTTCCAACCTAAACCATTCTGTGATTCTATGATTCTATGAGGTGTGGCTGACTCTACAAGCTCTGCTGCAGCTCAGAGAAGTGCTGGAGGGCCATCAGGACCTGGAGGCAGATGGCCTCCTCCAGTGAGAGGTAGGGGTGAGGAGTCAGTAGAGATGCACTGGACTGGAAGGCGAGCACAGTGGCTGCAGGGCTGCTTCAGGGAGGTGATGGGCAACCCACTGCCTCCTGTGCAGGTGAGCAGCACCAGCAAGGCTGGGGAAGAGGGCACCTGGGGCAGGGCACAGGCAGTGACTGGGGTTGCCTTGAAGCTGGAGTGAAGCAAAAAGGGGAGACTATCCTGGAAATCCTGGTTGCACGGGGAGAGTCCTGGTCCAGTGTGAAGACGCAGCCTAATGGCTGAACACCAAGTGTTCATGGAGGCAGCTTCTGCTGACGTCGTGTTTGGGGTGCTACTAGAAAAGTGCGCTCTGCTTTAGTGCCCCAGTGCAAGAAGGACATTGGAAAATTAGGGCTGCAACAGATACATTGACTGGGAAGCGTGCAGTATAGCCGGTGAAAAGGTTTGAAGAGCTCTGCTGGTCACGGGGAAGGTAAGGATGGAGCTGGCTGCAGTCCATGAGGACAAACCTGGCTGCAGGCAGCGGTAGCAGGGAGATCCTCAGCTAAAGCCGGGGCTAGACACCGACATTGGTCTGGAAACTGGGCTCACACCTCAACCGTCTGCATTCGGCTACCGAAACACACTAGCAAGTACGGCAGTAGACTTGCTGTCACTGAACGTTTTAAGTTGAGAATAGTGTTTTTTCTAAGCTCAAAAGAGAGGTGCTGCGAGAAGGTCCTGTGTCTCGTGTAAGCAACGGGCCAGACCAAAGGAGTCCCTTGTCACTCTGATGCCCTGTGAGGTTTTCCGGGATGTGTCTCTCAAGGAGTGTGCTGGGCAGGGGTGTGTGTGGGCACAGCAGCAGTGCGGGGCACTGGCACAAGGGTTTGGGCACCTCTACATTGTGTTAGTAGAGTCTGCAAGGACAGGGTACTCTTTCTGTCCACCCTTTCTATCTTTCTGGTACCAAGATGTACCAGTACCAGTAAAAGATACTGGAGGATAAACTCCAGCACTGCTGTACTCAGCCAGCCTCCCAGCAGGTTAACTGGGGGAGGTCAATGAGCTGCAGACAGAAAACAGCCCCCAGTGCTCCCTCAGCTCCTGAGCAAAGGTCCTTTGCAGGCCAGAGCTGAGTTCTAGCTGGTTCTTCCCAAGTGGGGAGAGGAGTTGGGCAACAGGACAAATTCCCAACTGAGTAAATAGCTCAGCGGGGAGCAGTGCAGTGTAAGTCATCCTCTCGCTCGCTCTGGAGTGAGTGTGGGATCAGGAGCCTTGCAGGTGCCTTGAAGACACCAGGTCTTTTTTTTTGACTCTCTCAGATCACAGAGTTCCTCGGGTAAGTTGTAAACTCTTCCGCTTATCTTATCTTATCTTCCCGTAGAGTTATGGTTGTCATTTAACTGAAGGTTTTATCTGAAGTACTGCACAGCTGAGGAATGCAGTAGGACTTGTACTGCTCTATTCCCCTTGTACTGACGGAAGGACCTCCAAGTGCCAAGTGTCCTACATGGGGAGGGAGCAGAGCTGCATCGCTCAGGAGAGGGGCTGCCAATTTACTGGGACAAAAAGGCTCCCAAGGGTGGGCATGATGAGCTCTGCTGCTGTTTTCGGCAGCAAAGAAATTGAGAATTGCCGTTACTTTAGTGGGACAGTTGATGCAGGTGGAGCAGACACCTGCACGAAGACTTGTCCAAGGTGGGTTTGAAGGTGTTACAGGGGTGCTGGTGGAGCGAGCCCTGGTCTCATCTCCATGGCTGTGAAGCAGAGAGCAGGACAAACGTCTCTGTAGCCTGAGTGCAAGTGATGGGATAGAGTTGGGATGTTACCCAAAGAGGAAGGAGCATGCAAAGTGAGTCCCATTCTTCTGGGACCCTGGGACCTATCATGCACGAACAGCATTCAGGGATCACACATGGCCAGTAGCTTTCTTGAGCACATGGGGTTTACTGTATCCACAGTGGTGTATTCGGTACACCAAATGCAACGTGCCAGGCTTGCTGTAGATAGATATGGTCCACTTCATGAAATGGAAACAACCAGGATTTCCCAATAAACATCAAGTTGTGCGGGCACAGGCTTCCTGGCTGGAAGAGGGGACGTTTC
>VUYV01000186.1:1869031-1882234 GCA_008711295.1 Anarhynchus alexandrinus | reverse complement strand
GCAATGTGCCCTTGTCGCCAAAAAGGCCAATGGAATCCTGGGCTGCATAGGGAAGAGTGTGGCCAGTAGGTCGAGGGAGGTCATTCTCCCCCTCTACTCTGCACTGGTGAGGCCACAACTGGAATACTGTGTCCAGTTCTGGGCTCCCCAGTTCAAGAGGGACAGGGAACTGCTGGAGAAAGTCCAGCGAAGGGCAACTAAGATGATTGAGGGATTGGAGCATCTCCCTCATGAGGAGAGGCTGAGAGCGCTGGGACTCTTTAGCCTGGAGAAGAGAAGGCTGAGGGGAGACCTTATTACTGCGTACAAGTATCTAAAGGGTGGGCTGAAGGAGGATGGAGCCAGACTCTTTTCAGTGGTTCCCAGTGACAGGACGAGGGGCAATGGGCACAAGTTGGAACATAGGAAGTTCCGTTCAAACACACGGAGAAACTCCTTCCCGGTTGGGGTGGCAGAGCAGTGGCACAGGCTGCCCAGGGGGGTGGGGGAGTCCTCTTCTCTGGAGGTTTTCAAGACCCCCTGGATGCAGTCCTGAGTGATGTGCTCTGGGCAATGCTGCTTTGGCAGGGGAGTGGGACTGGGTGATCTCTAGAGGTCCCTTCCAGCTCTGAAAATCCCATGATTCCGTGACAAGCACATGTTGCAGCTGCATTGCAAAACCAGCGCCCGGCCAGCCTGCGGCGGGCAGAGCAGCGTGGCACGGCCGGCTGGGGGCCGCCGGGCGCTGGGCAGGAGGCACACTGGGCAGCCAGCCGCTGTGGGCAAACACACCCGCTCTTCGGGGACGCTGCAGCCGCACGGCGGCCGGCGCAGAGGTGCGTATCGCTCAGCACAGCGCCGCCGAGCCGGGGGGTGGCACACCAGCTCTCATCAAGCCAAGGGAGTTAGAAAGGATTTTCTAAAATGCGGCTTTCCAGCACTAATGGCATCTTTGATCACTCGCCCGGCGGATGGGGATTCTCAGGAGCTCTTTCTGTCTCGGCAGACAAGCTGCGTGATCGGCTAAGCGATGCTTTTGGCCAGGAGAGGGGTGGCTGGAGGCTCAGCCTGGCTCGGCTGGTCAAGGACCAGGTGACTGCAGCTGGGGAGGTGTCACCCGGAGAGCCTAAAAATCGCAAAGCTTTGTGTGTAAAGGATTCCCGCTGTGCTACTCACGCTTTTGGTCAGGGTACCACCCAACTGTGGTCTTTCAAAGAGCACCTGAATCTCTCTGGAGGGTTCAGTGGGGTCCTGTGCAGAGCTGGGGCCAGCAGCCCGGAGCAGGCGGGCAGGTCGCTGTGTGAGCTTTACTCTGTGAAAAAAGCCGAGGGAAACGGCAAGGAGGTCACACGTAGGTGTTGGCTGTTCTGAGGGTTTTATCAGGAAAAGGTGACCCACGGTGTTGACCCTGGGAAGTGGCCAGGACCAGAGCACGACCCCCTGCAGCGCAGGGAGGCAGACACAAGGCCAGTGTACCCAAAGGGTTGGGATCACCTCTCCTGGTTTTCAAGTCTCAGAAATGTTGTGTTTGCTTTGAGTGGGTGAACACAAGCCTGGCAGGGACCTGCTGAGCTGCTGGGGCCAGGAGAGGAGGTGATGTTGCAGTAAAACCAGTTTGGTTTCTCGCTCCCACTGAAAGCTGAAAAGCTTTATTCTGATGCCCTGGACTTGGGTGGAGACCACCAGCCCCTTCCCAAGCAGCTGGGGAGGTGCTTTGGGCCACTTCTTGGCACAGCGATGGATGAAGAAGCAGAGCTCGGTGACAGGAGTGACTCACATCTGTAAGTTGCCTGGAGCTGGTGGTGAGCAAGTTGAAGGATGGGGGAAGCCTGGTGGGACCAGGGCTGGGGTGCAGGGTGAGGGGGTGGTATCCCCTGCCAGGCGGATGCTCTGCCATGTCTTTTCCGTGCTCCTCTTCCTCAGGATGCGGGAAGTGGACCTCGGCTGCGGGAAGGCTCTGCTCATCAAGGAGAGCGGCGAGTTCCACGCCGTGGGACACAAGTGCCCCCATTATGGGGCTCCGCTGGTCAAAGGTCAGTCTGCATCACATCCTAGAAGACTAATCAAGGGCATCAAAGTGTTGGCAAAAGATGGCCCAGTGTTCATCTGGCTGTGCTGCCGGGCGTGGGGCAGTGCCATGCCGCATGCTCAGCATCATCTTTTCGCTGGGGGAAGGCATGGGCAGAAAGCTGGGGGTGCACAAAGCTCCTGGGAGCACTTTGCCACAGGTCTGGTTTGCTGGTGACCCCAGCTTGCCACCGCTGGTCACAGGGCTGGGGCTTCTTTGGGTGACTTTGGAGAACAAACCGGCACGGGCACCGTTAAATTCGGCTTCTGCTTCGTTCTTCAGCTGGAGCTGAACCTCTCTTGGGTGGTATGAAACAGCTGCAGCTCACTGTCCCCATGCAAAGCCCAGTTTCATGGGGCTTTTCGTATTGTTCTGTTTATCAGTTCCCAGCCACTGAGGAATTAAAATGTCTTAAAGGGAAAAGAAAAAAAAAAAAAGTCACCTTATGATTTTTCAGGCCACTCAGTCTTAAAAAAACCCACAAACCCACAGCTCTCTGTAAATCAAAATCCTGTTTGTGGGGGCAGGAGGAAGCTCTTTGAGCTGATGAGAACCTTTCAGTAGCAAAAAAAAGAAAATGTTGCCGGTGTTATTGATTGAAGTGGGATGAGGTACAGTGGTTTTCCATCTTGGCACTGAAAAAATGAGCATCCTGGCATTTTCTCAGCACAGGCTTCAGGCAGGTCCCTACCCAGAGTCTGAGCAATGGCAGCGGGCGGTGCTGGCCCGGCTGCGTGCTGGAGATGTGCGTGACACTTTGCTGGAGGTGGGGTCCTGGGGAAGACAGGAGAGCATCCTGCTGAGTGCCCTCTGGCCGCTGCTGGCCCAGCGGCAGCGGTGGGTGCAGGCAGCCATGCTCTCAGCCCCTTGCCTGGGGTTCACAGCCCGCCGAGCAGGGCAGAAGAGCCCCACGCTGCTCTGGTGGCTAACGGAGGTGAGAGCCCACCTGCCTTTCAGAGACTTGCGGGCAAGCGGTGGATGAAGAAGCAGAGCTCGGTGACAGGAGTGACTCACATCTATCTGTAAGTTGGCTGGAGCTGGTGGTGAGCAAGTTGAAGGATGGGGGAAGCCTGGCAGGACCAGGCCCTGGGGGTGGCTGCTTGCACAGGGATCTGGCTGGGGGATGCAGGATTTGCTGCAGAAGGAAGCGCAGGGGCTGTCCCTGCGTCCCCAGGTGTGGTGGGTGACGAGACGTGGCACTGCTGTGCCTCGGCAAGCGAAGGCGCAAGCTCGGGACCGGGCCGGCGTGGCCAAATTGTGGCCGTTCGCTCTGCCCTGGCATTGTGAGCCAGCTCTTTCAGGTAGGAGAAACCAAAGTCCAAGGTAGCAGCCTCTGAGCAAACACTTGCGAGGAGTGAACGCGTGGCTCTGGGCATGCCCCGTGCTTCCCTGGTGGTGTGCAGGCTCCTTGCTGCGGCAGGACCTGTTCTGAAACACGCTCGCTCTAAATAAGTGATGCTCTGCTTGAAGCGCTGCTTGCTCCGGGTGCTACTGGGGCTTGTGGAGGTGACGATGAGACCCTGGAGACTGCAGCCCCAGGCCCTGACGGAGAGCGAGATTATATTCCAGCGGAGCAGACAGCTTTGGAGCTGTGCTCAGAGGCGCTGGAAGGGCACTGTCAGCGACAGCATTTTTAGATGGGATCCTTTATGCCGGATCCCAGTTGGTGACTGTGTTTGCCCTCTGTCCCAAACGGCCAGACCAGTCCCACGTGCAAGTTAAGAGAACGCCACATCAAGTAGCCAAGATGCTGTTGACCATCCAGGTCCACCACAGCTGCCACGTGTCCTGTAGGAGAGGTTATACCTCTGGGTAAAGGAGTGTCACAGGGACGTGCTCGCAGAGCCTGAACTTCGAAGCTGCTCTGTGTGGTGCAGCACAGCTCCTGCTGCCGCGGGAGGCCCTGGGCAACAATCTTCAGCCTTCAGGTCACCCTCGCTCAGCGGTAGCATTCATGTTGTGATGAAGCCAAGGAGTCCACCATCACCGGGACTGCAGGAGGGAGCTTCTGCCATCCCTGCCCTGGCCAGGTCACGACAGCTCGATCTCAGCGGGCTGCAGGCAGGGATGGGAGCACCAACTCTGCTCTGCCTTGTTTCCTGCAGGAGTTTTGTCCAAAGGAAGAGTCCGCTGTCCCTGGCACGGAGCTTGCTTCAACATCGGCACAGGTGACATAGAGGACTTTCCTGGCTTGGACAGCTTACCCAGGTTCCAGGTGAGACCTTCGTTCTTACAGCAGCAGAGGAAATCACAGAATCACAGCATGGTTTGGGTTGGAAGGGACCCTTAAAGAGCACCTAGTCCAACCCCCCTGCAATGGGCGGGGGTGTTTTTCACCAGATCACGTTGCTCCAAGCCCCGTCCAACCTGACCTTAAATGTTTCCAGGGATGGAGCATCCACAATTTCTCTGGTCAACCTGTTCCAGTATCTCACCACCCTCATTGTAAAACATTTCTTCCTTATGTCCTGTCTAAATCTACCCTCTTTTGGTTTAAAGCCATTAACCCTTGTCCTGTCGCAACAGGTCCTGCTAAAAAGTCTGTCCCCATCTTTCCTGTAGCTCTCTTTGAATACTGAAAGGCCACAATAAGGTCTCCCCGGAGCCTTCTCTTCTCCAGGCTGGACCCCCCCAACTCTCCCAGCCTGTCCTCCCAGCAGAGGGGCTCCAGCCCTCGCAGCATCTCCAGGGCCTCCTCTGGCCCCGCTCCAACAGCTCCATGTTCTTCTGCCGTGGGAACCCCCCAAGCTGGAGGCAGCACTGCCAGGGGGGTCTCCCCAGAGTGGAGCAGAGGGGCACAATCCCCTCCCTCACCCTGCTGGCCACGCTGCTGGGGATGCAGCCCAGGATACGGGTGGCCTTCTGGGCTGCCAGCGCACATTGCCAGCTCATGGTGAGCTTCTCATCCACCAGTAACCCCAAGTCCTTCTCAGCAGGGCTGCTCTCCATCCCTTCATGCCCCCGCCTGTATTGATAACAAGGGTTGCCCTGACCCAGGTGCAGGACCCTGCACTTGGCCTTGTTGAACTTCATGAAGGTCACATGGGCTTTGAGCTTGTCCAGGTCCTTATGTATGGCATCCTGTCCCTCTAGAGTATCAACTGCACCACTCAGCTTGGTGTTGTCCACAAAATGGCTGTTTGCATTGGGATAAGCATGGTCTTTGAAGGCGTGGAGGAAACATTTTCCAAGCGCGTGCTGGGGTGGCAGCACCTCACCCATCTCTCGTTCCTCCCTGCAGCTCCCCTTGCATCCACGCACAGGCATCAGACACCTCCTGGGAACCTGAGGGTGGAGATGCACAGTCTGGGAGGTCTCTTGAGCAGGAGTGGGGTGGGACTGAGAAACCAGCCGTAAGCATGAGATAGAAATCAAGTTTTACACTGACCATCGGTGCATAGTTGATACGAGACAGGAGACATCCTACAGCCTTGAGCTGGGGCGACCCCTGCCATGGCCTGAGCTGCTCTCGCAGGAAATCTGGTGAGATCACTGCTCTGTTCATTAGTTGCACAGAGGGAATAATCACCCTCTTCATGCCGGAGGCACTCACTGTCCTGCAAACCGCTGCTCTTCTGTCACCCTCAGGTGAAGATCGAGAAGGAGAAGGTGTACATCCGAGCAAGCAAGCAGGTAAGGGGCCACTGGCATCCCAAAATTAAGGCCCATGATTTTGCTTTTTGCTCTGTGTGCATGGGGGTGGGTGGGGAATGCTTTTCTTTGGGCCCTCTGGCAGGAGAAGGAGTGTCTGAACAGAAGGATGCATGAGCATCCAACATGGGTGACCCAAATGTCCACCTAGCCCCGTCCTGTCTCAAGCAACCGCCCAAAGTTTGTACAGAGGCGTGAGTGGAACAGGGCAGAGGTGTTGTGTCCCCCTCCCAACCTGCCTGTGCTCCTCCAGCCTCCCTGCAGCAGCCAGAGCTGAGCTGGGCTGTCCATGATTCAAGAGGTCTTACTAAGTGTTTGTCCTGACCTTGTCCTATGCTTCCTTAAGCTCATAGCAACTTTTAATGTAGTCGGCCCGTGGAAACAAACCTCTTCCACCAGCTTTTTGGCTTTGTCTGCTGGGTCTGAATGTGGCACGGCGATGACAGAGGTCACCTTGAGCCCAGACATCAGCTCCTTTTGCTGGAGAGGAACCTGCTGCATGGGCAGGGAAGGCTCTCACTCCCCCAGACAGGATGCAGAATGAAGCCCATTCAGGCCACTGCTGTCTTTCTTTCCATGAAAAGCCACCTTCTGATGCACATTTGCACACATGCATGTGTGAATCCAGTGGCTCAGAACCAGTTGGGCCCTTACAGCACATGGGTAATATCCAGAGAGGTCACCTGAATGGCAGCACTTCTACTCCAGCTGGTTTGGGTGGGATGTGGTGAAGAGGGTTGAGCCTGTACCCACTACCAGAAATGGTTTTTGACCTCCAACGGCTGGCAACAGGACGTCTGTGCAGCAGGGCTACAGTGGCATAGGTCCTCAGGCGCGCTCTGGTAGGTTGGACAAGTCCATTGGCTTCTTTGGGTGTCAGAGGTATACAAGCTCCGCTCAGGTGCAGGATAAAGTTCCTGCTAGGACTTCTGCATTTCCATCTCACCTGTTGTTTGCAGAATTGCTCAATGACACATCTGGGCTGCTTTTTCTAATGTTTTTTTTCACCCAGATCTGTGTACCTGCATGAATTTGCAGAAGATGATGGATTTATTTTTCTTTTGTACCTTGTAAGGGTATAGTGCACTGGATGGTGGAAAGGTATTTGAATGAGCATGGGTTTGGAGTCCTTGTTGGTTGGGTACAAGGGTGCAGTTGTTCCCTTTCTATCCGGGCTCTTTAATGACAATAGTGTAGTTGTCCCCATTCCTGCCTGGCTACCCAGGATAAAGCTGAGAAAAGATAATGACTTTTCTTCTTGTTATTGGTGTCATAGGCTCTTCAGACACAGAGGAGGACAAAGATGATGGCAAAGTGCATCTCCTTGAGCAACTATAACCTGAGCAGTACCAACGTGCTGATCATCGGTGCAGGTATCGGGTGGCAAGTGGTGGGACTGCTGTGTGTGTCCCCTCCCGGGCGGGTGTGTGAAGTGCACCGTGCACCTTCTGTCACCCCTCTTGTGTCCCTCCCTGTGCAATGGGTCAGCCCAGAGGGTCTTCCTGAGCCTTTGTGTCCTACACACTAATGGTGTAGGTAATCCAAAGGTGTCCTGTGCCTCTGGTCTGTGGAGTGTTGGAGTTCCCTGTCACAGTCCTTTGTAGTGGGTGCCCTGAACCCTCTTCCCTCTGCACCCTCCCCAGATATAACAGTAACCCCTGATTTCCACAACTGATAAATGTAAAGTCCTCTCAGGTGTTCCTGTGGTGTGGATACACCTTTTCCTCTTGGAGCCTGCACTTCTGTCTCATCCCACTGCAGCTGTGTGCATCTCCAAAGCTCTCACCTCAAGGTGCTTCTCTGAAGAGAAATTCTTCCATCTTCCCAGAAAATATCAAATCCCTGCACGAAATAGCAAAACTGCCAAGCTATCTTTTCTTATCTCTTGTCCCAGCTTTGTTTGTGTCATGCAGTTTTTGTAGAAAGCCTGATGGAGCGAATCCCATCTACCGAGTTTGCCTGTTTCTGGAACGGGTTGGATGCTAGGCTGGGCCATGTCATGGTGAAATGGAGGGTGGGAGGAGGGCGCAAGCTGTCCGCTGTTAGACCTGGGGTTGGGAGGGAATGGCTGCTCTTGGCACATGGGTTGTTCTTACTTGATTACATCCCCCAAGTCACCAGATCTGAGCTGTGGAGATGGGGAGGACACTGTGATCTCCTGCTCCTGCCATATAATTTGCAGCTTGCAGCCTGAGCAGAGGGGAAAACCAGCCTGGCTGGCTTTTCCCTTGCTGCTGGGTGACATTTTTCCCTTCCTTGTGCCCCTGCTGTTTGTTGACTGAAAGCCAGGGTGGGACACTGCTGCTCCCTGAGGTCAGCTGGACTGTCCTGGTGTGCGGCAGGGCTGGACAGTTATCAGAATCCACAGCCAGGGCACTCCACAGGCAATGTTAGCCGTTGCTGAAGGAACTTTCTCAGATTTGACCAGCTAAATTTACAGGTCTGTTAAAGACCAAGGTCTGTTCTGGTGGACAGGAAAAGAGATTTCAAAGCTAGGGCTGTGAGGAAGAAGTGTTGGGAAGAGACTACCTATCCAGCCCTGCATCGAGGACCAAGATCCAGCCATGCCCAGCAGAGCTGAGGGCAATCAACTGTGGCCCCTTGCTCATGTGAGCGTCACCCTGGCATCAGTGCAGCATCAGTCCTGGCTCAGCACGCTCCAGGCAGCGTGCATGGGATGTCCACCCACCTGTCTCTTCTTGCACTGTCCCCCACCTTCATCAACAGGAGCGTTTTGTTGACAAGAGCAAACCGTGATACTGTCCAGGTCCATCTTCTTTCATTGGCATTACAGAAACTGTGGCCTTTACAACACTCATCATTAAGTGAGGCTTCTTTGGTTGTGAAGAGACTTGGGACTTCTCAGTTGACCTCTCAGGTCTCACCAGTTTGGCCAGGGAAGAAGGGACATGCCCATCAGGCTGCCTGGCTGCAGGAGGACAGCACGGCCCAAGGCAGCTTTTTGTTTGATTTAGCCTTTTTTCTTTGTTTAAAAACAAGCAAACAAACAAAAAAAACCCTCAAAGAAATTGCATGCGAAATCCTCTACAGTGAAGCACGCAACCAAGACTTCAGCCATGAAGAAGGGAGGACTCCCTGCCCGCTATGTTCAGCTGTAGGTTCACCAGGAGCTGAGTGCACAGACCCTTCCCCGACTAGGGGACTGCGAGGGTCTGGGCGGCTGCCCGTGCCCCTCAGCTTGTGCGAGGTGTGTAGGCATCGGCAGCACTCCTCAGGCGTGCTCTTTGTGGGTTTGTGTGAGTTTAGGGACAGACAAGTCCCGCAGAGGATTAATGTCACACTCCAAGACAGAGGGTCCCTCCTCCTGCCTGGTGCATCCACCCCAACCAGCTTCCCGTGCAAGCTGTTTGACTTGGGAAGGGCCGTGGAATCAGGCCAGGGCTGGTGGAGATGGAGATTTTGGAGTCAGCCCCGGTGGGGTTTAGGAGCAAAGGGTTCAGACCTTCAAACGCCCCATGCGCTGGTCTTCCTTCTCCCTTAGGGGCAGCTGGACTGGTCTGTGCAGAGACCTTGCGCCAGGAGGGTTTCTCGGACAGGATTGTGATGTGCACGATGGACAGACACTTGCCCTACGACAGACCAAAGCTCAGTAAGGTTTGTATCGCTTTGGGTATGTCACATTCCTCCCCAGTTTTAAAAGTTGCCCGAGGAACTTTCCCCGCTGTTATGCATGGCAGCAGCATGTCTCTTCTGTCTTGTTCATCCTGTCTCTTTTCCCTTGAATTTTCTTTTCTGTTGTTGACTGAAATATGAAACACAAAAGAGGAATTGTTCGAACTCTGAACTAAGAGTACTCCAGCACAGAAACAAGGGCATTCTTCATAGGGCTAGCAATAGCTGTCTTAGAATCATAGAATCATAGAACGGTTTAGGTTGGAAAGGACCTTGAAGATCATCGAGTTCCAACCCCCCTGCCGTAGACAGGGACACCTCCCACCAGACCAGGTTGCCCAAGGCCACGTCCAGCCTGGGCTTGAACACCTCCAGGGATGGGGCCTCAACAACCTCTCTGGGCAACCTGTTCCAGTGCCTCACCACCCTCAAAGTGAAAAACTTCTTCCTAATGTTCAATCTAAACCTGCCCTCTTCCAGTTTAAAGCCATTCCCCCTCGTCCTATCACTACATGCCCCAGTAAAAAGTCCTTCCCCAGCTCTCCTGTAGGCCCCCTTTAGGGACTGGAAGGCCGCAATAAGATCTCCCTGGAGCCTTCTCTTCTCCAGGCTGAACAGTCCCAACTCTTTCAGCCTCTCCTCAGTCTTGGCCAGCTTGTACCTGGATGAACCTTCTTATTATGTTTCCGGATCAAAATCTTTAGTGCAATGAAATGGGGCATGTGAAGAAATCGTACTGTCTGCCAGTTTTTTTATTAGTGCATGGTTCTTACTGCCAGTGATGCTCCACACCATTATTATTACGGTTATTGGCCATCATCACAACTTGGTAACTTGATCGCAGTGCAAAGATCACTTTTTCTGGCACACACCCCATTTTGCATTCCAATTTGTAGGCACAGGATGATCTTCTAATCACATTTTTTATTACTGATTCCTGAGCCTTACTTGATATCAGACAGCAGCTCAGGTTGGACAGCAGCGTTTGATCTCGAAGCTGGGAGATAACGTAGGAACAGGTGGTGTGTGTATTCCCCTTTATGTCAGGGATGCTTATCTATGGGGCTGGACCTCTACAATCACAGCATCTAACTCTGCTTCCAGCCCCAAGGCAAAGTGATTTTCAAAGGAAGACAAATATGCACGTGGCTTTTTTTTGAGAGCATTCAAGCCATTTCTGTGCTTGGACAAGACCTGCTTGGGTGAGGACCAGCCGGCTGAGACCTGCATCCAAGAGTCACAGGGGTTGTGCTGGGGAGCTCAGAGATGCTCGCAGTCCCAGCCAGGCAGCTCTCCGAAATGCTTATCCCCGCCGTGGGAGTCTTAGACTGCCTTTTCCACTCTCTGTTAAACAGTAAGAACCTCTCACATGCCAGAGGTGTTATGCACGGTTTGCTAAACTTTCCACTAAACACCTCTGGCTGTAGTTGCTTTTGGAAGGTGCACACAGCCCATGGAGGAGAAGGCAGAATTTTTGGCAACAGACTAGGAGAAAAAGGGGATTTTTCTTAATCCTATTGTGAGTGGGACTAACCCTGGAAAGACTCCTTAGAGGAGGAGCACGTAAAGCTGTAAGGAGCAGCGTCCTTGACTCCTGAAACTGCAGCCTTGCCCTTCCTCTGCCTTGCTGAGCGCGTTATCAATCCACCCTGGGGTCTCGACGGACTGTTCCTCTTTGTCCCCTTTGGACCATGACCTGCTCCCTGGTGTGCTGCAACATCCCCGTTACTGTCTCCGGAGCACTGAGCAGCAGCAAAACCCACGATGGTTGTGCGCTGCTCTGTGCTGCCGTCCCTGTTGGGGGCCACGGCTCCCAAGCCGTGGGATCAGGCGTTCCTCTCTGTAAACACTGGGTGTTTAAAGAATTTGCAGTAAAACCTGTATGACCCTGCACCTGCCTCAAGTCCTAAGATACGGGTCTCTTCTGAGCACAGCGTTATCTGAAGTCACAGTAAGGGAGTGTCGTTGCGGGGCTCATCCCAGCCTCTGACTGAGCCACCTCTGGGGAGAAGGACCTTGCACATCCATCCCTTGGTTCCTGCAGCCCCTGTCCCTCTTGGGTCAAGCCCAAATGTCATGCCCGTGTGGCACCGGTAGATGCTGCTGCTGCTGCTCAGCGCTGTGTGATGCATTGCAGGGCTTGACCGTGGCATGCGCGTGGCCATGTGCGGCAGGCAGGGAGGGATGCGCTGGAGCATGGAGCAGCCTGCACGCAGGTCGCTTGGTGCTCAGCTTGTCCTCAGCCTATGTCTGAGCTTGTGTCCACAGGGTTGGGAGGACAGATGGACTCAGGCTCAAACGTGAGCTCGGCCCTACGTGTAAAGATGATGTAGGTCTCGCCCAAGTGACCAGGGAAGGCTGGGAAGAGTGAACCTTTATCTTGCAGCTAAAGATGAGCAGATATGGGCCACATGCCCCGCATACATGTGTTGTGTAACTTGGGTGCTTTTGAAAGTGTTGCCCTTGCTGTGTCAATGCTGATTGTTCTTATTGCTCTTTTAGCTTCCATTTCCCCCGGCAACTCGTTGTTTTCCAACTAATAGGGCTTTTCTTTTGCTTCTGTGAACTTGTGCATGTTGTGAGGAGCTGCGATTAGAGCTGCTTTGCGGACACTCAGAAGCACTCGCTGTGGTCCTGCCGTAGCCGGTCGGTGCCACCCCCGGGCTGAGCAGGCAAAGTCCAGCCCAGTCCAGCATCTTGTGATGCCTTATACTTGAACAGGCTTTGATTCCAGCTCCTGTAGAGCAACTCTCTCAACCCAAGCCATAAGGACTGACTTCAGACTACCGCTGACTTGTGCATTTCGCCACTCGCCTGTTCGACCCACAGCGGTTGACAGAAAAATGGCTTTTTTTGCAGTCTATGGATTCCCACCCGGAGCAGATCGCCCTGCGCCCCAAGGAGTTCTTCCGCACCTACGACATCGAAGTCCTGACTGAAATGCAGGTAAGGAGAGTCCTATGTGTACCTGCAGGCCATCTTCTGCAAGTGCTGGTACCCAAAGTCTGTGTGTAGGAAATGCGGCAGCCGTCTCTGCTCTTGGCTCACTGGATGCCGTTGCAGAAATGTTGGGTCTTCCCCAAACCCCCTCTTTTATGCCCCAGAGCTCAGGTTGCCTGTGGTTGTTCAAAACCACAGTTAATGCATCTTCCTCCCATGGCAGGAGGGACGCCCTGTGCAAACTCTGTGGTGACTGTCATTTCTTACCTGCCGTTTGTGAGTATCCTCACATGGATCGTGGGGTGACCAACTGGCCTCTGATTAGGGTAATCAGCCTGAAAACAGTGCAGACGGTGATGGTTTAAACACTGCTCCCCATTATTTTATTTATACTGGGAGATCTTCAAGGATTTGAGATCTTGAAGGGTCTTCAAGACCTGGGTTGGCTAAGCTGTGGACAGGAACACAGGGGACTAAAACCTCACAGACAAGTTGGTTGGGCTGGGAGCTCAGTGAACATCTGGGATTTCATCTCTTAACATTATTTAGGAATGATTTCAGGTTGCAGCTGTGGATATCAAGAACAAGACAGCCGTGTTCAAGGATGGATTTAAGATGGAATACAACAAACTACTGATAGCGACTGGAAACACGTAAGCTATGAACAAACATTTTAAAGCTCAAGAGAAACTGTTTTATCTGAGGATGTGAGGAGCTTGTGCCTGGGGATGAGGGGTCAGCTACGGCCGTTGGATTCGGACACTGAATTTGTTTGCATGAGTGTTTGCAGAAAAGGCAAGGAACACCTATTGGATATGTCTGTATATATCTCTGTCTATATCATAGAACCACAGAATCATAGAATGGTTTAGGTTGGAAAGGACCTTGAGGATCATCGAGTTCCAACCCCCCTGCCATAGGCAGGGACACCT
>VUYV01000186.1:1833892-1863851 GCA_008711295.1 Anarhynchus alexandrinus | reverse complement strand
GGGGAAATCCATTTCTTTTTCTGGGGGGGAAAAAATCCTTTCTCTCTCTGTAACTTTTCAAAATGTTGTGGACTGGAAGAATCACAGAATTGGTTTAATTCTACTTTTGTCGTTTTAATGACTACTCCAATTTGTGAAGGCTAGAGGAAAAAAAAAGAACAAAAAAGGCAAATGAAAGCTGAAGAAAAGGTACAGGTTGTGGGGAGGCAGAGGAGCCCTGTCTGGAAACCCAAGGGCTCCCTTTTAAATATATATATTTTTTGAAATATCTATAAAAGAGATGTGGATTGAAAATTATCTTCCAGCACTAGAAAAAGGTGGTGGTCAGATTGCAGTGGTGCACTGATGGCTTGGAGAGCGGTAGGCAGCCCGGGGGTGCGGAGGGTGATGGGGGCTCTGCTCCCCGCTCCCAGATCAGCCTTTCCCTTGGGGCACACGGGTTGTCCGGGCACAGGGGGGAACTGCTGGCCTTGGGGCCAGCCCCCCCGGGGCTGCGGGGACGCCCGGCTACCGTGCCACCAGCCCTTGCCTTCTCCCACAGGCGCGGTCCCAGCGACGGGTTTTCTCAAGCAGAGTGGCATCAACATCGACTCCAAAGGCTTCATCGTGGTCAACAAGGTGAGCGCGGGGAGCAGCCCCCACCGCGGGGGAGAGGAAGAGGAGATGAGTCTGTTGCAGGGGATCCTCCGAGCTGAGCTTCCCCGAGGCTCCGAACGGTTCATCTGCCAAGGTGCTGAGATGCTGAGATGCTGGGAGCATCGGGCTGGAGCGCTTGGGACACCCCTCCCCTGCAAGTGAGGGGTTTGCAAATCCCAGCCCGGGATGCTGTGCCTTGGGTCCGGCTCTCAGCCATCCCGGAACGCTGCGGATATTATGGGGGGAAAGAAGTGGAGAAAGATCCACCTTTTCACGGATCCCAGAGGATCTCATCTTTCTTCCCTACCACCAGTGACTCCGATGGGAGCGGTGTTGGTGCTGATGGGTGGTGTGTGCCATGAGCGAGGAGTGTGTCGGGGGGGGTGGTGGCCTCTGCTCCAGGGGGGTCATTGCCATCCACCCCTGCACTTGTTGCTCATGCATGCAATAAGCCAGGCTCTGTATGCAAACACCAGCAGACCCCAATCTCCTAAGAGGGGCTCCAGGACACCAGTCCGTGTCTCATTTTACTGGGTAACCCACTGGCAGAGGGGTGCTGTAGGTCCCTGCCTGCATGGTCCACTTTCAAAGTGAAGAATGCTGAATTGAATCCCACCCGGGGGTCCCACAGCCGAGCAGAGGTTGTCCACGTGCCCCTGGGGACTGTGGAGGCTCTCAGGGAGGTCCTTGTTTGCAAACCCCACCGACCCACACTTCTGCTACCCCCCCCCCCCAACAGATGATGCAAACCAACATCCCCGGAGTCTTCGCAGCTGGTGACGCTGTCACGTTCCCGCTGGCCCTGAGGAATAATAAGAAGGTGAACGTCCCTCACTGGCAGATGGCCCACATGCATGGTAGGTGCTTTGCAGTACCTTTGCTTTGCAACAGCAAATTGCTTATGGGAAAGAGCCTTTTCCAGATCCCCGGGAAATTTCCAAGCCCTCTAGTGAGAGAATGAGACAACTGCCAACAGGGAAACTGGATAGTTGTATTAAACATTTTGAAGCGTGTATATTTTATCTTGTCCGCTACGCCTTTGTTTGTCAGCCTTCTTGACGTGCATCGCCTAACGATGCCTCATTACAAACACAGAGGTGCCCAGGGACAGGCTTGCCCATATGCTGTGAGCTCCCTGGTGTCTGCACTTGCTCCAGTCGCCTGGTCTTCTCCTTGCCCTGGGACACTTAGGAGGTGACATCTTGATATTAGCTTGGGCTCGCATCCTCAGCTGGGCTGCCCACGATGCCGAGCTGGCCCAGGAGCACGCAAACCTTTCTCCCCTCCATGCCAGCAAGCCTGGAAACTCTGGTATGATGGGCTGCCCTCAAGCTGTCCAAGGCCACAACTCCGTGGGGAGGTTGAGCTCTGTGTGGGTGTCCTGGGTGAGAGGTTTCGGAAGCACACCTCCAACGTTAGCCTTTGGACACAGCCCCCTTTAATGCTGGTCCAGCCGTGCCTCCGTGGCAGGGAGTGTAACCTAACAGTCGCCGTGCCCCAGGGGGTTTATCCATCCCATCCCTGTTTGCGGTGGGAGCTCAGCAAGCTCTCAGGCCTGTCGCCGTTGCAGAAGCTGGGTTGAAACGAGCTCACGAGCATGTTGGTTGTGCCAGTGGAGGTGACGAGTCAGTAGGGGCTGCACTGCTGTGGAGGAGCCTGAGCCCAGCCTCGGGCGATGCGATGCGTTTCCTTGTTGCTGCATGGGTTTTTATTAGCTTAAGCAGAAGGTCTTGCTTTCCCTGGACTCTGGGACTAGAGGTGTTGATGCTGTGTTGCGACCTGAGGGCAGACCACAATGCTTGCCCCGGCGCGGAGCTTCCTCGCTTCTTCTGCTGCTTCTCTCTTCCAGGCCGTATAGCCGCACTGAACATGCTGGCCCACGGCATGGAGATCAGCACAGTCCCCTATCTGTGGACAGCTATGTTCGGGAAGAGCATCCGATATGCGGGTAAGGGGTTCCCCAAGGCTGCTGTAGAGTTTGTGCTGGTGGAGGTGTCCTGGGATAGAGGAGCCACAGCCACCTCCCTTGCTGGGACCCCTCCACGCCAGACTCTGCCTTGGCTCTGCTTCCCTTCCTGGCTCCGGAGGGTGTTGGTATCTCCCCCAAAATCCATCTGCAGGGCCAGAGGGATGGCTGTGGTCGCAGAGGATGGCCCAGCGTGAACAGAGACTGTCTCCCTGAACTTGCACTTCTCTGGAAGAAGGGGCGCTTCGTGGTAGCCCCATCTTCCAGTGCTACTCCCTTGGGTGACTGCAGGATGCTCTTCGCATAGCTCTGGACTGAAACACTCTGTCTTAGGGGCTAGAGCTGGATCCAGGGGAATTGTTGCTGAATCTGCTGCTTCTTCTCTGCCTTCCAGGCCACGGGGAAGGATTCGATGATGTCGTCATTCAGGGAGATTTAGATGAACTGAAGTTTGTGGCATTTTATACCAAGTAAGTGTTTCTCTTCTCCTCATTCCTACAGAGGCATTCGTCTAAGCTTGTCCTGCTAGGCTGGAAAATATTTTTGCCAGAACTTCTGTTGGTCGGTTTTGTTCGTCTCTGGACACTGAGGTTGCAGGACATTAATAAAGGGCCCTAGAGAAATGATGTGCTAAGCATAAAGCCAGATAAACTGGTCTTTGGACCTAATGTCTCTGCCAGATGTCTGTTCACATAGTATCTGAGAGCATGTAACGGCTTCTACTCGTTGCTGGCAATTCCCATCAAAGATTTCCTTCCCATCTCATCACTGTGTTCATGATTTGTGGCCAGGGCTGGACTGGGAGCTCAGGCATCACCGTTTCTGCTTCTGGTTTGACAAATTAAGCTCCAAAACCTCTTCTGTCTATTAACAAGCTGTGAAGGTTAGCAAGAGTTCGGGAGCTTTCATTACACCTGTAGTGAAACCCAGCTCTCCCCCAGGCTGGGAGCCTGGCTGGGAATATTTTCCTGAGATGTGTTGACAGCCGGGATGTGCTGCCTCTGCTGTTCTTGAGCCACGCCGGCTGCTTAGACTGGCAAGACCGCGCGGCATGAATTTATCCCCAAAATATTTGCCGCTGTTTATTCTTTTGCTGCCTTTCTCCCCTCCCAGCCCGAGATCGATGGCCACAGAGCCTCCTCGTGCCGGGAGACGGAGGGGATTTCTTCAAGTGCTTTCTAATATTAAGGATGGGGAGAGTGAACCCAGGGAAGCGAACGCCTGCAACCACACTGCTCGGCGGCGGCGCGCAGGCGGGGGTCAGGAGGGAGCTCCTGCCCTGCAGAGATCACCTCAGCGGGGCTCGCTGCCCGCTGTCCCCTGCCCAATGTCCCTCAGGGTCTGCCCTCCGCCTCCCCCTCCCCGAGGGTGGCCGCTTGCCCCCATCGCTCCAGGATGGAGCCTGGCACTTGGGTGTGTCTGTCGGGCTTGGAGAGGCACAGGACTCGCTTCATCACCCGGCGGCACGAGCCAGCCAGGTCCCTGGTGCTCACCCTCCTTCTTCTGGTGCCGCTGCACCTCGGATAAAATCCTGCGGCATGGGGGCGATGGGGCTCCAGCATCGCCGGCACCCAGGGGCCCTTCGCATGTGGACGCACCTCTGAGCTCGCTGTCACCCTGGCCAAAATTTCCTAAAAGGGTGGGTTTGTGGCAAGGCACAAGATGTGCCGCAAGGGGACATCCCCCTGCCACAGCCACAGCCACGGGGCGGTCACTCCTCACCCTCTCCATGTTTTGGAGTGCATTTCAATCACATAACTGCCAAAGCAGCGTTTTGAAATACAGTTTGCTCAGTGAGTGCGAGCCAGGGGAAGATAAAACCCCATTTTCGGCAGTTTTGCTGCAGTGGTTTGCAGGGTCGTGTGTGCTTTTGCCGCCACGTGCCCTGCCAAGCCGCCCCGCAGCCCATGCTTTGCCCCGTCTCGGGTCCCCCGGCCTCGCGGGCAGTCCCCTGCGTGCAGCAAACGCAGGATTACGGGGCCGGGCATCCACGAGCCGCACTGGCACACATTTCTTTCCAGCCTATAACCTTCTTTGAAACCTCTATTCCTTCTTTCTCTATCAGAGCATTTAGCTATTTATCCCAGCCCTAATTAGAAAGGAAATGTCAGACCGCTTTAATTAAACAGCTGTAGAGCCCGTTCAAAAGGAAAGCCCCGAGCAAGGTGCACGATCCCTGCTGGGCGCAGCCGTCCCACGCTCAGTGTGCCGCCGGCGGCTGCCGGGGGGTGAGGGCTGCCTGGGCAGACCTGCCGGCGCGCAGGAACGCCGGGCTCGCTGGGCAGCAGCTCCCCGGCAGGCGGGCGGCGGGGGTCCGCCGCTAAGCTCTGTGTTGTTCTGCCACCCAGGAGGGGCTCCCGGAGATGGCTTTTGGGTACCAGGACAGCATCCCACGCTGAGAGCCGGAGGTACTGGGGGAACGCCGGCCGGCGGGGGGGCCGGCCAGTGCATCTCCTGCTTTGCTCAGCTGTAATCAAGTCCCCATCTCTGCTTCTGTGAGAGGACCCCAGGAGCGTTTCTTCCTCTTTTTCTTGTTTGGTGATAAGCTCTTCTGGTTGGTGCTTATGCTTTTGGACTGAGGACGCTGTCCCAGATTGCCCATCCCCTCCTGCTTCCTTCTGCTGTGCCTGCCCGACGGCGTGGACTCTCCTCCTCCTGGTGCGTGCTGTCTTGGTTGTTGCATGAAGCGCTGGTGGTTCCCACTCCCGGAGCATGTCCTCAGCATCAGCTTTCACAATAAGGCTCTTTTTCCCCAGAGCGTGAAGAAGCAAGCTGTTTACTTATCCCTGTTCAGAGCTGTGTGAGCTGTGGAGGGGTCAGGGTGAAGCCCTGTGCCAGGAGGTGTATGGGACAGTGCTCTGCAGATGTCCCCATGGGACACTGCGTTCACCGCAGCACCTCAGGTAGAACAGACCGATGGCATCCCAGCCCTAAGACCTCAGAGATCTTGGGAGATCCAGGGAATTGCTGTGGTTGTCTTCTTCATGGTTCCCAACTTCTGTTGTGTTGAACTCTGCAGAGGAAGGGAAGACCACGTATACATGGTGCTCATCCACAGTGCTCCATCTTCCCTCAGCCTTTACGCCAAGACTTCTGATTGCTCCAAATCCCAGGTTCAGGAAGGGCACTCTTGTTGCTTCTAAAGACCTTTTGAAAAGAGAGATTCCTCCTGGCTTCCTCATCTGTCAGACAAACTGCTTAAAAGCCACTCCTGATGTGGGATGCTCCAGCTCACCAGCACCCCATGAGTTATTTCACAAAAGGACCAGCTACCCCACATCTTGCTGACGGAAACGTTTGGGCTGCGCTCACCTTCCCGGTTGGTCATGTCGGGCACTGGCTGGGCTTCAGACTGAGCTGGTGGGATTACATCTTCCTTTCCTTTCCCTTGCACGCCTTGGTTATTCATTCCCTTGGAACAGCACATCTCCCTCTGGTTTCGATGGATACGTCTCTCCAACCACTTTGTGTTTCCCAGCTGGGAGCTGGCTGTGCTCGGGAAACCAAACGCAGGGGAAACCACTGAAGCTTCAAGACTGTGTGGTGTGGTGTGAAGGTAGTGCAGAGCCTCCCCGGAGTCCTGAAGCCTCAGTCTCCGTTGTGTGCTGGGCACCGGAGGCATCAAGCAATTGTGAAGTAGCCAAGGCCGAGGTCCTGTGTGATGGAAACAACCGCCTGTAGGGTCACCCCAGGCTGTGGTTCATGGTGGGCTGGGGTTCTCATTGGCAGTTTGTGTTTCTGAACTTGGGGCAACAGGAGAAGAGGGAATCTGCACTGCAGTGCCATCAGGTACTGCTGCAAGCGTCTTGGAAGGACACTGGCTGTCTTCTGTAAAAAAAACCCTCATGAGTCCCTGCACGTATAGTGGGAGTTACATCCCTAGGGAATGGGGTCCTGTGGAGGACCTCGTTTACATCAGGCAGGACATCAAGCATCACAACAGAGAAGATGCAGACTTAAAAAGTGAAGAGCTCTTCTAAATCACGGCAGCAGCCCCTGAACGTCCAGCAGGTGGTCCAGCTGAACACACATGTGCTTTGTAATCTTCTCAGATGGTTAATTATCCTCACGCCTGTTTTCCAGTGTGAATGTATTGTTCATCAACCCCTTATTCTCGAGCTGCAGGCTATCAGAAATCCCCTCTGCTGTAGGTACACATCTCTACAGGGAGCTAAGGGTGCTTGAGGTGGGATTTCCAAGGGCATCCAAGCCTTGTTCTAGAGCTTGTGGCAATGCAGCAGCTCCCCCTTCCCACAGCCATTCCTGTGGAGCAGCACCCTGTGCTGGAGCCTGGCTGGTGTCGCTCTGTCTCTGGGTCTGGCTGGTGTGGACTAAGCTGTGGACAAGCCCCGGTGGCTCCAGAGAAGATTCTGGGCTCCTGGTCTGCTCTGCACACCTGTGCTCACCCACGGGACGGGGAAGCCAGACCACTGCTCTGTTTCTGACTTGCTCTCCCTTGTATGTGGTGAGCTTATTTAGAAATCAGAGTCTTTTGTGATGGAGCTACCCTGTGGCCTTGTGGGACAGCTATGAGAGGTGAATTCAACTTCCACGGCTCCACAGAGATGAAGTGTCCTGTGAAACACTGGGTTGTGTGTTGAGTACTGTGTCCAGTTCTGGGCTTCCCAGGTCAAGAAGGACAGGGAACTGCTGGAGAGAGTCCAGCAAAGGGCTACGAAGATGATGAGGAGACTGGAGCGTCTTTCTTATGAGGAAAGGCTGATGGACTTGGGTCTTTTTAGTCTGGAGAAGAGAAGACTGAGGGGGGATCTTATTAATGCTTATAAATACTTAAAGGGAGGGTGCCAGGGGGATGGGAACAGTCTTTTTTCAGTGGTGCCCAGTGACAGGACAAGAGGGAACGGGCACAAACTTGAGCATAGGAAGTTCCAGCTAAACATGAGGAGGAACTTCTCTCCTGTGCGGGTGACAGAGCACTGGCACAGGCTGCCCAGAGAGGTGGGGGAGTCTCCCACTCTGGAGACATTCAAAACTTGCCTGGACACCATCCTGTGCAACTGCTGTGGGTGGACCTGCTGTGGCAGGAGGTTGGACTAGATGATCTCCAGAGGGCCCTTCCAACCCTGACCAGTCTGGGATTCTATGATTCTGTAACATGGCTTCTGCTTTCCTCCACCCAGGAATCAGGCCCGTGTTCTCCCCTGCCTCCAGCTGCTCCTTGCTCTGTTGGTCACAGAGGTCCTTGGCAGTGGATTGAAGAGCAGATCTTGATTTGTTGGGTGCTTGTACTCTTCAACTTACTCAACAATACCACCAGTGTTTAATATCTTACCCACGCACCTTCTCTGATCTTTGCATTGTTTGTCTATTTAGTTATCTATTTATGAGTCATCTCCTGAATTCAGTCTTTGTAGGTTGACACTCAGGTTGACCTCTGCAAACCTCAAAGCAGAAGGGCCCTTCTTGTTTGCCTTGTGACCTTTAGCCAGAGCTCCTCCAGCATTTTTACATCCTCTTCCCTTCCGCTTCATTTGATTCCCATTCAGCCTTTGAGGTTGTGTTGTGCCACCAGCATTGGCATACTGGTCGGTGATGGTCAGTCAGACTGGGGCCTGCTGCTGGACATCCCATATACACAGGGGTTTCGTCACTGGGGCTGGTGGGACGCTGGCGTTGGACACCCAAGCTGTCCTAGTGCCTTGGGAGGAGCACGCTTGGAAGTGGGCACTCTGCTCACTTGGAGGTGGGGACCAGGAAGGGGATGTGGAGCAGCACAACTGAGTGTCCCACAGGGAAATCCTGACCACCTGCTTCTCCACTCCCTCGGTACCAGGGCAGCAGCACAGGGATCACCTGCCCAGATGGCAGCAACCGCTGGGATCTTTGCTGATGTCCAGGTTTTTATCCACCATCAGATCCACCTTTGCTGGTGTTTTCCCACAGGTGCCAGGGTGCCCAGAGGTGTCTCCATCCCCTGGGCACCCTAGTGATGCTCACCACGCCAGCATGTGAGCATTGGTGAGACTACAGTGGGGCCAGCCTGCAGTGCCAGCTCTGAGCCCTCTCCTGTCCCTTGTCCCACACCGCTAGCACAGTCCCTGTGGTGCTCACGCCTTGGGATGGGTCCTGACCCTGGAGTGGGTCTTTCTCTTTGCTTCTCACTTCTCTCCAGCATGTTGCTTTTTGGGTGATGGAGCCGTGGCCACCCAGGGCTGCCCTAACCGCTCTGCTCTGCCCGGCCTTAGGAGCGACGAGGTGGTGGCTGTGGCCAGCATGAACTACGACCCTATCGTGTCCAAGGTGGCTGAGGTCCTGGCTGCTGGCAGGACCATCCGAAAGCGCGATGTGGAGTAAGTAGACACGCTGCAGGAACCGGCAGTGCCAGGGCAGGGGCTGAGCACCCTGAGGCAGGACCCCGATGGGCACTGGGCAGCTTTTTTCTGGTGCTCCCCACTCCGTACCCATCTCACGTCTCCCTTCCTGTCCTGCTCACTCCATCCCCCCCAGTGCTGCCTCCCAGCTGCCTCCAGCTCTGGCATTTCCCCCCCAGGAGGTTTGTCTTAAACACCAGCATCCAAATCCTTGCACAGACTCGAAGGGACAGTGGTGCTCACTGCCATGGGGCGCTGGCACATCACCGAGGCAGCACTGCGCGATGCTGGGGTGCCCCTGGGCACCCAGTCTGTCGAGGGGACCCGCAGAGAGGGGCTGGGCACGCTGCCAATGCACAACCCTCTGCAAGAGCAAAGCCTGGAGAGCTCGTGGTGCTGGGACACCAGCCCTTGGTGTCTCGGCCTCCGGTTCATTGGGGCATAACTCACAGGCAAAGCGCGTTTTTCTCCCTGCGCTTTGTTTTGAAGACTTCGCACAGGACAGAGTGTACCGCTGCACGCAGAGGGCGGGTGCAGAACACGCTGCGCTGGGAGGTGATAACTGCTGGGACGGAGCCTCTAGAGTGGGAATCAGAGCTGAGGAGGGATGTGGGTCCCTGTCTCTGGGGTGTTTCCACATCTGCAATAAAAGCAGACTTTATCAAAAGCCGGGGGAGAGAAGCTCTCCCGGCCCCTGGGCAGCCCCGAGCCAGCTCCGACACCCCAGACACCCCCGGGACAGGGAGCATGTCGGGGGTCCAGCCAGACACCAGTGACCGTGGCAGGGTTGTGCCCATCATCTCCAGTACATCAGGGAATGGTTGCTGGCCGCCCAGTTTGCAGCTGGGAGGGAGGTGGCATCTCGTGGTGGTGGTGGGGAGCTGCTGGCCCCCCCCGTGGTGGGGCTCAGTGAGCCTGGAGGAAGCCGGACCGCCTAAACCTGAATGTCTTTTCTCTCTCTGTCTCCTGCTGCTTTCGCACCTTTTAGGCTGTTTGTCCGTCACGGCAAGTACGTTCGGTTTGGGGTCCCGGGTGCGCTGGGCGTGAAGGGCTGGCAGGAGGGACAGCCGGCCCCCTGCTTGGGCCACGGCCCGAATTCCTGTGCGGGGACACCGGTTATGGCTGCATCCTTGTTTTGCAGCCCCCCCAGCCCCAGGGGTGATGCCACTGTGCTGGGTGGTGGGGCTGGGGGTGACAGGAGCCACGCTGGGGGTGGGCACGGCTGCTACGTCCCCTTTGCAGGGCGCTGGTGCCCAGATTATCAGGAACACGCAGCTGCCTTTTGGCTGGGACCCCGCTGTTCCGTGGCTTTCCGTGAATTTTCAGCTGAATGCCAGGAGGGCTTGTTTTAAGTTAAAGAGATACTGTTTGAACTCAGTTTTACATGGAATTGAGGATCTGCAAATGGGTTTTCGGATAGTGGCATGTGAGTGAGGGCGGAGGAAGGGGCGCTGCCATCCTGCCCAGGGTGGCTGTGCCTCCGCGCAGGGCAGCAGGGGTGCTGGGATGGGGACCAATGACCGATGACTGATGACCGGACTAGTGCCGAGGGCAGTGCCCAGGCACGCTGAGCACATTTGCTTGTGCACGTTGGGAAACATCTCACAGCGCTGCTGGTTTTGTCTCTTTTTTAGAACCGGAGATATGTCCTGGCTAACTGGGAAAGGCTCCTAATGCTGCCGGTGGCTGCGCCCTCCTAATGCTGCGCTCGCTGTGGGGAGACGGGATGGCAGCTCCACCGACAAGCGGGGACACCACGGCTGAGTCATTTCCCTTTGAGACCTGGACGAACCCGGCGCCTGTCACTGCGCGCTTACCTTCCCAGCAGACCGCCGACGGCTCCTCTGCCCCGGTGCCTGCCAGGCT
Organism: Anarhynchus alexandrinus; assembly: GCA_008711295.1. Lineage (NCBI taxonomy): Eukaryota > Metazoa > Chordata > Aves > Charadriiformes > Charadriidae > Anarhynchus > Anarhynchus alexandrinus. The sequence goes on along the minus strand of VUYV01000186.1, from coordinate 1,853,051 downwards.
GGGGCTCTGCTGTTGCAATTCCCATGGGACGCTGGAAAAGCAGCCCCCGGACAGAGCGGGGTTTGGCACCAGCAGTGGGCACAGGCGCCTCAGGGCTGCGGATGCTGCCGATGGGCTGGGGGGTCCCCAGATGGGTCTTCTCCGAGCACGTCCCTCCCCCCCGAAAACAGTGCGAGCGCCTTTGGGTGCTCCCTGTGCTTTTGAGCACGTTGCTCCTTCCCAAATCCCCTCCAGAGCTCCGATGCGCATCCCCGCAGAGCCCGACATCCGCTCCCTCTCCGCATGGCTGCAGCGCTTGCCACGGGTCTCCCTGCGCCCTCCCACCCCAGGGAGCACCTGGAGGGGTGGCAAGGAGGTGGGGTCACACCGGGTTGTCTCCATGTGTTTGTGTTTCACATTCCCCCTTCTTGTCGCCCTTGTCCAGCTCCCCCAGCAGAGGTGGGTCCCTGCCCAAGCCGAGGGCTCTGGAGCTCATTGGTCGCAGCACCAGCAGCATGTCCCCATCCCAGAGCGGACGAGGGGCTGGAGTGCTGCTCCCCGTCTCTCAGGGCTCGGTTTGGGCTTGGGCAGCTCTCGGTCAGTCCCCGGGGTGTGGAGTGGGGGCTCCCTGGAGAGGTGCGACAGCCGGACTGCAGTCCCCGGGCTTGGTGGCTGTCCTTCCAACCAGCCTTGTGATGTCTCTCTAACGATTATCGCGGGATTAGTACTGCTGCTGAGATGTTACTCAAGGAAAAGTAGGTGGAGGGGTATTTCTGGCTGTCCTCCGGCCTTCATCACTTGTTCCTCCTGTTGCCCACTGACAAGGCTGCATTGCTCATCTCAGCTTTCCATGTCAGTGCTCTGCTGTCGTGTTTTCTGCTCCTTGCTGGAATGAGAGCCTTATCTCCAGCTCAGGAGTGGACCTGGCCAGCCCAGAGCCCCATGTCCATCAGCCCAGCAGAGCTGGGGGACAAGAACCTCACCTTGGAGAGCCTCCAGTGCTCTCTGTCCTGGGGGAGGTTTTTTCCCCCAAAATCAGTGTTTTACCCTGAGGCCAAAACAAGAGGATTTATATTTTTAATTTGATTCACCCCCTATGAATTAAAGGAGTACTGTTCTTGAGATCTGGATCATCTCTGATTCCTTCCAAGGCCTTGTGTCACCTCTGCGGGTCAGCCAGGTGGTGCAAACACCTCTTCTGTGGAGGCTTCCCACTTGTGTCCAGCTCACCTGTATTTATTTCCAGACTTTGTGATCTTTGCTGGGTAGAAACGTCACCAGTCATCTGTCATGTCTCTGGTTGGTCTCTTCTGGTTTCACTGCAGGGTTTTTCCCAGGTGGCGTGACCAGAAGGGGTGGTAGGCAGGGATGTGCATGCTCCAGCACGCAGCGATGAACAGGGTCCTCTTCTGGATCCACAAAGGGATGTGAACTTGCAAGTCTCATCTTAGGTCCCAAAAGCTAAATGTCGGTGTCCCCATCCCCAGTGCAGCGTGGGTGAGGGCTTTCTCTTGAAGGCAGAGGTGGCCAGGGCTGCTCAGCCTCTGGTGGCCGTGGTGGGGGCCATGCATGGTCCCCGATGGAGGCAGCTGCCCAGCCCTGGCTCTTCACACTTGCCATGGAGATGTCGCTTTGCATCCCGTGTCTTGCTGGTGGGATGGTTGGACTCTGCTTTGGCAGCTCCCCAGGGGACCCAGCTGGGGTGCCTGGGGACACCACATGGTGGCAACCCCTGGAGCTCTGTGATTTTTCCCCTGGGTGCTCTGGCACATCTTCCACGCTGGGTGAGTCTGGCAGCTCCTGCACTCCACGTGCTTCCCCAGCACAGCTTTTCCAAGGCCTCTGTCTTCCTGCTCACCCAAAGGCTTGGCACACTCTGGAGTCCTCCTGGGCAGATCTGCAGGGCGCTTCATTTTTCAGGAAAATGCCCTTTGACTCCTTCGCCTCTGCTGGGGCCTCATCCAGTGTCAGGCATGAGCTGTGCACAGTGCCCATCACCCCCATGTCCACAGCGCTGAAGACCATGCAGGGGCTGAGGAAAGACCTTCTGCCCCAGCTTATGGCTCCAGTGTGGGGTCCCATTACCCCTTTTTACAGAGGACCTGTTTCCGCCGGGGCTGGGAACATCACCCTGTGACATGCAAAAGCCCAGTCACCACCATGGCTTTCCTTAGGCCATGCGCAACCTGACACTGACCTGTGGACATTGCTCCTCCACACCAGCGCGGGATGGTGTTGGACCCAGGATCCCTCGTCCAGCGTCCCGGCAAATGCGTACCAGTTGTGAGCATGTCCTGGAGCTGGGCAAGGCTGGGTTGTCTCCTCTGCCACTTCTCCAGGGACATCTTGCAACCTCCCGTGCCAGGACAGAAAGTTTCCAGCTCTTCTTAAGAAACTGCCTGTTCCCATTGGGAATGAGCACCATTAGCTGAACCCAGCTGGGGCGTACGCAGCTTGTTTGTCACCCCCGGCTGCATTGCCCCATCACATTTAGCTTCACCAGATTGCCCAGGTATCTTCTTGGTTGCTCACCTGGGTTGCCTATGCAGATGTGATACCCCCAGACCCTGAGCTCTCCACCAGCTCCTGCTGGGCTTTGCCTGTTACCCTGCCCGCATCTCGCCCTGTGTTGGGACCCATGTGTTGGGCACAGCACACCTTCCCTTCCCGCACACCTGATAACCCTTCTGGACACCTCGTTGCAGCATCGCACCAGGTGACAGGTTTATTTTTAGTTCCCTCAGTCCCTAAGCCTTTGTTAAAAAAATCACTGCTCCTCACAAGATGGTGTCCCAGACGTTAAGTATAGCCTCAGCCTTCGCCCGTCCATCTCTGCCCTTGCTCTTGCACCTTGCACGTTGCTTGGGTGAACGTTGCCTCTTCATGTACTGGCATTTACTCCTCTCTTTGTTCCTTCTTACAGCCCCCAAGGAGGTCGTGGCAACACAAATAGCTTTGCCTTCTTCCTTTCCCGCAGTGGCACACTTGTCCCCCTGTCCCATGGGTTGGTTGCCCTTGTCTTGGCTAGAGCTGGTCCCAGCTGAATGGTGGCGGCCAACCATCTCCAGGCAAGTCTTCCCAGTGTCACTTCTGAGGCTGGGAGGTGGACAGTGTTACAGGCTGTGGTTAAACGCGCTCCCCGATGCAGTGGAGACTGTCTTCTCACCAGTGGCATCTTCAGATGTCTTGTCCAGGCATGGCCAAATAGACCAGAAGGACCTCATGGGCCTTTCTGCTCAGCTATTGTCCTCCTTTAGCTCAGTGTCCTTCTCTAAGAACAAGCCAATGCGTGTAGCAGGGTGTATTTTTTCCACACTTGGTTAGATTTTTCTGTGAAATCCACTTTGCATAGTTTGGGGTTTTTTCTTTAACCAGTAATGTAAGGACGGGGAGCGGCTGCCCGGAGCCGGGCCATGGGGCCACACTGTGGTGTCACAGCTGCTCAGAGGAGCTGGAGAAAGGACACGCACCCTGAGCTGTGCTCACAGCATGGACCTGCCTTGAGAGACTGGGTCCTTGTGTGTGGAAGCCCTTGATGGACTTCAGCCAGTCATGCATTGGTCTAACCATGCTTTCAGCTCCAGGTGGGTTTTTTTTGGCAGCATACAGCAATGAGCTCTGCAGCTTCATTTTGGCTTTATCAAGCAGAAGAAGCCTCTTTTTATTTAGTTTCTTGTGTCCCTTGCCAGCACCTGGCCCTTGAGGACCAAATTTACAATACTGTTTCCCAATATTTGCAGCAGCTGCTCTGATGCACCTTCTGGGACGGGTTGGAGGATGAAGATCATGAGATGAGACTGTGCCTGTTGGGTAGGACTAACTGTGAAGGCCCCAAAGCACCATCCCCTTTCCCTGCCATTCACTTCTGGCTCAACCACCCTTTTGCACACGCTGTCCCCCCCCTGGGGCTTGGGGACGCTGAGCAGCGTAGAGACCCACGGAGGCAGCTTGTTAGCAGGGAAGCTCATGGTGATGGGTAAAATGCTCCATGAGCCTGGAGGCTTTGAAGAAGCGTTTCTGGCAAAGAGCACCATCCCCTTCCCTGGGTATCCTCATCCGTCAGGGAGTTTTGAACAATAATTCCATCAATACAACCCGGCTGGGAGAGGGTGCAGCAGAGCAGAGTGCTGCCTGTGGGGTGCACGGGCTGAGGCCACCGCCACGTCCCCATCACGGTGATGGGTACAACCTGCTGCTCACCCCCCGCAAGCTGCCGTGGAGGGGAGACGCTCTGTACCCTTGTGGCTCCCGCATGGGCTTGGTGTCCTAGGAGGGAATTTTCATTCCCCACATCCTCCTCCCGGCTCAGCAGCCCCGTCCCTGGTGAGCCAATGGCCCGGTGGCCCCGCGCATTAGCCCGACCTGTCATCCCGTTAATTACCTTCTGGCTAATCCCGCCTGAGCCGGGCTGGGGCGAGCAGGGCTCGGCTACCCGCCATGGCTGTGCACACCCCTCTGCCCCGCAACCTCCGCTGGGGCTTGGCGGCGTTCAGCGGCTCCCTCTTCATCAACAACAAGACGCGGGACAGCGGCACTGCCCACACCTACCACCCAGGTACGGGCAGCGGGGCTCGGTGGCCGAGGGGTTTTGGGGGGTGGTGGTGGTGTTTGCTGTCACTCCATCACCGCGAGCCTGCTCAGCACATCACCAAAGCACCCCGGTGCCTCTGAGCCAGGAGCACCCGACGGGTCCCTGCGCCCACCCGTCGATGAGGGGGAAGCAAAAGTAAGTGCATTTAGTGCAAACAGCCGCTCTTGCCACCCAGCCATCGGCATGGGCACGGCGGGGGCCATCGCTCTCCCCTCTGCGGGCTGCGAGGCAGGGGGGGGTCCCTCAGGGCAGCGAGGTCCCGGGGGTGTGGGGCAGCCCAGCCCACCCTTGCCTGCCACCCACCCTAGCCCACGAGGTGCTGGCCAGCCTGCCCCTCCAGATGATGCTCTACTTCAACGTCTACTACTTCCCCGTCTGGTGTCTGGCCGAGGGGATGATGCTGCAGCTGAAGGTACCGTCCCGTGGGGCGCAGGGGGGGGGGTGTGAGCTTGTTTCTGCCCGACCTCCCTGGGCACGCGTGAGCAGGGGAGAGGGAAGCGTCTGCTAAATTAATGGGTCACCACACACACAACATGCCCTGTCCCCCCCAAAACAAGATGGCACACCCCTGGCTCTCAGAAATGGAAACTGTGAGAGCAACCACTGAACTTTCCAGGCAGGGAAAGTTAAACTGGGGAGGGCAGAGCGGGCAGGGCTGGGCACCAGCACGGGGGGGGAGCTGGCAGAGCACGGGGAGCTGGGAACAGGGAGCTGGGCACGGGGCAAAGGGGATGGGTAGGTGGGCATGGGACACAGGGGATGAGAAACTGGGCATGGAGAGGTGGGCGCGGGGCACAGGGGCCGGCTGGGACGAGGCTGTGCCCCCGTTACAGTATCACCTGCTGCCTCAGCACTACCAGTTCCTGCTGGTCACTGCCTTCCTCATCCTCACTCTGGCTGAGGGCTCCCGCCTCTACCTGGGCTACGTGGGGAACCTGCAGGAGAAGGTAAGTGCCCTCTCTCTGCCCTGGCCCCAAGTCCCCTGTGCTCAGTGAGGGATAGCCCTGCTGGAGGCGGGGGGGGGGCTGTGGCTATGCTGGATGTCCCCTGGATCAGGACCTGAGTGCCCATCACTGCTCGTTCCTCCTGGAGTCCTGCCTGGAGCTGTCCTGGGATGGAATCGCAGGTGCAGGGAGGACTGGGAGGCAGGGGACAAAGGGGACCCACTCGCTCTCCTGCTGTATCACTCCCTGTGCTGTGGGCGAGATGCTCCAGCACTGGGCTTGACAGCATCTGACTACGTCCAGGCACAGCTCCACATGGCGGGGACGTCCCCAGTGCCCAGAGTGGCCGATGCAGGGAGGTCCTGGGGCAGAGAGAGTCCCCCAACCCCACCACTGGCCTCTGCTCCCACAGGTGCCCGAGCTGGCCGGGTTCCTCCTCCTCTCCTTCCTGATCCAGCTCCCGCTCCTGCTCTTCCTACTGATGGACAGCCACGTCATCCACCTGCCGCTGGAGATGGCCGTGCACAGCCTTTTCCTGGCCTTCCTCCTCGCCGAGATCGCGGCTGCCTTCCTTGCGCTGAAGACCATGACCAAGCAGCTGGCAGCACAGTTCTACCTGCGACAGTTCAAGGAGGGTGGTGGGGGACGCCCGGGGCAGGGGGGCACAGCGGGGCAGGCAGCCGAGGAGGGGTGATGCTGCGGGACCCCTCCATCCCACGCGCTCAGTCCCAGCAGGGAGCAGTAAACGGTGCTCGGACCCCACTGCGCCTCCACACACTGTGTTTTTGACCGAGGCAGCTTGTGAGGGTCCCGGAGCACCCCATGGGCACGGAGCCGGGTGGTCCCTGCCCTGCACCCGGCCGGGCAGGTGGGAACACAGGGCTCAGCACCTCCAAAACACTCAGGGTCACCCCAGGGCTGTGCTCATCCTCACTGGGCATCGGCCCTGGCAGGAGCCACTGGACCCCCCCAGCAAGCATCAGCCCAGGGCTCAGCTCTTAAACCCTCCATGAGCAGAGCAGACGTGGGGCAGGGGGGACAGCCCTACGGCTCCCTCAGGAGTTCCCCCAAGGATCTGTGATGCTCATGTGAAGCCATCCCAGCTGGAAGCATGCAGGGCACTGCGAGGTGCAAGAGTGGCACCGCAAAACCTTCACAGCCCTCCCCCAGGGCCAGAGCCAGAGCAGAACCACCTTCCGCTTTCTGAACAGCTTTATTTCGTTCCACCCCTGTTTTCTGTGGAAAATCAAGGCCCAGGGCCATCCCGAACATGAAGCGCAAAGTGCTTTAAGCCTCTGGTGCTGAGCTGCTTCCCAGCAAGCTCTGGTTCCCTTCCCAGCAAGCTCTGGTTCCTGCAGCATGGCTCTGCTTGCTCACGGGCCGGTCAGTGCTGGGAGCTGCACATGGGACGGCTTTGTGCTCCAGGAGCCAAGAACTTCAGCAAATGTTCTTCTCCAGGAAAGGCAGACCCTAACCCCAGCAGCACACACTTGGGCCACGAGAGCTGGGCCACCTCCACCCAGGCCACAGCCGTGTCCCCATCACATCTACCTGGAGGTCACTCTGGAGTGAAGGGCGCTTGTGGTGGAGTATTCCCGATGTCCCTAAGCTGCGGGCTCGGTCTTACCTTTAGGGGGTTTTGCCTGCAAAATGAACAGGAGCGTCTTAGTATACTAGAGCCAAGGGGACAGTCCAGGCAGGTCCTGTGCTCCTCTGCACAGTCCCATGCGACAGATGCATTGCTTGAGACCCCCCCACGCCAGTCGTGATTTGAGATTAATCATTAGGAACAACTCTTTTTCCCCCCCCAGTAGGATGGTGCAGCCCACCGGCAGCTGGAGGATCTCTGTCCTCAGAGGTTTCCAAGACTTGGCCTGATAAAGCCGAAGACGAGGAACTTCTTTCCTGTGAGGGTGGCAGAGCACTGGCACAGGCTGTCCAGAAGTAGTGGAGTCTCTGACTCTGGAGACATTCCAAACCCACCTGGACGCTGTCCTGTGCAACCACTGTAGGTGACCCTGCTCTGGCAGGGGGTAGGACCAGGTGAGCTTCCAACCCTGACCAGTCTGTGACCCGAGCTGGGGCTGGCAGCTTTCCTGCTCTGCAGGGACCTCCCAGCCCACACCCTGCCGCTGCCCCGTTCACCAGGGCCGGGCAGCACCAAAGCCGGAATCGCACATGGCAAGAACCTGTCACTGAACTGCAGCATCAACACCGAGACAGCAGCAGGGCACGCTCTGGAGAGCTGTTCTCTCTCCACACGGAGTGCAGCAAGATTCAGTTTGGAAGAGGGTGAATAAACATGGAGCTGGGTGAGGTTTCTACAGCAAGGTGCCCTCAGGGACTCCGTGTTGTCTCACGGTAGTTGAGGTGGTGGTACAGCCTTCCCTGCAGTCTGGGCACTGGCTGTGTCCCTCCCTTCCACTCTGTTCCCTGTCGTCATTAAACTTGTAAGAGTTTAATCTCTGGCAGGTTCAGTTCAGACCAGCCACCAAGCCCAAGAGTCGAAAACTAAGAACTGCTCCACCAGGGTTTTCCCAGACCTTGTGAACTGAGTTTTACCAAGGGGCAGCAAATAATTAAATCCGCTTGCAAAACTTTGCTCCAACCTCACCTCTCTGAGGTGGCCCCATCCTTACCTCCTCAAACTTCTCCTTCCAATAGAAGTCAGCCTTCGCATCCAGGTAGAGCAGAACCAGGTCACAGACCACCGTGGCCTGGAGACAGACAAACGCAGCAGGGCAGTCAGCAGCGAAACTTCCTGCAGGAGCACCAGGCCCTCTGCCCTGGCTCCCACCGAGCCCTGCAGCCAACCGCGGGCCAAACTCCAGCACCTGGCCAGCGTTGAGGACAGCGAGCCTGACCTGCCTCTGGCCCAGGCCACCCCGGCAGCTCCACCAGGTCCTCTCTGACCCAACCTGCTCCCATTAGCTGCACAGGAGATTAGATGTGATCATCTGGGCTGGTCCTGGTGGACAAGTTGACCATGAGCCAGCAATGTGCCCTTGTGCCCAAGAAGGCCAATGGTCTTTCTCCTGGGGTGCATTACAAAGAGCGTGGCCAGCAGGTCGAGAGAGGTCATCCTCCCCCTCTGCTCTGCCCTGGTGAGGCCACAGCTGGAGCACTGTGTCCAGTTCTGAGCTCCCCAGTTCAAGAAAGAGAAGGAACTACTGGAGAGAGTCCAGCAGAGGGCTACGAAGATGCTCAGGGGACTGGAGCATCTCTCTGCTGAGGAAAGGCTGAGAGCCCTGGGGCTGTTCAGCCTGGAGAAGAGAAGGNTATCAATATCTAAAGGGTGGGTGGCAAGAGGATGGGGCCAGATTTTCAGTGGTGCCCAGCGACAGGACAAGGGGCAATGGGCACAAACTGGAACATAGGAAATTCCATCTCAACATGAGGAAAAACTTCTTTCCTGTGAAGGTGACAGAGCACTGGCACAGGCTGCCCAGAGAGGCGGTAGAGTCTCCTTCTCTGGAGAGATTCAAAACCCGCCTGGACATGATCATGTCCAACCTGCTCTGGGTGTCCCTGCTTTGGTGGGGGTGCAGAGCAGACGATCTCCAGCAGTCCCTTCCAACTCCCAACCTCACCCTGGGACGCAGGGTGAGGGCTGCTCCAGTGGAGAGCCACCATCCGAGCCACATAAGGGACTGGGATGAGCACGTACAGGAGAACGGAGGAGGCAGGTGGGGGAGCCCAGGCTCTCCGTTACCCTGCTGAAAGGGAAGAGCCATAGAAGTGCTGTACAAGGGGCTGCCCCATCTCAATGACTGCAACACCGTGTCCATGCTGGAGCCAGACGGTGGCTCCCTTTAGAGTCAGGGGAGAAACACAGAGAGGAAGTGGTCTCTCCTGCGGACCAAGACAGCTGGAACAGACTAGCCAGCACCACCCCAGCGATGCACCTTCCCAGGGACAACTCAAACACCCAGGCTCCGTGAGATGTGCCCCTGACAGTGCTCAGGACCCTTGATCCGGCAGTGTCATTACTGCTAACCATCGCAAACAGGAAAATGGGAGCTAACACCCTGCCAGCCAATGTCCCCTCCCAGGCTGGCAGGGACCCAGGAAGCCTTGTGGCCAGGCAGGCCGGGGAAACAACAAATGAGTGGCAAATCCCAACCCACGGATCGGAGAGCAAGAGCGTATCCGGAGTACTCACAGCACCAAAGAACGCGATGCCAGTGCCGAAGCTCACAGCAGCAGGAATTATGTTGAACTTCCCAGCCTGGGGAGAAAAAGTGGGTGGAGGGGGGAAGACAGTGGGTGGAAAGTGGTGAGAGGGTTGTGGGACAAGCCCTGCTGGGCAGTGTGCTTAAAGCCAGGGAGGCGCTGAAGGAAACAGGGACCATTTCTCCATGCCCAGCTGTAGGAACCTGACTGCTATTGCCTTGACCCAAGACCGCTCTGGCTGTCACAGAAGGGACTGAGGCAGTTCAGGTTACTGTGACCCACCTACTCCTGCAGGCACGGCGAGAGCTTCCCTCCTGCCGCCACCCACAGAACTACATCCCAGCAAACTGCAAACACAGCCCTGGTGTGATGTGTCCCTCTGCTCAAATGAGTCTGGTATCTCTGAGGACAGAGACTTTGGGGTTCCCATCTCTCTCCTGGCTATTCTCCCCTGCTCCACACCTCCCAGACCTGGTCTCACTACCCAGAAGTGGTGCACCCCATCCTGCACTGCATGCTTCACCCTCTTCAGGTGAAAAGGCCACGGCTAAGCACGACAGAACCGCTGTGGACATCTCTCAGGGTGGCAAGTCCCCTCAGGACAGGTGCCACCTTGCACAGTTGAGTTTTGAGTTTGTCAGTGATGCTGCACAAAGTAGCACCAGCCATGCCCATGCCTTTTCTCCCCGAGGGTACAATTAATCAAGAAGGGATTAATTGTCCAGGTTCAGAAAAGTTCAGGTTGATCTTTGCCAGGGTGCTCCCACCATGAGACCTCCAGAGATGCCCACAGGCCCTCTGCCCAGACGAGCTCACCTTGCCTACAGGGCCCAGCACTTCACAACACCCATGTTAGATCCTCAGTGAGGGAAGCTTCACTGCTCAGGGCATTACCAAGAAGTTTCTCTTTAAATGGGAGAGACCATTTTTTTCCTGCTCTGCTTGGAAAACTCTGGAAAGAGGTGAGGAGCTCACCAGGGTGGGGAGAAGTGACGCCAGCAGGAAGCCATGGGGCTGGCTGCAGGAGAGCAGCAGGGAGCGGTGCGAGGAGTCAGCCCCGGTGACAAGGCCGCCAGGACTGCACATGCGGGGTCTGCAGAGGAGACGGTACCTGGCCGTGCACAGAGATGTCGAAGCGGATGCCGTAGAGCTTCAGCAGGTTCCGGTAGAGCCGCCGCTGGGAGTCCCAGTAGTAGGAGGCAGTTCTGCAGGAGACATTGGACAAAGCTCAGAAAGCCACAGCAGCTCTGCAGAGGCAGTGAGGGAAGAGGGCTGCCTGTGCCGTACGATCGCTGGGGCTACCATGTGCCTGGGCACACCTTGTGTCCTCCTGCACAGCAAGGCACATGCTGCCGTGACTCACTAGCTTGGCATCAGCAGCGGGGCATCATCATCCACTCAGCACCCAGCCCGGGGTCACTGTGAGCACGCTGCTCCCAGTATGTCCAGTTCAGGGTCAGCACGGGCACGGACAGCCACACATCCCTGCCCTCAGGCAGTTCCAAGGAGAGGAGAGCTACAAGGTGCGGGAACTACCACGACACCCTGGTACTGACAGACCCTGCGCTGAGTTACCACGTCCCCATGTCCCTGCTGCTCCTTTCAGAGCACCACTCAGGGAAACCGAGATCTCGAACCACTGCCATGTGCTCAACCCACAGGCCTGTGTGGCCGCTGTCCCAGCATCCTCACCTAAAATTGTACCTCCTGTCCTGCAGGCTGAAGGAGTACCGTGGCTGGCACTGGGCAGGGGGGCGATCCAGGTCGCAGTCCCACTCGATGCGAACTCCGATGCTCCCCCCCTGAAAAACACATGTTATTCCAAGAGAAGCATGGGATCAGAGATTTGCTGAGTTCTTTACTCTTCAGATGTTCACAGATCGCACATTCCCTTAGCATTTCAGGGGTCAGTCCTGTCCCCACCCCTTGCCCACATCCTTGAGGAATTTGGAGTCATCTTCCATACTTTTAAAAAAAACAAGTACCAGCAACGCGAGGTCTCCAAATGTCTCTCCAGCTGCCTCCACCATGTCACGGACACGGAAGACAGGGCAGAACGGATTCAAGAACGGATCATACGTGCAGCTCTTGAAGTAGGTGGGGTCACTGGTTTGCAAAGTATTGCACCTGAGACAGGAGGGAGAGAGGGGGAGCTGTGACAGGTGGAGGTGAGGGAGCCCTGCTGCAGGACTGAAAAGGAAACTCTCCCGCTGGCGTGGGACCACTAAGGCTCCTGCTCTGGGGGGAGACAGTCACTGCCTCTCCTAAAGCCTCAGCTGGAGAGAGGGTGGAGGGGAAGCAGCCCAGAGGAATCACACATGGACTTATCATCCTTTACAGCATCTGCCATGGTCCTTCCCCTCCCAGCTCCTCTCCTCCACCTCTGCCTTTGTGCTTCTCCTTTCCTCCCCAGCACCTAGCTCCCACTGCTGTGAGATGTAATGACCCAGCTTGAGTTACCGCTCTAGGGGCGACAGCCGGGCAGCCCAGCTGCCCCGAGCCTGCCAGAGTAAGGCAGCACAGTCAGCCTGCCTGGGGCATCGAGGTCAGTGCAGCCCTTCACTGGGCCTCTGTGAAACCATTTTGCAGGGACTAAAATGCAAAAATATATGGGGTAAAATGAGACCTTGGGAATGACTGGCCTTCTCTGGCTCTGTCTGCGGCGCTCTAGACAGGCAGATGGACACCAGTCTCTCTCTCTGAGGGCTCCTCATCCCACTGCTCTTACATCTGCAAACACAGGTGCTGCTGAAGCGACCGGCGTTCTCCTGAAAACACTATCCTGAACCGCAACTGCCCGAGCCACCACCCATCCTGGATGGCACATAGCTTCTTGGCTGCTCAGCCCCAGGGCAGACAAGCTCAGCGCAGAGGCTGGACTAGGCTGCATGCACAGTCCGGCTGGAGGAGCGTCATACTTACTTGGAGAAGTTAAATTTGGTGAAGTGGACAGTATTTTTTATAAAAAGAGTGAAATTCTCTGCCTCAGCCAGAAGAGGTTTCCTGGAAAACAACCACCAAGAAACTCAAATTTTGCACAGTGGCCAAGGCGCGTCCCCATTCCCCTCACCCTGCAGTCTCTTCCACAATCCTGGCACTTTGGTTACAATGGACAGTTGCAAGAAATGCTCTTGTGTGAAGTTCTCTGGCCTTGACCAACCGGTAGATCAATGTCAAAGATCTCCCTCAGCCTGGCTGCCCCTCAGGCAAGTATGATCAGGCCCCTGGTTACGCAGAGCATAGAGGGAAGGAACCAGAGCTCTCAACGCCTGCTGTCCCCTCTCCCTGTGCCTCACCTGGGCAGTGTGTTGTTCTCCACAGGACACCAGCCGTAGATCTCACAGGTGGAATGGGTGGTGTTGAACATCATGCATTTCCCAGTTTTTATCCCTAGAAATGAGACAATGTATATCATTTACTATTCCTTTTCAAAACGTCTTCTCTGCAGCTCCCCTCCTGGGATAGTGCCCTAGCCACTGGCTTGTTCTGGCCTTCTCAAAACCTGAACCACAAAGATGATCCTGGGATCATCTTCAGTGTTTTCCCCACCCAACAACTTCCCTGTGAAACCTTCCCTCGAGGCCGAACGACAGGAGCTGTTTTACAAAGACAAGAAGCTGCTCGCTGCCATTAGCGCCTGTCTGTCATGTGCAGCCTCACCTGCCCTGTGGCTGCTGAAGCCACCCGCTCCCCAGCTGGAAACACAACAAGCTGGGGCAATCCCACGTGCAAAGTTTTGGCAACTGACCTCCTCGAGCTGAAATATCCTTTTTCCAGCTGAACTCACATGGGCAGCTAATATTCATCAGCATGAAATAAAAGCCAGGTTTTGTACCAAAAGGAAAACCTGTCAATCACACGGCACACTGGTTTCAATTCCAGCAGCCAGTATCGGAAACAAAGCACTCCTGTATTCGTTGTGACAGTGCCTTGTGCCCGCAGCACCTGCTCATCCAGCCGTGACAGGTCGCTGTAAGGTTTTGCCAAGAATAAATGGCTGGAGAACACTTCCATGCACACTTTTAAAAAGCACTCAACTCAGGCAATCAGGCACCTTTGTGGATCTGTTTGCTACCAAACATGGGGAATTAAATGACTTTATGTTTGGTTTTATTTTTTTTAGTAAAACACCCAGTACCATTGCCACCAACCACTGGGTTTCCCATGGGACAGTCTGCATCTTCTGTGCACATCGCGTCGAGAATAGAAGGGCTCTGAGAGAGACAGAGAGAAGCGCTGTTACTGCGCTGCGCAGCCACCTGAGGCCACGCGGTCACTCACCCACATTTCTGCGCTGCTGCTCCTGTTTCTCCAAGCACGTCCCAAGCGCTTACAGAAGACATCCACCATGTCCAGAACCTGGGCAGCCTCCAGCCAGCGAGAAGAGAGGCATCTCTGAGGGGCAATCCTTCCCGCCTGTCTCCACACTCTCTGGGGCGCTCACCTCCTCTGCCTCAGCAGCAGAGGAAGCCTCAGGAGCTAGCTGGGACTGGGAACAAGCACAGTTTGGGTTTGGGAGGGCCTTAATGGCAGAGCCCATTAAGCACTTGGTAAATCAACACCACAGTTTCCCTGGGGAAGGACCAAAGAGACCCTAAATACAGCATAACACAAGTTTTTACAAGAGATGTGGAAAGCTTCATCCTCACTCTGGACCCACACAATTGCCAGGAGCAGCGAAAACTCCTATTCAAACACAGAGAGACGATGGCAGGTGGGAGAATATGAGTAACACCTTCCCCCAGCTACTCCCAGGCCATCACAGGAGTCACCAGCTCATCAGAAACCCACCTCCCCAAGCTCAGAGGGGCACAGAGGCCCAAAGGCGGGGGGGACACACCAGTTATAGAGTCAGATGAAGTGGGAGTCTGCCCAGGCCCCCTCAGAGCTGTCCCAGGACAGCCTCATCCCCTTGTTCCAGGTGTGAAACCCACCATAATGAGCTGAGAGAAACTGCTCTCTGAAGCACCTTTGGGATGGGGGGTGGGGACATGCCCTGCCTAGCAGTATAGCAATCATTTATGGGATGCAGAAGAGCATTTTGGGATTGCACAGGACATTTAGGGGATAAAATGTTTAGGGGAGAAAGAAAAGGCATGGAAAGGAAAGGATCTAGGTGAGCTGAGAAGGAACAAACATTGGAAAATAGAGGGATAAAAGGATGCAAAGGACTGGTTGCATGTAAAGAGCTGTCCTGTACCTCATCAGCACAGCCTGACCTGTCTTCGGACTAAACTCCATTTCTAACTATTTTCCTGGGTGAGAGGCTCTATTCTGCATGTGCATATGGGGGGTCTAAATGCCAGAAGCTGGAGTGGGACCGCTGGTCACAGGGGCCTGAGTGCCTGGGTACCACCAGCTACAGCAAGTGCAGGTGTGCTCCTGAATGAGCGATTCACAGCCAATGTCAGGCTGAACAAGCCAGCGAGGAGGTGAAGGGGCCTGGGAGCAAGGGGGGGGAATGTCTAAGGGCAAGCCTGCAGAACTACTGGTGGGACTAGGGAGTCCTGTCCGACTGCTGGAGAGGGGTGGCTACTGGATTCACACCCCTCATGCCCACTGATGGCCCACTCATAGCTCGCAGGACCCAGCTGCAATGCTGTAATGAACACCTATGAGAGCACCTTGTCGTCCTGGATTCAAATCAGATGTCATGGATTCAACCTTCAGAAGGAACCAGACAACACCCAGATGAGTCTGTCAGTCCCTTCCCAAGTCTAGGTAACGAGACACATGACAAGTGCCACTTGGCAGACAGACACTTCTGGATGTTCAGGGCATGCAAGCTGCAAAGCTTGGGAGAAATTCAGGTACTGAAGTCTCTGATGGCATTACAGAAACCCCAAAGCCTGGCCAAGAAGGTTTCAACCTCCCCTACCACCTTTTAGTGGAAACGAGCCTTGAAAAGTATCTGTTGGTGCTGTCATTTTCCACAGGCACGATCCAAACCAGGATACATGTGCCACAAGCGCATTGTGAGAGAAGCAGAGAGATCTAGACTTGGTTAAAAGCCCTCATGAGGCACTGGATCTCTGGTCCTAAAACTCTCTAAACCATTGCTGCATCTTGGTTGTGTAAGGGTCTAAAAGCTTGGGAAAATTAGGAGGAACAAGTTTTTCTAGGAACCTACCCAAGTGGCAGGTTTGGGACAGGACAGGAATATGAGCACAGCAGCATTCAGTACAGGTTTCTTGACAAGCAGGTGAATGTTATCAGAAGACACCCCCCAGGATGCTCACAGCAGAGCTCAGATGCTGCTCACAGTTCGTAGTTCCTGGGACAGGGGTGATTTCAGACAGGGGTAGCAAAGATGTGCTTGTATTGACAGCAAAGATCTCTGCATAAACTCTCGGAATCTCACAGCTGAAAGGTTTATATTCACTTTCTGTAGTCACAAATAAGTGGGTAGAAAAAGACTATATTCTTAATCTTATCAGAAACAATTGCGGCTTCTCAGCTATGCAGCCACATACCAGGCCCCGGGAAGCAAAGTGAACCTTCTAGGACAGCAAACCACGAGTAGTATCACATGGGAACAAAGAAGGATGAGGCTCCTCCCAAAATCTAACAGGTCCCTCATCCCCTTAGGACATGGTCTTGTGCTGCTTGCGGCTGGGACCAGTGCTGCTCACATGCGCATCCATCAGCAGCATCCAGACCTGGAAGAGCTAAGCACAGCTGGATGTGCTAAAGACCATAATTTAAGTGACATGGTACCTTGTGGGAACATACTTAAAGAGACAATGGACATATATTGAACCAGCCATGCGAGGAAGCGGACTGGCTGTAGGTTCTCATCCTTGAAGTTACCTTGAGGGGAGAAAAACAGGAGCAATAGTGACTGTTTCATACGAATTGAGAAAAACAAGCCTAAAGGAGTTGGATGAGAAAGCCTGGAGGAGTCGGATGAGAAGGCCTGGAGGAGCCGGACGGGCAGGTGGAAAAACAGAGATTAGACGAACCAATCGGGAAAGAAAGTGAGTTGCATGTTCGCCTCGTGCACAGGACTTTTTACCAATCAACTAATGCGTGAACACGATTAGGGATAGAAAAATTGTATATAAGGGACAGTAGAATATCAATAAAATGGCTTCTATATGATTCACATTGGATCGCGTGAAGTCCGTTTTCTCTCCTCAGTACCTTAGACCCAGAGCTTGCATCTGGAGAGAGTGGATGCACTGTCTGACTAATGCCTCCTGGCTCCAAGTCTATTTTGATCATCTTCCTTAACCTTCAAAGCTCCTTGCAAATAGAGGCAGAGGGTTTCGAGCCACTCAATATATTTGAGATGGACATTGAAAAGTCTCCCTAGGAGATAACTCACAGCTCAGCCAAGATCTGAGCTCAACACAGACATCAACTGCTGCAACAACCCGTCCTGTGTTCGGGTGCTGCCTCTGGCCCCATCCAAACTTTTCCCTGGTCTGCCAGCACAGAATACTTCGGTAATTGAGAATATTCAGAACCTCCTGCAAAGTCAAAAGCTGTCACTGCTAAATCTTCAAAGCTTTCCAAACATGAATGTCAGCTACTGCCCCAAAGCCAGGAGCTGAGAAGCTACTGGAGAGCAGCACGGGGTGAAGCCTGTGACAGGCACCCAGACACACCACAGTGCTGTAATGAGATGAAGTGCTCTGCTCTCTCTGTATCTCGGCTTGCACACTGCAAAAATAAGCATCCAGAGATGCCCGTGAGAGAGCCCTGAAATGCTCTATGGCACACACCTTCCCCTGGGGACATTCCTGCACCTATCAGTACTTTAGAGCTTCTCAACATTTTAAAGAGGGATCACTAGCACCATTTTCCCAAACCCAGGGTTGCTCCTCCTCTTGCGCAGCCTGCGGGCTGCGTTTGGAGAGCAGCCCAGCCCGGCAGCCTGCAGCACAGGGTGAGCTGGGAAGCAGGACCAGGCTGGGCACGGCACAGCAAAAGCCAAAGGGACCATTAGGACAAACAGTGCTTGGCTTGGGCACAAGGTGCCAGCAGTGACTTAGCTGAAAAGACATTTGCTCCTGTCTGCCAAGCAGGGTCCAGCTTGGGAGAGTTCACTTGAGGAGTTGGCCTGAATCCAGCCTTAAAGGGAAGATTTCTCCCAGAGAACACAGACCACTAAGTGTTGGCTGACCAGGAAACCACCTAGAGCTTGTGCTCCGTTCCTCCTAAAAATAGGACGCTAAGATGGAGAGGATACTAGTCCTGCAGCAGAGTTATAAAAGAAACACGGCACAGGTATCCATGAAGCATATGTAAAAGCATT
Source organism: Anarhynchus alexandrinus (assembly GCA_008711295.1). NCBI lineage: Eukaryota > Metazoa > Chordata > Aves > Charadriiformes > Charadriidae > Anarhynchus > Anarhynchus alexandrinus. The sequence continues at coordinate 1,835,104 of VUYV01000186.1, read as the reverse complement.
AGGAAAAGTGGCAGAACAGAGGCAGGAGAATGGAGCAGCAAGTCAAGAAACCAAGAATGTATGTGAGACATGAGAAGGAACACCGGCAACAGGTATTAGCTGGGGATGGCAGCGCTGATTCCAATTCAGTGCGGAGATGGAACTGTAATGGGGCATCACAACTCAGTGTCCCCAGAGCAGCCCTTGTCCAGAGGCAGGAGAAAGCCTGTAAAGATCACAGAGTGTCACCACCCCTCAAGAAGCCCAGAGAGCTGGCGAGGACCCAACAGACCATGTCCCTTGTCCTTCTGGTCACCACAAGCGATCCTGGCCAGACTGCTTGCATACACCTCTTGGTTCGTGCAGGTATGACAGAGCAAGTGCAAATGAGCGAGTAACATCTGTGGAGCAATGCGAATGAGGGCAGTCAGTGCTGCTGGGAATAAAAACCCATTTCTCTTCTGTCTGGTCTTGCACCAGGTTTCTCTGGGTTCCTGTATGGCTACAGAGCAGCAACACCCACTGGCTTTACAGACCGAACCCCACCGCAGCGCCGGGTGAAGGAAGAGGGCGGCTCGCTTACCTCGGGACAGGTGCCCTGGGCTTGCTTTGCTGTCGCGATGAAGTTGGTCACCAGAAAAAGCACATTTTCTCCCTGGGAAGCAAGAAGGCGCCTTCAGTGGGGGATTTACTCCCTCACGCTCCTCAGCAGCGTGACCACCCCAATTCTCTNCCGTACCTGCGGGGGCCGGCCGTAGTCCGCCGCGCCCCACAGCCGCCGGCCCGCGCCCCCCGCCTCGGCCACCGCCGCCCCCTTCAGCTTGGTGACCACGGCGGCGCGGGGGGCACCATCGGTCTCCTGGTAGCCCTTCCGCACCAGCAGCACCCACCTGCGGAGGGGCAGGGGGAGGGGACGAGACGCGCTGAGGGAACCCCCGGCCCGCCCTCACCGCCTCCGGGAGGGCCGGACCGGGCGGCTCGCCGCGGCTGGAGGGGACCGCCCTACCCGAGGAGGTAGCCCAGCACGCCGAGCTGGAGCAAGCGGTGCAGCAGCCCGACCCGCCGGTTCCGCGTCAGGGCGAACTTGGCCGTCTTGTAGTCCAGCAGCCCATCCGCCACACAGCCCGTCATGGCGGCCGGGGGGGACTGCGGGGCCCGGGCCCTGCGCGCGCTTCCCGCCGCCGCCGCGCCCCGCCCCTCCGCGGTCAGGCCCCGCCCCCAACCCAGCAGCCC